>OZ023262.1:102371619-102971619 GCA_964006375.1 Tillus elongatus | reverse complement strand
ATTAACCTGTTTACAAAAAAAACTCAGACTGGCCATTTTTTGCGTACGTAAAATGTGAGTCATTCGGAGTCATTAGAGTGGTGGTTTCCTTTCTATGGACAACGAATTCTAAAGTGTCTTTGTTTTTGATAATTCGTACTAATTTTAGAAAGGGTAATTTATTATTAATTTCTAATTCGTGAGTAAATTTTATAGAATGAAATTTATTGTTTAACTTGGGAATAAAATCTTCTATTCTGCAAATGGTTGTGTTAAACAATGCGAAAATATCATCCACGTAACGAAACACACTCTAGGAAAATACTCACTTTAGTTTCAAGATCTCTTTCAAATCTACGCATGAAAAGGTCTGCAATAAATGGCGATAGCGCGTTTCCCATTGCCGTGCCTTGAGTTTGTTAAAAAACTCATTGGTGAATTGAAAAGTATTTTGTTAAATACAAAGGTGTGTTAAAGTAAAATATTCTTTGCAGACCTTTCCATTTATGTTATTCATTTTTAACAACTCTTCTATATGCGCTAACGTTTGCTTTTGGAAACGCTATGAAACAATGACGTTACATAAAATGAAATCAAAACATCGCCTTCAACCTATTTACATATTTAATTTTATTGATAAATTCATGTGAATTTGTTACTGGAAAAACTTGTTTGTTTGACCGAAAAGTTTTTAAACTCAATTGTCAACCACTTTGCTAAATTGTATGTCGAGGAATCTATAGCTGAAACAATAGGTCTCATTGATTTTCCCGGCTTATGAATTTTTGGGAGACAGTACTTTTAGGGGACTTTTGGATATTCAACTTGTAACTTTCTTTCTGAGTCTTTTGTCATAAGGTTGTGCCAACTCTTTAGACCACTTTTAAGGTCCGAAATCATTTTTGGTTGCTGGTTTTTATTTCGTTTTTTTTTATACGGTCCTGTCTCTATGGCGTTATAAACTCTATCTTTATACTCGTTTTTGTCCAAAATGACAACATTATTACTTTTATCTGCTTTAACATAGAAAAATCTTTCTCTTGCAATCGCTTAACCATTTTCCTTTGATTAAAATTTTGGTTTTTATCGACTTATTTTCTTTAAAGTTTTTTGAAATTTTATTTTTTCATGCTTCTCTAATAAAGTTTTTTGAAGATTCAGGTAATTTTTTAATTCCTGATGATTTGTACTATATCGTTGTGACTGTAGACCGAATTTCAACTCCTTGTTTAGGAGATCGATCTCATTTTTATTAAACGACTGTGAAGAAGGGTTTTCTACGATGTTAATTTTCCGAGGAACTGGTTTCGCGTTTTTAATTTGACATTTCACCAGTTGCTTAATTTTTTATTTTGTTAATCAGCTTCGCTTTAACGACTACAAAGATTTTCCACGGAAAATTGCACCATTCTTCATATATATATATATATATATATATATATATATATATATATATATATATATATATATATATATATATATATATATATATATATGAAGAATGGTGCAATTTTCCGTGGAAAATCTTTGTAGTCGTTAAAGCGAAGTTGATTAACAAAATAATATATATATATATATATATATATATATATATATATATATATATATATATATTTATGCATATCGCATAAGAGGTTACTGTTTAGATCTATTTGGGAGTTACCTCAGCAATAAGCTACAACAGGTAAAGATGAACAGTACACTTAGTAGTCAAAGAGAAATTAAAATTGGGTTGCCTCAGGGGACGGTACTGGCACCCGTGCTTTTTAGCCTTTACATCAACGACTTGTTGACGCTACCCATGAGGGGCCGTATAGTTTCGTATGCCGACGATACCGCGATAATTTTTTCTGCAGACACAAGAGAGGAATGCAAGAGTAAGGCGGAAGTAAACATGACAATAATAGCAGACTGGTTTGACTTAAACTTGCTGACGCTAAATTATAATAAGACAAACTTTTTGCCTTTTACTTCATACAAGATCGATTTACCGAACTATAATTTGCTCTCTGTGGGTCCAAGACATGAGCAGATAGCAATGGTTGCTAGTGTTACATACCTCGGAATAACGATAGATTCGCACTTAAGATGGGATTTACATGTTTCAAAAACCGTTAAGAAACTCAGGTCGATACTTTACAGATTTAAGGAACTCAGTGCGGTTTTATCTTTTCGAGGGGTGAGGATAATTTACCAGGGCTTGGTTGATTCTGTTTTGAGATATGCAATTTTAGCTTGGGGCGCTTAAAATAAAACTACCATACATCCGTTGGAAGTTATTGACAAGCGGTTTCTGAGGATTATATATGGTAGACCATATCGATATCACACTGAACAGCTTTATAAGGAGTCCGATTTCTTTACAATAAGACAACTATATAGTGAAGCCATTTTGAAGTGGCAGTTTAAAAGGGACATAACTTTTTCGCAGCATAGCTACGAGACTAGACTTCGAGGCCAAGAGAATATTATGGTTGGAAGGGCAAAGAAAACTATGGGGACTAAGTGCTTTTACTACATTGCACCTCGGTTATTTAATTCATTACCGGCTGAAATACGAAATGAAAGACGGTATCAGGTTTATAAGAAACAGGTCAGGAGGTGGATTAAAAATGGTGATTATATTTATTTTGAATACTTTGTCGAACAAGGATCTAGGTATACTGATTGAGCTTCATTTGTGACAGTGTGTGTGAATGTAGAGAAGTGAGGTAGCAAATAGGGAATGTTTGTAAGATATGGTATATAATATAAAGTAGTATACATGGCATAAGTATGCATATAAAAATGGAATATACGGGAGAACGTAAGTAAAATTATGTGAGGTGTGTGTGTGTGTGTGTGTGTGTGTGTGTAAGTGTGCGTGCATAAAGAAAAAATCATGGAAAAATGAAGGATTGTATTATTTGCCTCAATAAGTAGAACGGATATAAATTTTCCGTAGATTATATGGCTCCCTGTGCTCCTTGTTGTCTCGTTTGATTTAGATTTACTTTAAGCTTCGCACACTGTTCCCTCACGCATATATATATATATATATATATATATATATATATATATATATATATATATATATATATATATATATATATATATATATATATATATATATATATATATATATATATATATATATATATATATATATATATATATATATATATATAAATTCAGTGAAAATGAAAAAACTTTGGCACGAAAATTATGAATTGGATAGCAGAAGACAAAAGACAGATTTCTATATTCTACACAGTTCCATATCAAGATGGAAATTTTGTTCAAGTATGCAGCAGAACTTTAATCGATATTTTGAATGTTACTCAAAAATCTTTGTTTGGTGTAGTAAATAGGGAAAAAATCGGGGATATTACGGTTACTGATTGGCGCTCTAACAATAAATTATGTAAATTTACGGAAAAGCGCAGATCCATCAACTTATAAACTTCATCCCTAGAGACGTAGAGCACCACTCACGTATCAAAGCAGACAAACAGTTTTTGAGTTCTCATCTAAATATTCACCTACTTTATCAAGCATTTCTGAAAAAAAAAACAATGGATCATTTATAAACACAAGTTTCATAGGAAATTGTTTAAAAATGCTTTAATCGCTCTTTCATTTGCTTCAAATTTTCCATCACTACATGAAGAGTAGAAACTAAAAGTAAAGAATAAGTACCTAGATATTAGTAACCTAGTAACTACTAACTGTATTAGTTTGGGGTAGGTATATTTCTTCTTGAAATACTTTTTTTTCGCTTGGGTAATACAGTACCTACATGCATTGATTAACAATCTGGATCTGATGTACACAGCTTTAACGATTATTTTCTTATTTGTTTCATTGGATGTTAAAATCATAATATACTACAGTCATAGTCGACAGCCAGCCGAGGGCATTTGTTAACGTTAGGTTAAAATTAAAAGCTGGATTATTATTTACCTACTATTTGTATTAGCATTAATCTTATGCAGAGCGCATACGATTCTCTCATGACTGCTGTCAGTTAGTGGAATAACAAACAATGAACCAAATGTACATTGATAACAAATGACATATATATATATATATATATATATATATATATATATATATATATATATATATATATATATATATATGTATGTATATATATATATATATATATATATATATATATATATATATATATATATATATATATATATATATATATATATAGACTAATAACAAATGACAAATAGCCAGCTGGTGTTGTCAGATGAAACTGGGAGAAGGAGATGGATTTTAAATAACGTGATGAATGGGAAGCCTAATAATTATACACAATAAAACGTAGTTAGAGATTGCCTTTAAACAAATTGAATCACTTTCATTAAAATGTTTATTTTTTACTATATATTTTTCTCATATCTTCGGATTAAGATGAGAGTTGTGGCAAATGGCAACCCCGCTGATTGTTTATTGTGACATATTTTTGTCGCCTGTCCGTTTAAAATTTAATTTGGAGATGCAGCTTAACTCTCATATATCTATCTGACTTTGTGTAACATTATAGGCACCCATTCTGAGGTAATTTCAGGTCCTATCGTAAATTACTAATTCTTTATTTAGTTATAACTCAATATTTACTAAACCAATTGAGTTCAGTTTGGTAGATAGGACCACTAATACGATATATACGTGTGTTTAAGTTTTTAGTTTCATACTTCTAGTAATTTAAAAGATGTTGCGTTTTCAACAAGTGTTTCGCATTTTTTTTGTAAAATTATTTGTGTGTCAAAACCGTCGAACGAATTCATCCAAGCTATTAACAAAATGAAGAGAATTGTCTAATTTGGTTTCGATCAGGGAAGTATTTTTAGTGAATTTTCTTAAAAAAAAATTCACTAATGAGGAGATCCCGACTTTTAAATTTTGAAAAAATTTCTTTAAATGAGCGCTAATTAGGCCCCCCAGAACACATATCCGGGGTCAGTTTTAATTTTTATATGTTTATATATATATATATATATATATATATATATATATATATATATATATATATATATATATATATATATTATATATATATATATATATATATATATATATATATATATATATATATATATATATAAAAGCCCAATTTGCTATTAACCTATAAGGTTGACCAAGAAACGAGTTTTTGTGGGAACACTTTAAGTTTACTTTTGGAAATTTTTGTACATTTTCACACAATAAAGTTATTTTTATGAAACATGGCACATTGTTTTTACTATATAGATTATACTGGTAACCAAAATTGATGCCTGCTTTCTTAAATAAAAAGAAAACAGACATATTTGCAATAAAAACATATTTAAGAAAATTCACTACCATAACGCACTTGCTGCGTCCCGAGTTTTTTTAGTCATCGGTTGGATATATACATCCTCGTATCCCAACACACAGCTCAAATCCCTTGGATCTCCTTCTTACTACACAACCTGAATGCTATAAGTTATCAGTCACCGCCCCCCTTGGTCGCTCAGACCACGGCATGGTCACTGCTTCCTGCGCAATGCAACCCGAGGTCACACATTCATCACACCCACGTATCGTTTGGCACTACAACTCCGCAAACTGGGACGAAATGCGGGATTACTTTTCCTCATTTCCATGGGCGTCTGTCTGCTTCTCGCATCCTGAGCCCTCTGATATCTCACAAAACGTCACCGAAATTATCCAAGCTGGCATGGAATTATTTATTCCACGTACCCAGAAAACCTCTTTAGCCACTCAAAAGCCCTGGTTCTCTAAATCCTGTAACAAGGCCAGACTTGAAAAGGTCAAAGCTCACAAAACGCTTCTACACAATCCCAGTCAAGAAAATCGTCAAGCATTTAACGACGCAAGAAACCGGTATGTCCGCACTCTTTCTGAGGCAAAAAACTCGTTTAATAACCACATAAAAAACAAAGTCTTCTTAAGCTCCAACGGCGGCAAACCCTTCTGGACTCTTGCTAAATCTATTGGGAATAATTTCTGCAAGAGCACGTTCCCACCTCTTGTTTCAGGGGATGAAATTGTTTCTACCGCCCTGGGCAAGGCTGAACTTTTTGCTTCGTTGTTCGCCGGCAATTCTACTCTCAACCCACCTCCAAATGTTCAACCACCAACAGTCTCCAATGTCGCGCATAAAATGACGGATATCATTTTCAAAACTAAAAAGTTACGAAAGATGCCCTCTTCTCTTAATACCAGGAAAGCCTCTGGCCTTGACGAGATCCCAGCAATTGTTCTCAAAAAATGCGCACCAGAGCTTGCTCCTGTCCTGACTCGTCTGTTTCAGATATCTTATAATAAAGGCATATTCCCTAGCAACAGGAAAACTGCTCGAGTACAACCCATCCCCAACAAAGGATCCAAAGCGCTTCCTAGCCTAACTACAGGCCTATTTCTCTCCTTTCAGTCGTCTCTAAAGTGATGGCAAAGTATATAAACACCGAATTACTAAAATTTCTTGAAAAACACAGTCTAATCCACGACAGACAGTATGGATTCCGTCAGCGCAGATCGACTGCTGACCTCCTTTCCTTTGTCACCCATTCTTGCAACAAGTCTATGGAACAACACGGTGAATCCCAGATTGTTGCTCTAGACATATCAAAAGAATTCGACCAGGTCTGGCATGCAGCGCTGCTTAATAAACTTCCGGCCTATGGCCTACCACCAAAACTTTGTACCTGGACAGCAAATTTCCTCTCCAACAGGAGCATATCTGTTGTTGTGGATGGCCATTCCTCTAAACTGTATCCAATTAATGCAGGAGTTCCTCAAGGTTCAGCTTTAGCCCCTACTTTGTTTCTTCTCCACATCAATGACCTTCTCTCTAGTACATCCAACCCAGTTCACAGCTACGCGGACGACAGCACCCTACATTCAAATATAAAATATTCTAAGCCTGTCTCTTTAGCCCAATTAGATGAGGATCGCAGACTCATGGAGGATTTTGTCTCCGTGGATCTCTAAAAAATATTAGACTGGGGAAGTAGAAATCTTGTACAATTCAACCCCACCAAATCACAGTCTTGCTTTCTTTCTCATAAGAGATACACCAGCCCTAGACCCATCACAATGAACAACCAAGTTATTTAAAGTAATGAGTCCTTTTCACTTGTTGGCATTTCTGTGGATCGAAATCTCAATTGGCACCAACATGTCACATCAATTGCAGAAGCGGCTGCTAAGAAAATAGGTTTCCTCTTCCGGGCTCGCAAATACTTTTCACCAGCTAATTTCTATACCTTATATACTTCACAAATAAGGCCAAACCTCGAATACTGCTCCCACATCTGGGATGCCGCTGCCGCTTCTACACTAGCTATCCTGGACTCCATTCAAAAGAGAGTTATACGTCTCATCGGTGACCCTACCCTCACCCAAAGGCTGCCATCCCTTGCCTACCGACGTGTCGTTGGTGACCTCTCTCTTTTATAGATATCTGCACGGGCACTGCTCAGAGGAGCTTTCCTCCATAGTTCCCCCACCTGCTGCCCCCAACAGATCTACCAGGGGAACAGAGCGAATGCACCCTTTTACTGTCCAGGTCACCAGGCTTAGAACATCTTGTTATGTCTGCTCTTTTGTCCCGAGGACTTCCAAGTTGTGGAGTTCCTTGCCGGCACATGTTTTTCCTTCTCCTCCGAACCTCTAAACCTTCAAGTCCAGAATTCACAAGCTGCCTGTTTCCTCCTTGTCAACACCCACGGTACGATAGTATTTAGGCTGTAAGCCCTCGTGGTGTGTTGTTGAAATTAAAAATAAATAAAATTAAATGTTGGAACAAATTTCAGTGCACCATGACAGAATGCATATGAACTGTTGAATTCACATACTAGTTGTAACAAAAGGCTTTTAAAATGTGCGAATGGTAACCATACCGCAGGCAGTGCAATCTGACGTGACACACACATAAGAAACATATATTGTCATTTATGTCTTTCCAGTTTTAGTTGAACAAACTTTTAAAAATTTCAATGAATTATTATTTCCACCTGTTCCTCTGGTAACTTCCATTTTTCAATTATATAAAATAAATATGGTTTTTAGAGCTGTAGTTTAAAAAAGTAATTAAGTTGCTTTTCTATGTGAATTTGCTAAAATATCATAAGCTTAAAGCTTTCGTAGCATCTAGGTATGCAGCCAGTCTTAAAATGTTTTGCTGGCACTTAAAAACATGATTTTTCCTTTAGAAATATGACTACTAATTTATATTATCACTGATATTTGTCATTTTCTATAAAAAAGTACAATATTTTGTGACCGCCTTAATTACTGAATTGAAAATAATAACGAAAATGTCAGGATCACTTACTTGTTTGTTTAGCTACAGATTAGCAGAATTCGATTGTTCATATTAAATCGCAATCAATGTTTACTAACATGTACCTTGCCAAATAAACAGGTAGTTTTTCTTTTGGTCTGGAGCGATTGTTTATGACGCATGTGTTATATTGTACGCTCACGCTTATCGTGTGCAGGGACTGTGAAAATCAGTTAGAGACATATGTCTATATTTGTTAAACTTTCAATCACCGTACAACTCACTGAATTTTTCATATATACTTCACCAAAATATGAGCCATTTCCGTCAAATATTTTCCTGCAGTATTTATGTCACGTGGTAAATCTCATTCTCAATACACAACTTTACCGGCATGATTTTGTCAGTACAGTACTATTATTTGTAAGCCTATAATACAAACATTCTGACGCACAAAGCGTTATTTATTATAGCAAATTTTCACAAAAAATGATGCTAACACAATTTCCTCTCAGCTTAAAAACTCGCTTTTCGTAGAGTAAAGCTTGGTGCCTGTGATCAGCATTGCTGCGTACAATTTGGATAACCTAATTTATCATGATACAGTTTTCAGACCTTACGATCGTTTCGATAACAAATTTAGCGCCATCAGACGGATGGATAAACTACGAGAATAAAAACTATGACTCCTGTTTACAGACTAGTTGACAAGCAATTGCGAACAGCGTTCTCTACGAAGGTATACAGACAAACTCCCACTGTTTAGTACAAAATCTCTGTGATTAAACATGTCTTTGCCTGCTTTTGTGAAACTGCGTGTCATTATTAAGTGACACTGATTATTAAGATAACAATTCGAACAATGAACCACACACGACCGGACCTGCTCTATTCATCGATACATTTTTGTTCAAATTTATAACTATATATATATATATATATATATATATATATATATATATATATATATATATATATATATATATATATATATATATATATATATATATATTTATTTATTTATTTATTTATTTGCCAGTGTTGGGTGACCCCGTTCCTGTTTGAGCTTGCGAATAACACGTTGTTGTTGTTGTTGTTGTTGTTTGAAATGACATAACATACAGGTCAGTTAAATACATACATGACACAGGCATGACATATACATGACATGTGACAGTTGATGACAGCTATTTAAAATGACACATACATGGCATATACATGTCATATGAGTTCGACACATAAAAAACAACATTACATATGCATATAGATGTTGTTGATAGTTTATAATGTATGTATGTATGTCGCTGTTGTTTGAGATGTGTTGTTGTTTAAAATGACATAACATACATGACACATACATGAAGACTAACATATACCTGACAGATGATTAGAATGACATATGACATACATACGAGTTGGATACATACCTACATACAGCTAGACGTCGTTGTTGTTTGATGACAGGTATGGCGCACTGTTTTTAAAAAAAGACAGTTGGATACATACATAAAGCAAACAGGCTGTTGTTGCTTGAATGACATATGACAGTTGATAACAGTTGTTTAACACCTACATGACACATGCGTATAGATGTCGTTGATGGCTGATAACATAGATTATTTGATAAAATAACTTGTGGTATAAACCAAACACGACAGACAACGCATGCTTTAGTTTTAGATGTCTAAAATAGTGAGTGAATCTGACATTTTTAACAACAATTCAACAGAGATATTTGAGAAAATATTATTGTGTCAGCTGCGGCTGGCATAAATTAGCTACGTGAGAATCAATTATATTATTAATGTAATATCTTATCATACCGATTAATTATTATCTGCATATATCGGTATCACAGCAGGAATGGCATTTACATTAAATTTCCAATTAGTCGACTTTGTTAAATATTAAGTCAGTATGTTGAATGAATGAGATATATTTGAAATAATCGAAGCAGTTTCTGATTACAGGGGCTGCTCAAAAAATAATAAGGATAATAACAGTCAAGAAATTTCAAACAGTATGGCAACGATAGCTGCTAACATAACTCAATCGATGTCTTTTTGCAATATAGTTAAGGCATCCGCTTTTCCAAAAAAAGACCAGGCTATCATACACCTAGTTATTGATGGACTCCAGGTTAAAGATTATGTAATAGCCACTGGTGACAAATTTGGTTCTAAAAATATCCGTTATGCTTTACGAATGTCAAACAATCATGTGTGAATTTACCTAACTAGCAAACAGTTGGTTGAATACTTAGTAGACACTGAAGGCGGTGTAAATATAAAATATTTGTATGTGCCTGTTAAAAAATTGATAATGCCAGCAACTTGTGTAATCATATCAAACGTACCACCATGTATTCCACATCACATAATAGAAGAAGCTATTAAGGATACGAATTTAAAGATCATCACTTAGAACCTCGGTGGTTCAGGGGTAAGAACGTGTGCCTCTGAACCGAAGGGAACTGGGATCGATCGCCAAACTATAACATTAACACCAATCGAGGTTCTGGCATTGTATTTGAGCAAGTTGAATGTCTGCACGTTCCGCCCTTTGGAGGGGGCGTAAAGCCGTCGGTCCCGTGTCCATGCGATGTTGGGCACGTTAAAAATCCCTACCCTCCTTACAGAAAGGCAGGGGTTCGGCAAAATTTCCAGGATAGTGAGGTGAAACTGCTTCCTGGTGTCGGTGATTGGCCATAGTCGCGGAAATAGGCCGACGTTAAAGAAACACAACACACACACAAAGATCGTCACTCCAATCTTTTCAATAGGAGCTGGGATAGGATTAGACAGGTATAAGCACGTTTTGAGCTTTCTTAGGCATGTCTGCATTCCAACCGACAGTCAGGAAAGTATACCGTCGACTCTTCTTATCAATTGCGAAGATAAGGAATACCGATTTTTTTTTGTCTAGTGATAGCCTGAGGTGCTATAAATGCAAACAACTGGGTCACATAGCTGCGATATGCAGAATATAAGACGAAGACGTATAAACTATTATACTAAATAAAGAATCAATAGAAAATAATAAACTGCCACATCCTAACACAGAAACAACATAATCATCAAAACAAGTACAAGAAAGAACGGAAGAGAGCCCGAATATCCAGACAGAAAAGGAACGAGAAAGAAATATACCAGAAACTTTGGCGCTCCTGCAAGTAATACTAGTTCAAAAAAACGAAAAAGAGAATTAAACTAGATGTGAGCAAAGATGAATATGAAGGTTTGGAAAAATTTTGGGACAGGAATAACAACCAAATACTTGACTATATCAATTTCACTGAATTTTTAAAGAATGGAAAAGGAAACGGCAGTCCACTAGAAGTATCACAGAAATACACAGCCAAAATCCATGAGTTGATTAAACTGATTAAAAATGTAACACCCTACTTACCTTTGCGAGCAACTAAAGAAATGTGCAAAAGATTGCTTTCATCACTAAATTAAGCATATAGTAGCGAATACAAATCTGACGTTTCGCAAACCTCGCAATCCTCTCTCTCTCTCTCTCTCTCTCTCTCTCTATATATATATATATATATATATATATATATATATATATATATATATATATATATATATATATATATATATATATATATATAACAGAACGGTGAGTAATTGGGACTTCAGAGTTTCACGAGAGTATTCACTTAGAAATACTCTTTATTGTTCTAACAAGCTTGGCTTTCACGGATTTTTGATTGCTTCATCAGGGCTACGATAATAAAAACAAACTTATCACCACACCTATAACCACACAAGAAGGTTAGATCGTTAAAATTGTAAAAAAATTGAAACTCTATAAAAGGCTTGTAAAAGCCGGATAACAGTTTAAGACTGCAGTTAGCAATTAATTAAAAATAACAAACTCACCATGAGAAGGTGAGGTTATTGTGAAAGTTATTATATCACCATTCACGTAGACCATCACATGAGGAAAGGCTAGTGCTCAGTCTAGTGGTCGCTACAATACAAACGCAT
Source organism: Tillus elongatus (assembly GCA_964006375.1). Lineage (NCBI taxonomy): Eukaryota > Metazoa > Arthropoda > Insecta > Coleoptera > Cleridae > Tillus > Tillus elongatus. Next base: position 102,959,376 of record OZ023262.1, on the reverse strand, counting down.
ATAAATTTGGAAATTGCACCGGCATGCGGTCAGTCTACATAACCAGCTAAACAAATCGAAACTATGCCAGCACTATATTGAATTCGTAAACAAACAACAAATGAAAAGGTAGCACACGTCATTCAAAAATGGACATTCATAGTACTAACAGACATATGCAAAAGGTCAGGAAAATCATAGAGAAAAGCAGCAGCACAGACCGACCTGACACACCCGAAATAATCACATTTAATTTAAAATTTTTGTTTCTCCTTTTTGGTTTTAACTTTGTTACGGTCGACTTTTCAGCTACCGTACCATTTTGCTGCCTTTGGCAAATATCTAAGAAAATTTCAATGCTTATTAGAGCCTTTAAATATTTGACGGCGAATAAAATATTAAATAAAAGGATTATAGGAAAATTCGCCATTATTTTACTTACGCATAACACTTCTGATCTTTCTGGAATATGCTTTTAAAGCAAACATTAAACGGTCTTCCTACAAAAACATTTCACACAAAGGAATCTTATTAAGGAAAACAGATGAGTTTATCTTCTTGGAATATAAAATTAAAGACGCAATTGAATTATCTCCATATAATGACAGTTTAATACAAATAACACATTTATCTGTTGGTCAAAACGTTAAAGGGTACCTTGGTCTTAACAGTCTCGGTTTGTTATGTAGGCACTTGAGCATCAGGCTAATAAAATGAATATTTTGCCTCTTGAAATAGATTCTCAGACCACGAACATCTCTGAGTTTCAACCGTTTTGTAATGCGTACATCACAGTACGCATTCTCTCAAGGCTCTAACCAATGAGAATGCGGAAATATCCCGCAGAGAAGTTTTGTCAGCAGATAGGGCAAAGATGTTATTTAGGTAAATGTGTGTGAGACGCTGGAGTGAATTTCTGTAACGAGCGCCAAAGTAGTTCGATTTTTGCGTAAACGACAAGAAAGAAATTCAACCACTATCTGCTAGTTCACCAAGTACAATCATTATTATTGTAAGATTGTTGAGTGACGGTGCCTCACTAAGTTAATTAAGTTGTGTTTAGACCCCATTTGGCAAAATGGTAAGACGAGTGTTATTTCTTTTACATGAATTGCAAGATATTTCAAGGTTTTTCTTTTTTGAATTTCAGGGGTGTCAGTATCTGTTTGAACTCTGAGTATGAGTTCTTAGTATTCATCTCAGTATCCGTAGTGGTACCCGTATTCACTGTCTGTGTAACTATGAGTGTCAGCCTTAGTTCACTAGAATTTCTAGGTCTGATTTCACAATAAGTTTTGCTCTCCATTTAATCTGGGTCCAAGTAAACTTTTTTTTAAACTTTAATCCAGCGTGCAGCCCTTCAGATGTATGGATGATCGGGTTATGTTGCCAAAACTGATCCATAAGCTAGCACTGCCTATTTGGATGATCGGACGTTGGTTTGAAAATTTGACAATGCATGATCAGCAAAGAAATCCTGAATTTTAATTGTGGGAGCAAGTGAGATCTGTTTTTAAGTTAGGTGAACGTATCAACATTTCTTGCATCACATATAAAATTTTTCTAAAGTAATGTTAAAAGAAGTATAGTAAAAGTCAGTTAAAAATCAATCATTTTCTCAATATATATATATATATATATATATATATATATATATATATATATATATATATATATATATATATATATACGTCCCTTATTGTCTAGAAAATACATGTTTGTTTTGGTTTTTTGGAAACATGCAAATTTAAAAAGTTATTAGAATAAAACAAGGAGCTCTAGGCTTAGAATTGATTTATCTAGCAAATATGCATGCAACTGGGATAATTTTCCTAATCCATCTGGCCAGAGAACGCAATACTATATATATATATATATATATATATATATATATATATATATATATATATATATATATATATATATATATATATATATATATATATATGTGTATCCTACATTTAAGAAGCTTTTTATTTACCGATAAGATTCTTTTTTTGTCTTTTGCTAAGAATTGACTTCTTTAAATTTGACAGAACAAAGTATACATATACCAATCCATTTATCCTAATGATAAATAAAAACTTATAACTTTGTTTTACTTTAGTTTTTTAATTTAATGACAAAAATTAAAAGTTTTCAAGCTAAGACTAGGCAATGTTGCTCTCTGTTTCGTCTAAGTAATTAAGGTGGGGTCTAAAGCTTACTAAAAAGGGCTTTCGGTGTTTCAACTTACGGACTGTCTCAGACGCAAGGTAAAGAGCCTCGGTGGTTCAGAGGCAAGAACGTGTGCCTCTGAACCGAAGGGTACACTTTTTATGTACAAACTGTAACACTAACATCAACCGAGGTTTTGGCATTGTATTTGAGCAAGTTGAATGTCTGCACGTTCCGCCTTTCGGAGGGGGCGTAAAGCCATCGGTCCCGTGTCCATGAGATGTTGGGCACGTTAAAGATCCCAACTCTTGTTACAGAAAGGCAGGGGTTCGGCAACATTTCCAGGATAATGAGGTGAAACTGCTACCTGGCGTCTGTGATTGGCCATAGTCGCGGAAATAGGTTGACGTTAAAGAAAAAAACACACACACAGACGCTACTATTCAATATGTTACATTACAAAAATATAAATTATTTACCATCTAGATAGTAACAAAAATATAATTTTTTGTACTAGCTTAATTTAATGATGCGGCTGCATACATATAAAAATTAACGATGATGTAAAGTATGATATTAAAATGTTCAATCATCAATGCAGAGAAAACTACAATTATTATTTCTGCTTTCATGTATAACGTAATTAAAATACGTCTACGTTAATTTACAATTTAATTTCAACATTTTTTGTCTCTTAAGAGGATTTTAAATTTTATCATTACCACGATGGAAGTGCTCATCTAAGCTTCTGCAGTTAAATTAAGTGGGAGTTCTTAGAAGAGATTATTCTAAGATCAAAGCCAATGCAACCTTTCAGGTTTGTTATCTAGTTACGAAAGTTAGTTAGCTTTGTCACTTCTCATATTTTGTATTTCTGTATCACAAAGTGGCACATTAATTTAAAACGAGGACTTTACATGAATAAATGAAAAGGTAGTATATATGATGGTTAATCTCTTGCTGTTCATCTCGAAGGACGCGAGAGATATAAGGGTAGGTAATTTAATTAGAATTTCTTCATTTGTGAGGAGACGTCAAAAATTGCAGGGTATATTAAAGTACCACCACCTATTGCTGAATAAATATAAAATGTATTTTTATCCAAATATGGATGTAGAGGATTTTACAAAAATTATATTTAAGGTGTCTCTCAATAAGTCTGCAATATTTGACAGGGCGATTTTTCACGTAATTCTAAGATGGAACGTTCTCATAAATACGTGGTCAAGAACGCGTTGTTTGAAGATACAGGTCGTTAAAATTGTATTTACTTTTTCATAATTTTGATGTTTTTCAAAACAAATTTTAGTGAATTTTCGTGGAAAAAATTCACTAATGAGGAGATCGCGTCTTGAATTTTGAAAAAATTTCTCCAAATGACCGCGAACTAAGGCCCCTTAGAACACATAATCAGGGTCAGTCTCAATGATTTATGGCCAACGAATATATTCAAGCATTTTACACAAAAGCTACACCTGCGAAATTATAATCATTCACAGAAAGCGTTTTAATAAAAAACTAACGGGACGCAGCAAGTGCGTTATGGTAGTGAATTTTTAATTAATGCTTAAAATTTCAATAACTCAATTTTCTATAAACTTAGAAAGTTTAATTTTGGTATGTAATAAGGTCTTTCCAAAGCCAAGATATCCACCAAATTTCAATAAAATAACTTTGTAATTTTCGGAGAAAAAGATTTTTGTCGAAATAAAATTCAAAATTTGAACAACACTGTTAAGGGTGAGGTATGACATTCTGAGAGCCACTGATCAATGCATGTTGGTACTGTTGGTCATTCTGGATTTTTCCAGCGCGTTGGATACTGTGAATCACAGCATGTTAATAGAAATATTAAAATTTATAGGACTAAGGCTAGATGCATTCTCACAACAATTAGAACCGTAGACCGGTTTCGCTCTAATTACTCTACGGTTCTAATTGTGGTGAGAATGCATCTAGCTTTACATACTCTGTCCCTATATTAGGGTAGAAATGGGTCAGGGCTAACAAGTTACTAAAATTGTTAGTTGTTATATACAGTCTTTATTTTTTAACACTTGGTGTTATTTGGAGCTGGCGTGACAACATACTACTTGGTTCCGCCACTAGGTGGCGACACGTTCACAACTCACTTAGTTATAGGACTAAGCTCCAGTGCTCTGGAATTATTAAAAAGTTATTTCAGTCAGCGCTACCTGGTGGTCAGGGTAGGCGGCCGGGTATCTGAGGCTCGCTTGTACGGAGTGGTGTGCCACAAGGATCTATTCTTGGGCCGCTGCTATTTACGATATACACCCACCGTTTCAGCGATGCTTTGAGATATTTAAGCATACAGATGTACGCGGATGACACTCAGGTTTACATGTCTTTTGATGTTTGTGACGTTGTAGACGCGGTGCCAAAACTTAATAGTGATTTGGACAATTTCCGTCGACTAGCTAAGCGGCATTCACTGCGGCTGAATCTCAGTAAATCGTCGGTGATTCTCTTTGGTAGCCAATTGCATTCGAGAGGGTTAAAAGTGACGTGAGACTATAGATTGGTGGAGTTTGCCTTAAGCTTGTGAATGAAGTTAAAAATTTGGGCATAATAGTGGATAACACATTTAGGTACAAGCAGCACATTAGCTCGTGTTTACAGAACGCATACAACAGTCTGCGGTTGCACTTTTCATTTCAATCATATCTTCCTGTAGAGACTAAACTGATGCTGGTAAATGCTCTGGTTCTCTCGGAGTTTACATACTGCTCAGAGCTTTACTATGCCGGTGTAGATAGTTATGATGCCGGAAGAATTCAGCGGTTGCACAATACGTGTTTGAGATTTGCCCATGGTGTTCGAAAGTATCAGCGCATTTCGTGCAAGCTCATGGAGTCCGGGTGGATAAATATGCAAAGTAGATTTACACTCAGGGCGGCGGCACTCTATCATACTGTCATCAAAACAAACTGCCCTCCTTACTTATCCAGAAAGATCACTTAAAGGACTGATGTACATAATGTAGAGGTTAGAAGGAAATGATTGACCACCAAAATACAGACTAACCTTGTTCAGAAGGTCATTAACGTACCAAATATACACTGTTTACAACACTGTCGATGATGCCCTCAAAACGAGTTCCGTGTCCACTTTCAAGCGAAAATGATTACTTAAACTCTTTCAACGCTAACCGTAAAGATTTATCATCTTGGGTCCTACTAAATAGTGTGTTGGGGCATGCGTCCAATAGAATTGATGTGCTTTTGTTGTGCGTATTTTTTAAAGTTTTGTTGTTGTGTTTTGTGATGCTTCGATTGCATTGCTCACACATCATTTTCAACAAATCGGTGCTTTTATGTGCACGTCGGTAATACCATGATTATTTTGGGCCAAATGGAAGATCAGGGAATGGTATACCATTTACCTGAACTTCGCCCTTAGTTGCACAGGTTACTGATAGTATTAATTAATTTATTTTATATATTTCTAGGTATTTTATTATTATTATTATTTATTAATAATAATAATTTATTATTATTATTATTATTAAACATTTATCATGAATCACCAAAATTTCACAAAAAATGATTTCAAGAAGCGCAAAAAAAATTCTGCGAAAACTGACTAAATACCTTTTTACACAAAATTTTGCAAAAAAAATACATAAAATTCAAATTATATACCTAATCTGTAATTAAAATTGAAAGTAAAACAATTTGTTTGCACTAAAATTCATTAAAACCTAATTTTCGATGAATTTCATTTAAAAAGTGTTCTATCAATTAAATAATTTTTCATACAAAAATTCACAACAAACGTTTCTTCAAAGAAAATTCATTAAATTAATTTATAAGAAAATTCGCCATTAAAAGAACATTTTGTACCAGAAAATTAACTAAATTAAAAAATATTCAAAATCTGATCTAAATACAGAACTAGATACTTTCTCTGTGGCTTCACAGAGAAAAATCTTTTGCCTGTGAATCCTGTAAAAATTCAATCCGGTTGTAGAGAAGAAAACAACCTGTTCTCATGTCACAAATCTCTACGTCTATGTTAACTGTGGCAGGGTTCTACCAACAAGGGGCAACAACAGCTACTATTAAACTTGAATTAAAAGTCTTAAAAGTGCTTATCTTTCATTTTCAACAAAAAGTCGCTAAAAAATATATTGGAATTTGACAATTTGATCAGATAACGTTATAATGGAATCAAAGACGAAAAAAAGCAAAAAAAAAGAATTAAAAGAGAAATTCAGTCAACGGTGAGATTTGACCCCACGTCACTTCACTCATTAGACAGGGATCCTAACCGCTACATCACGTAATGCTTCTGGCAAACTGCAACGAAGAAAGGTAGATAACCGATAATGGTTTTAAGTTATTTATTTGTAATATGTAAGGTCTTTAGAGGCAGATTTTGCAGTTATTTTAACAAATGAGAAGAGTAGCATAAATCTATAACATTCTAATACACATTTTGTGGAATCTCCTTTATTCATAAACAGGAATAGTTATACTAATATTCACTTTCAAATCTCCAGTTTAACATTTACAGGAGAAAAATTATAAAATTCTTAAAGTAATCTTTCTGGTAATTCTTGAACTTTTTGCGCCATGAAAAGATAAACGTTGTCTGTAATATTTAATAAATGTTGTTTAACACATACAATATCTTGCTATTGCGTCTTCTCTGACTTTTAGTGGCACTAAAATTTTGCTTTATTAACTGCCTATAACTTTTTTTTATTTCAACACAAAGACGTAAATTTTGGTACGGAGTTTGGTTTTCAAAACATAAACCATCCTGCCAAATGTAGTTGCCATACCTTTGTTATTTTTGGAGATATGAGTTTTTTCTAGAAGGAAACCCAAGATTTTCCCGGAAAAACTGGTCTGATTTTCCTGGCTAACGAACTTATTTAACTAGAAAAAATAATTTACTCACAAAATTTTATCAAAATAGACCCTTTATTTTTCTTTATTTTTTGAGTTATTGGTGTGATACATACATACATACATACATACATACATACATACATACATATATATATATATATATATATATATATATATATATATATATATATATATATATATATATATATATATATATATATATATATATATTTATACATATATATATAAATTGAAACTGACTCCGGATATGTGCTCTAGGGGGCCTAGTTTGCGCTCATTTAAAGAAATTTTTTCAAAATTCAAAAATCAAGATCTCCTCATTAGTGAATTTTTTAAAGAGAATTGATTAAAATGTCAACATAGATAATCCTATCAAATTAATTATTTTTACTCCCACTCACTAAAAATGGATTTTTTTATCAAACATAACATAGCAACATATCTTGATTTGTAGTTGTCATGATTTCGTATTAATTCAATTTTTATCTGTCTGAGGGTGCTGTCAAGCAGCGAAATTAGTCACAGAAACGTTGACGAAAATCCAAGAACACCTATAATTCAGAGCGGACGCTTGTTCCAGTTAGCTTACACGCTGGCTACGTCCTTCAGCTACAGAAACGAAATCCAACAGTGAAGCCAGAGAAGTAGTCTCCAAGTCTGTATGTAGTATGGACCAGTTTTACCAGGTAAGGGCAACAACAATCAATGAATTGAATTGTCATTGACGGATGTGACACTGTCCTCTTCTTACATTCGACCGTTCCGGTCAAATGATGACATTTCTTGGTATGGCGTAAGTTTGTGCATCTGGACCACCTTTATCTTGCTCTTCGGGCTTTTCTGAAGGCGATAGACAACGTCATTGATCCTTTTGACCACCTTACACGGACCTTTCCATAATTTCTGTACTTGAGGAGACCGTCCTTTGCGCCGTACTGGACTCTAGAACCACACCCGATCCTCTTCTTTTAAATGAGCTGGATTATCTTGCACGCCAGAACGGGTATTCATGCAGTCGCTTTCTACTCCTATGTGCATTCTGACAGCAGAATCGATGGCTTTCCTTCTCGTCAATATGTCGAGCTCTCTTCAAGCGAAGTTCTTACTCTGCACTGGTTCTTCCGTGCAATTGCTATTGTTCCGGTGTTTCTACTTGAACAAATATCTCTGCAGGCCCTATTCTTCCTGTCGACATCGGCGCTGTTCCAAAAAATGGGTTCACTGACCTTTTTCTGCATTGGATTCACACTTACATGGTATTCACACCCTTCGTCTTGTACTTCTCCCATAATTTGTTTTCTACTTGCTTCTGGCTGGGTAGCGAGGTCGTCTCTTCCTCTCACAGGTCTCTTCACTGAAATGACACTTCCACGACAGACGTTGCTATCTTCCTCTATGGTGATTTTGAACCAATTTAAAAGATTTTAGTAGTAGTAGCAATATTTTAGGTCTACGTTGATTATTTAGAGATAACCCAGCAACGCAATCAATCTAAGCTTCTAATTTATATTGTCTATCAACGATTTAACCCGCGAGAGATGAGACAAATTTTTATGTAAAGAACCCAGAAAAGACAGGATAAATCTTAATAGTTAAGCAAAGACAAAATTAAGGAGTGAGTGAATCAGCTATAAATAATAATCAGATGATACTTACGGTGAGGTTAGTCTTGACCAAAAATCTAATATTTGTGAGACTTACAGTAAAAGACGTCGGTTTTCGATAAAAGTTCGCAATGGAAGGAATCCAGATAATTTCAAAATTCTTTTCTTTAAAATACTGGAATTTCACTTATGGGAACTTATTTGAGGCATTGATGTTAAATCAAAAACAGAAGTAAAACACAAATATACATTCTTTATTACCTGATGATAATTAAGGTTTTGCATGTATGTAGTGTCATGTTAAAAATATTTATACACATATATCACCAAATTGGCCAGTATAAAAAATGACGTTCTTAAATGTAATTAGTATTAGCCTAGTTATTTTTTCTGGCCAGATAGATTTGCATAAGTTATTAGAGTTGCCTGTTCTGTCGCTAGATATTACCTGAATGTGAGCCTGATGCTCCTGAATAATGTTAAACTATTAAATAGTTATATTTTATTTAAATTGTCAAAAACAATGGTTTAAAAAACAAATTGATAATCTGATACATTTTGAAAGCAACCTTTGAACGATTGACGCTTATATAATTTTTTTTAGTGAGTGATTAAACCAATTTACACCACATTTTTACAGTTAAAAGAAATCTAATTTAATCTAGAGATTCCATTTGAATGACAGTAATCCTATCAGCAAGGTCACTATACAAAAATGTGAAAGAATTTAGCTAAATTTAAATTGTATCTCTTCAAAAGTTCCAACCATCAGTTTTATTTATTATTCTTGACACAAAACATTAAATTAGAGAGGACTTCCTTGCCACGAAACACTTCACATCAGGGCACACTCAAGCCCTAACTGAAAGTTTGCCACAAGCTTGATAATCCATGCGACAGGTTATTTACATGTTGCATTTAGGTAGGTGCTAACCTAAACGGGACCCGATCTGCCGGATTGTAGGCCTTGATTGAAAAGACCTGGTTCCCTTCGACTGTTAATTTGAATTTACAAGAACTATGAACTTGAAACTGAGAGTGAAATCCAGACTAACATTGATACTAAAGATTGGGAGTAAAAGTGACAGCAACTATGACGCCAACAATAATAATAGGGTTCACCCAATAACAACAATCGGTTTCACCCAATAATAACAATCGATTTCACCCAATAACAACGCTCATAAAACAATTGGCTTTTACAGAGTAGAAAACTTCAATCAAACAGCGACACGAATCATATAATCCAGCACTAATTACATTAGGTACATTAACAGCAGTCGTTACTTTAAGGATTACCTTTCTAACCTTCGTCGCACAGATTCCACTCGCGCCTGACATGCTTTGAAAAACATAGGTAAGGCGACCGTTAGATACTGTTGTGGTCTATTTGGTGACCACAAAACTGAGAGCGCGGTAATACGCCACGGCTGTTGTGCTCTAGGTAAGCACCGAGAGGGCTGAGGTAACGCGGCAGTTGGTTTCTGTACTTCTTTTCTGTTAAGACCACCAAACATCTCCCCTCGAGCTAGGCTTGCGTCCGCTTAAGTACACGGCTGGCTTTTGCGCCAGCTTCAACGTTCCTGCTGGCGGTGTTCTCTGTCCTTTAGTTACCCAATTTGACCCTATGTGTATGAGAGAGAGAGAGAGAGATGCATTTTAGCGACGGTTTCTGCAGAGACTCCAGTCGAAGCTCCGCACTTCCAACGGTTTTATTCGACTAGTACCTGTCAACTATATTTTATTGCTTCTCAGCAGCGGTTTGATTGTCGGCATCTCTTGACTTGTCAACTTGTCTCATACATTTTCGACTTTATGACTCTCGAAATTCCTTTTTAATATTTAATTTCTCTCAACGAAAAATAAAATATAAAAGTATTATCTCATCCTTCTTTGTCGTTAGGTCTCATTGAAAAGATTTTTATTCTCTGGCAGGAGGCTTGTGCGGTGTCTACTAAATGATTTTGTAGCGAATTTTCAAAGTTTTTTTAATTGATTCGATGTTTTCCTCACTATTTTATTAAAAAAAAGGCAGTGATCATTAAGATTGTCCGATATATTTTGTAGAAGTCATCAGAATGGTACGGTAACAAAAAAGTGACCGTAACAATTTTCCGCACTACCAGGTTACTGCCAGGCGACATTATTATTTGTTTACCGCCGATAGTCAGGATGTTAGTGCCAAGATTAAGTTCAGTGCACTGACCTTGAAGTATGTCCAAACCAATTATTTGATATGGCGGCGACTATGGCCCTCTGCTTTGCCTTCTATGTCCCAATTTTCAGCTCGACGACAGTTTCCACAAATACCTGGATTCGATCACCACTGTCTGCATTTACTCTGTACACTCTGTCTGGCTCCCTTACTTGCCATCTTGGTACCATGTCGCAACGAATAATCATCCCAGGCGTCAGTGTCGATGACCATCTGGGTCTTATTGCAGTTTATGTATCCACGTACGACGAGACCGCTGCCATAATCGCTAGCCTAAGAAACAGTTACCGGCCTTAGCTTCTCTTTCTCCCAGCTCGTGATCTTGGAGCCCAACATTTGCCTCGTATATGTCCCACCTTGCCGTTGTTGCAGCAACGCAAGGCATTCGCACGGGGAGTTCCCAATGGGTGCCTATGAAGCGTAGGCCTTATTTGTTCTGCTATTTTCTCTTAGTAGCTGCATGACCTTGGATGAAACTGTTTAATTTTCTTCTTGGACTTGGAGACTGTGAACTTTCACACGACTTTCTGATGCTTGCTTTGCCGCTTTAAACTCCAAGAAATGTGCCAAAGCATCGTTCAAGTTTTTGGGTCTCGCCATCTTCAGCGCCTGTCGGGTTTCGGTATCTCTGATGCCGTCAATGCAGGTTTGCAGGGACAGCTGGGTTAAAAACTCCATCGAAGCTATGGGGTAGGCTAATCGTGTCAATCTGGCAACGTCGGCGTGGAGATGTTGGAGACTTTCGCCCGATTTATGACAACGATTTCTCAACTGAAATCGATACAGCTAGTCGCCAAACCTCATCTGTAATTGATATCTAATGCTGTCAAAACTCAACGGTTCTTCCATGGGAATACCTTGGAGCACATCTAGGGCATCTCCTCTGAGAGCTACAATTAACGAGTTCGCTTTCTCTCTCTCACCACAACCATTTGCTGTAGCAGCGACTCTGAACTGGCGTAGATAAATACCCCATGGGACTGAGCCATCAAATATTGGGACCTAAAATTCATACGACGTGGCTATCTTCAAGTCTGATGTTTACCTTGATTAGGGTATCATACTTCTTTTCTAGTGATTGCATTTTCTCCTGTACCTCCGCTTGTACCTCTTGCACACTCGTCAGCTTGTAATGTACCTCGTCGCTGACACATAAGGGCACAGCACTAATAAATATGTGTGTTATACAAAATGTATTAAATACTACAGAAAAATAATACTTTTCTTGGTACATATATAATTTGCACTAAAGAAACTGTACATCATTTCTATGAAAACTCACTACCAAAACGCACTTGCTGCGTCTAGACTTTTTACTATTTGACAGAATTTTGTAGGCTTAGATCTTCCTTAATTGCTAAAAAAAATTATATCTTTGGGTTATACTTACCAGAAACGTAGTTTCTGAGAAAACCACTTTTTGTACTTTTAGGTGTTGATGCCCTGATGATAGCTTCGTAGAAGCCGAAACGAGCAGGGAGTTTTAAAATAACTTTTTTGGAAGTATGTGCTTTTTATTTAACTTTAAAGAATATTACAAAATTGATCATCTGATATTTTGCACACAAATATATATATATATATATATATATATATATATATATATATATATATATATATATATATATATATATATATATATATTATATATATATATATATATATATATATGTTTCTCAGACGATAGGATCTCATTTTCGTCACCTTTTAGATATCTAAATTGCCTGTAAGTATATTTTTGTGTACGTATCAATCAGGGGGTGCTATAATTTGGATGACAATCTGGCTTATAGCTTTGACAAGTAAAGAAATATAAATTAGCTGTCAGAGATGATCAGTACAACACTCATGTACCACACTGGCATCAACCCACACACACGCACGTCTGTACATCTGCATGCACGAAGCCCTAGCTATGCCCATGCGCGCACACACCACATACGTACACACTCACACGCACAGACAAATTCTTTGTTCTCAAAGTCTCCTAAGAGTAAGTATTTAAGAAATAATGTTTTGTTTGAAGAAGTTAATACATTATTATCACTGATTATTTTCCAAGCGTAAATATCCCTAAACTTTATTTTTAAGTTGCCAAGTATGTGGTATGTACGTCATCCAAACGGAAATCACTTTGTGAGTGACTGAAGTACATACAGAGTATGAGAACTCGATCAGATGAATGATGTTATTCATAAAACTATGAAATTCCACGAACTTATAGAAGTTATAGAACAAATAGTAGGTTTGATTTCCGTTTTAACTTGTATGTATAAACTTTCGGTGCATATGTTCCATACTCAAAGGCCGCGAAAATGTAGCTGTAATAAAAGCTATACGAACGTTGATAAAAGCGATGATATTTCCTTCCTTAATTCAAGGTCGCCAGATTGATCTATTTTGGGCTTTTTTTGCGGGGCCATTTGCAATCAAATATTAACGGAACGCCAATCTCTAGAATACGAGGGTATATCGATAAATAGTGAGCCTGGTGACAATGTAGCGGCCGACGCACTTGCCAAGGGTGCCCAGGAGGACTTTAACGGACCAGAACCAGTGCTGAGGATATTCTCATGCACCTTAAAGACCTGAATAGATGGAAAGACAACCCAACAATGACAAGTTTTGCCAGGACTAGCACAAACTAAAGCATTCATGAATGGTCTATTAGAGTTAAGGGCTAAAAAACTTCTGGAGTTAAACAGGCAATAACTGAGATATCTGGTCGGCCTGTATATAGTGCACTGGCGCTTTCGTCACCACACTCAAAGAATTTGGCTCAGACAAGTGCGCCGGCTGTGTATGGAGGGTGACGAAACAGCAGAGCATGTGCTATATTCCTATTCGGCCACAGACAAGACAGGAGACCTGCTCTTTGGCAAGACACAACTTGCACCAGAAGATCTGTCTACAAAAATTGTCGACCTTTGGAAGGCTGGACTTGTAGTGTGAAATATAAGACGATTACTCGTGAGCCACAATATACCTTAAGGTCGCAGTTGGGGGACCGTTATGTCCCAGTCACAATATAACCTAACCTAACCTAGCCTAGAAACCTCTCAGTAACAAAATTCAATTTAGTTGCTATGGCAACAACTATGATGTTTTGTAAATAAGCTGTTAAAGTTTGACACCCGAAAGTGAAATAGTGACAAACCGATGAATTTTTGAGAACCGCATGCCTAATAAAAAACGCTTCGGTCAGTTATCATCAGGGTGTTTATTTTTGCAAGGGTTACAAGGCAACCACATTCTTGCTGATATGACAGAAACCTTAGGTGATCAATGTACTTCCTATGCTACTAAAAATTGTGTTGCAGATTTAATATTCTATTCATGCCCAGTCTAAACGTCTAAGGTCAACAAACTACTTCTAAAATTATCTCATTAATGTACAAACCTTACATCTATCTACAACAGCAAACGATTAATTTATTCAAGGCAATAAAATACAAAAGGATAATTCGCTACAAAATTACGAATACCATTCAACCTTTATCTCACACCAGATAAGGCAGTCTTGATATGGAAATCTTTATCAGTCAAATACAACGTTAAATTATTGTTTTGAAGTATTAAAAATATATGAATAAAAATAAGTAACAATGTATCTCTTTGCGTATTTTTAGCAGCCAAATTAGTCAGGCGTTAGCAAAGCATTAGGATAAGCACAATAACAGGCGACAAGCGACACATGCGTGCAGTAAATTATATAGAGCGGTATACGAACAAGGGAACCGCGGCATTCCCCTTTGTTCCATCTCTAACTTTAAGAAACCATTCGGGAATGATACATGACCCACCTTGTCGGATGTTCGTCACTAAAGGTGAGCATGCACCAGCCTGTACAGCACCCCTTATTAGATTTTTCTCCTGAGGAAGCGTACTTCACCAATTCTTTCTTTAATCGTGTTTACTACCCGTTATATTCCATATTATTTTTGATTTACCACCTATGCACCATTCAGAAAGGTTACACAGCTCGATTTGTCGGATTTGCGTCGCTTAGAGCGAGTATGCCCCCAACCTGTACAGCGCTCTTTTGTTAAACCACCCCAGTAATATTACGGCACCACTAAACAAATCTAAAACCCCCTCTTACACCGTAATAGCCCTTACTGGAGCTAACAATTCTTGATTCACTGGTTTAATACCCACAATCATATCATGCCACGCCAACGCCCTAATTTCTGAACCTACCTAACAAGCCTACAGCTATAATTTATTTCAACCGAATTCCAAACAACACTATAAAAGTCAATTTCTTCAACAATACACGCGCTAAAGTTCAGGGCACGCATTGAATTTCACCAGCCTCGCTTTACCTAGTTGCCAAACGACCGCTTCTGAGTTAAAATCCGCATCGTCCAACACACACCCCAGACAGAAACGGTACCAGCATTCAATTAGCAAGGTGGCTGTGCTTGAAAACTGAATTTTCTCCAACCCGTTTACAATATAATAACGCCACGTTTAACGTCGCTGTGACCGGACCGCTTGAGGAGCTGAAAACGACGACGCTTGCCATCTGACACGGTAAGCCGGAGCCTGGCGTGACTCTCCCACCCATAGTATTGTTACTAGACAGTAACATCTCAATAGCAAATATCCACTTGTTCGACTTACTAAGAATGCATTTATATTTTAATTTGTTTTATACTCTAATATTTTCTAATTGAATAACCGAAGCAAACTCGAGCTCCGTTACAAAATTTAGCATGAAACTTTGTTTGCCTACCATTTGAACCGCGAACCTCGAGCGGTCTGGATAGCATTTTTAAGAAGCCAATCTGCAACAAACATTTTTGACAAAAAATACTTTTTAAAAATTTGCTAGGTAACCCAAAAGACAAGGATAGTACCGCTAAAATGTCGGGGATCTATGAAGCAGATTGTAAATATTGTGATTTTAGATGCACGGCAAACTAAAAGATCTTCTAAAACTAGATTCAAAGAACATTTAGCACAACTAAAATAAGATGCTATAGATAGATCATGCGTAAATATAAGAAAAGTTGTATGAATTCGACACCACTGGTTATGTACAGTTTATTCATTGACCACTTTTCGAGAGATGTCGACCAAGAGCGTGGGAATGAAGATAACGGCATTCGGATAAAAAGACATAGGCAGTGTGAAAGTTTTTTTGTTTGAACCTTCCTCAGGCGCCTAGGCTAAGTACCTGCACGGAATATAAACACACTTGTAGACTTCAAACGTTTAGAATTTTTCGTTCTCTGATGACGCTAACTTGGTTAGTGAAATAATGGAAATCCTTTGAAGATTCCCAGCTTATAATATATCACTGAATACTTAGAGGCAGATCTTAAATGATCAGAGGGTGCTAATAATCCCTCCGTCAGCGCTGATAATCACTACATGGAATGTAAAGAGTCTATTAGCATCCGGAAAAATAGCTAACTTAATCCTGGAAATGGAACACCTGAAAATTGACATCATGGGAATAAATGTAGCACAATGGCCAGATGCGGGAAAATGTCCAGTAAAAAAAAAAGGAATGTTTTACCACTCAGGTAGCAACGACTAAACTCATCGATATGGTGTCGGCATTTTAGTTAGCCAAAAAAGTAATAAGTCTGTAGTAGGTTTCAGTCCCTACTCAGAAAGAATTATGATGATACATCTAGAATCAAGTGAGGGGATGTTAATGTGACTTTAATGACAAGAGCGGCCTGGGATGGGTGGAGAATTACATGGTTGAATATGGTTTAGTGAGCGCAATAAAGGTGGAGACCGACTACTGCAGTTTTGCCAAACGGAGCCTATGTGCGTGGCTAACACATTTCTTAAACTACCCAAACAAAGACTATATACATACAAGTCTCCCATGGAAGGACCTTGAAGGATAGTCAGGTATCAAATCGATTTCATTCTTGTTAAACATAGATTTCGAAACTTATGTCTCTCAGCTAAGAACTACCCTGGAACAGATATCCGTTCAGACCATAACACTATAGTGGCCACACTGAAAACCAAATTCAAGAAAAAAAAAACATGAATCAACTGGACATAATGAGACTGTAAGAACAACAAATAAGAGAAAATACTACAAGAGACATCCATCTGAGACTGCAAGAGATTACAATATCAAATGAAGCATCAGAGCCTCGGTGGTTCAGAGGTAAGAACGTGTGCCTCTGAACCGAAAGGTACTGAGTTTGATCCCAGGGTTCTCCTTTCTCTTTTTCAGTACAAATAGTAACATTAACATCCACCGAGGTTTTGGCATTGTATTTGAGCAAGTTGAATGTCTTCACGTTCCGCCGTTCGGAGGGGGCGTCAAGCCGTCGGTCCCGTGTCCATGCGATGTTGGGCACGTTAAAGATCCTTACTCTCTTTACAGGAAGGCAGGGGTGCGGCAAAATTTTCAGGATAGTGAGGTGAAACTGCTCCCTGGTGTCGGTTATTGGCCATAGTCGCGGAAATAGGCCGACGTTAAAGAAACAACAAGCAATATCAACCAAAAGTGGACGAATATAAAACAGGCATTAACAAAAGCAGGAAAAGAAAACTTGACGCCAACAAGATCAAAACATAAATAATGGATTACAGAGGAGATGCTTCTACTAATGGAACAAAGACACATTAAAGACACGAGATCCATCCAACTACAAGTCCAGAAATATATTGATGAAGAGATCCAAACAGAACTGGTTGAGTGAGAAATGTCAGGAAGGTGCAGAACCGGACAAAAATTATGATGATTCCTACTTATATAAAAATATTAAAGAGATGGCAGGAATGAGAAAATCTAGACAATCGAGACAACTAAGAGGCGCCAATGGTACACTAATAACAGATGTGATACAGAAATTGGATAGATAAACAGAGTACGTAACAAAACTTTTCGAGGACAATAACAGAGGAGAGGACGAAGATGAATACACAGAAGACACAGGACCTGAGATAATGATAGCAGAAATAAAATATGCACTCAAACAGGCAAAGATGGGAAGGCTAGCGGACATGATGAGATTCCTGTGGAGCTGCTCCAGTTGATGAACAAAGAATCTATCACAATCATGCTACAGCTATTTAACACAATATATATATATATATATATATATATATATATATATATATATATATATATATATATATATATATATAAAACTGACATATTACCTCCAAACTGAAATATGGATCCATTCCACGTCCGATCTAATCCCAAAGAAAGTCAACGCAAAAGAATGCAGTAAACATCGTATTATAGGCCTGATGAGTCACCAGCTATAGCTTTTTGGAAGATAATATACAACAGAGTTTTCAAAAAATTAAATGGGGACATTGGTGATACGCAAATGGGATTTAGAAAAGGGATGGGTAGTCGAGAATCTTGGTTTGGAGTAAACGTCTTGTCCCAGAGATGTATTGATATGAATCAGAAAGTGTATGCTTGCTTTGTTGATTTTGGGAAGGCATTCGACAGGGTACAGCATGACCGCTTAAGAAAAATTCTACTGAGTGAGAAGATATATAGTAGGGATATAAAAATAATCTGTAATTTGTACTGGAATCAACCAGCAAAAGTGAAAGTTGAAGACAACTTAACACCAGAAATTGAAATATGTCAAGGAGTCCGCCAGGGTTGTGTGCTCTCGCCTATTCTGTTCAATCTGTATAGCGAAACCATTTGTCAAAAATAACGATCAGAAATGTCCGAAGGCTTGGTGATAAATGGAGTTACTCTCAATAATATTAGATAGGCAGATGACACCGTCGTATTAGCAGGCATAACACAGGAACTACAATACCTAGTAAAAAGACTTATTAAGACTTATTGAATGCAAAAATGGTGGATTCAAAATAATTCACAAGAAAACCAAATTCATGGTAATAACAAAGAACCGGAACATTAGAACTAATCTTGTTATCGACGATACACTAATTGAAAAAAATATCGTCCTATAATTACTTGGGTGCATAGATCACAGAAATTACCGATCAAACGAAGGAGATCAAAAGCCGCATGGAGATTGCCAGACCAGAACAGTATTCAACAAAATGAGAAAGATATTCCGCAACGGGAACATTAGCATTATTCTGCGCATCAGTATGCAGATATGCTACTTTTTCTCCAGTCTTTTTTACGGAGTGGAAGATTAGGCATTGAAGAGCAGAAACGTCAAACACAGAAGCTTTTGAAATGTGGTGCTACCGGAGAATTCTCAAAATCGCGTGGGTGGATCGTGTGACGAATGCAAGCGTACTGAAAAGACTCAACAACAAGAACTACTAAAAACTATCAAAAAAGAGAAAGCTGGAGTACCTGGGCCATATCATGAGAGGAGCGAAGTATTCAGAGAAAAATCAAAGGTAAAAGCAGCGTAGGTAGAAGAAAAACGTCGTGGTTGCGCAATCTACGCGAATGGTACGGATGCAGCTCAATTGACCTTTCTAGACGCGCAACAAATAAGATAATGTTGGCTATGATGATTTCCAATCTCCGATAGGAAGGGAACGCGAAAAAGACCGAAGTGTAACTTGAGAATTAAATATAATCATTTGAGGTCAACTTTCAATAAGTTCCTCAAATCGAAAGTTATCACGTTGGGTCCATCTAGCCCATATTTTGAAGTAACCTGTGAATTTTGGGCACTTCACTTAAGAGTGAACGGACACATTGTAATATGTTACACGTGTTACCACCCTTGTCCAAACTAGTCTAAACTATAAGGTGAATACATATTACAATATTTATTCAGTAAGAAACAGTTGCCAACATAATGACGTCATAGCCATTGACGCGGCCCACCAGGCTCGTAGTCAATTACTCCACCGTATTGGGAACTACTCTGCAGACGTGACAGTTCGTTGATCGAATGTATTTCAAGATAAGAAACCTTTAAAATCCCCTGTAACCACGAGACACGTTCTCTTCTTACTTAAAGGTCAACATTAAAACATGCCATTGTTTAGATAGGTAATCAAGAAAGGCAGCATGGCAAAATAGGTAAGGGAAAGATCTAATGCTCGCTCATATTATAATTGCTTTTCTCAATTTCTTTAATTATGATTTATATATGATTGCTTGTTTGTTTGACCGTACTAAATTTACTTTCAACGATTGCTTTGTCCAATATATGATGCCTATATTGTTTACATGGTGGCTTGTGGTAGCGTTCTTAATATTCAATATTAACAGTTAATTAATTTTTATTATTTATTAACGTGCAGATAAGTCTTGTACTTAAACTGAACACACTGCAGGCTACCTTATGTAAATGATAAAGAACTAAACCGACACTCATACACCTGAATTGTTACAGCCACTCCGTCGTTTTATGTCAACGCAACATCCGTCGTTTTGTAGGAAACATCCATTGTTTTATATCATCATGAAGCTGTTCCTGTAGAAAGACGCAACATCCATCGTTTTATAAGAAACATCCATTGTTTTATATCTTCATGAAGCTGTTCCTGTAGGAAGATGCAACATCCGTCGTTTTGAGAAGAAACATCCATTGTTCTATATTGTTGCGTTTTCTCCGGGTTCTGGATAAGTGAGACTTTAAATTTTAACAAAACAACTTTATTTACTCTCTAAATATGGATACAATTAAAGTTCTAGAATGTCTCTCTCACAAAACACTTAATTTACTGTCTAAATATGGATACAATAAAAGTTCTAGAATGTCTCTCTCACAAAACACTTAGTTTGTCTGGCCTTACAATCACTAATCTGCACACAAGTTACTACAGTATAACACTTCACACTGATTACTACTGCTTCTTCAAGTCACTTCAACATTCTCTAACTGAACTGTCCTGCCCTGGCTTGCTTTCGTCTTTATATACACGTCGTACCTTTCACCTTGTTTCGCGAGTGTTCTATTCCAGAATATTCCAGGACCTTCTTTTGCTAGAAGGTTCTGGGAATACAGATCGGCCCCGTGTGTGTATACAGGGGGATGTATATACAGGATGATCCAAATGTGGTCATCATTCCTATGTTACACAAGAGGTGTTTCTCGTACTATAAGATCTGTCTGCGTATACAGGGTGTAAGGGGTCTCTGCGTATACAGGGTGTATATACAGGTTGTTCGGAATGCGCAGACCTCAGTTATCCGTTCCGACGGGGTACAAGTTGGTAACTTCGTTATTTTTGGTCCTAGAGTGTTGAGACTTCGCCTCTGGGGGGTCACATCAGGCACCCACAGGGGGCGGGGAGGCGGTGTTGCCAGATTGTGCAAAAATTCCCAGATGTTAGGGAAGTTCTGGAGATGTGGCAACACCGCACCTACATCCATTGAAGTGCTTTGTAACAATATCATCACGAAGCTGCCCCCGGAGAAAGGAGACTTATTATACCTAACAGTGGGTCCCCACCAGCATTCTGACAAAGATGTAGGGAGCCTTGACCCGCTTCCTCGATGGCAGAAGTCTGGATGACGTCGAACAAATAATGAAATCACCAGCTAAGTACTTTATTTATCTGTATTAGTTTCTTTTCACGGCATCAATAATTTAACCACAATTCACCAGAACACATATAATTAATTATTTTGTGTAATTTTATTCACTTTGGTAAATTCACTCCAATCAGCATTATATAAACTCAATAATTTCGAATAAACCGATTTTTACCGCATTTTTTGATTTTTATGTGTATATTTTACACCATACCAAATGTAAGTGCAAAAGCCTATACCCTGTGTTTAATTTACATTAAAGCTTATGCCTTTGACTGAGCAGCCAAGTTAAATTTGATTTTTTATATTAATTTTATTCCTTCATTGAATTAAAATCAAAGAATGAATATTAATCAAGTTACAATATGATCCAATTACCTGGTCGGCAATCTTATCAAGGCCGACAATTCGCCATGATGGCGTCGTCGCCTTCAGATTTGTGAAAAATAAATTCGCAGATCCTGTAGTTTTGTACAAAGCAGGACTAATGGAATCAAACTTATGCCCGTGGTGTAAAACTACAGCCACCTTATGGCATATGGTTATTACATGCTCAGATGTAATTCCCATATGGAATTTTGTCAACTCACTTGTTCAAAGTATATTACGCAGGCCATTCTGTATAAATGATTACATTTATGGGGGTATACCTTCAAGTTATGGTATGTGTGGTAGCAATTTGAAACTTTTTGTGCAATTTAGCTAAATGCACAGTATACCCAGGCAACACAACTACATAAAAATCATGTATTTTGCATGTAACAGCGCGACATTGAACATCGCAGAGATGTACTTTGTAAGGTATATGCAAGTTACCAGAGCTAGGAAACGTCACCAACTGCCAACACTGACAATACATCGCAGGGATATGACTGCTTAACATGCTGGAGACATTGCCTGTGCTGTTTAGGAGATGTAATTACTAATATTTCAATAATGTGTCTAGACTCATCTCTAGCATGTAACTAAATAATGTACTTGGGATGTCCTATGGTATATTCCCAGTATATAATTCATATTTCATGGCTGTCATGTAAATTATATACATACATACATATATATATATATATATATATATATATATATATATATATATATATATATATATATATGTATATATATACTAAGTTACTAATAATTATTGGTAATAGAAAACTCAATTTGCATCTGAGTTAAGAGTCTAAAATATTTATAAAAAAAATGAATGGGACAATAAAAACAACAGATGAACTTCTATAAAATGTAAATATATATTTTATACAACATACAAAACTATAACATTTTCAGTAAATGAGGAAAAAACAAAATTCTCATATAGTATAAAAACAAAAATGAATTCTGAATATATACAAAAAAAGCCTGGACGCAGCAAGTGCGTTATGGTAGTGAATTTTCATAGAAATGATCTGGCACAAAATATTTTATTATAACTTTTTTTTTCTTTTAACATAGAAATCTAAATTTTGGTGTATAGCTTACTTTTTATATCGTAAATCTACCTACCAAATTTGGTTATCATAGATTTTTTATTTTTTAAGATAAAAATGTTTTTCAAATGAAAACTCAAAATTTTTCCGGAAAACCTATTCGGATTTTCCTGAATAACAAACTTGTCAAAGCCATTTACAAAGGGAAGATACATACCAAATTTTATTAAAATCGGCCCATTATTTTTTGAGTTATCGGTGTGATACATACATACATATATATATATATATATATATATATATATATATATATATATATATATATATATATATATATATATATATATATATATATATACAGTGTGGAACAGCCAAATGGAATAAATTCGATAACGGATAAATGAGGGCGTGTTGGGAAAAACGCTTGGACACGTCGATTTGTATTTTTAACTGCGCATCTTTTTCAAGAAAAAAAAATTATATAGGGTGCGTCATGTGACAGTGGCCAATACCAACTTTCTTATTTTAAATACAAGCCCCTGTATATTATTAATTTTTTGGATTTTTCAGAAAATTCTAGACATAATTCATGTACAATGTTCTATACCTATCTTCAACTGTTTCGGAAATATTAAGTATTTTCAGATTTATTACAAAAATTAACATTAAAAATAGAAAATTATTTTATTTCACAAATTCGCTACATTGCATTCAATACTTATTTCCCATTCAGCTCTTGATAATGAGAAAGTAAACAAAAACCATTCCTGCGTTTCTTTTTACTGATATGAAATGAAACAAAAACAAAAACAGTTTTCTTTCTGTTCGTATAAAACTCGTAGCCTTAGCAACTTGTTGTCTGCCTACATGACAGTAGTGATTAGTGTCAGTGCTATTGTCGTTTGAATTTCGTTAACTGTACGTAATAATATCAGAAAAATGGTTCATTTAACAGAAATGCACAAAATAACCATTCTACAAATGATTGGTTATGGAGATAACACACGGACACAGATGGAAGTGTCTCGCTTATTTCACGAAAAATTTCCAAATTTGCCGCCTGTATCCCAAGGAACAATTAGCAAAATAGAAAAGCAGTTTCGCGAGCTTGGTCATGTGAGACAGATAAAAAAAGTAGCTGCCAATGCAGTAAGTGATGATACGAAATTGGATATTACGCTTGAGTTTCAAGAAAACCCACATACTTCTGGTCGACAAGCAGCCCAACTATTCAACGTTAGCCACACAGCAATTTTTCGAACATTAAAGGAAAGTAAAATGCATCCCTATAAAATGATACCAACTCAGGAGCTCATGGAGGACGATTTCGATAGGAGAACGTATTTTTGTGAACAAATGATGGCAATGTTAGATAACAATGTGATCCAATTAGAAGATGTTTTGTTTTCTGATGAGAGCACATTTACACTTCACGGTCATGTTAATCGTCAAAATTGCCGCTATTGGTCTAATGAGAATCCTCATTGGATGAGAGAGGAACATACGCAATATCCTGAAAAAGTTAATGTTTGGGCAGGAATTGTTGGAAATCATATCGTAGGTCCCTTTTTCATTGATGGCAACTTGAATGGGGATAAATATTTAGAACTGCTCCAAAATAATGTCGTGCCAACTTTGACAAACTTATATCCAGATCCAGCAAACCCACAAGTTCCTGCCAATAAAATATGGTTTCAACAAGATGGAGCACCGCCCCATTACCAAATCAATGTCCGGCAGTACCTGAACCAAATTTTTCCAAATCGGTGGATAGGGAGGCGCGGATCGATAGAATGGCCAGCACGATCTCCTGATCTGTCGCTATTAGACTACTTTTTGTGGGGATATGTCAAAAGTATTGTATACAAAACTAAGCCCCTCAACTTAGATGACTTAAAAAGACGAATCACGCTTGCGATTAGATCAGTCACGCCTGAGATGTTGAGTAATGTTAGAAGACATTTCTATACCAGATTAGCATGTTGCCAAGATGTTCGTGGCGAGCATTTTGAACATTTACTACATTGACATTAATTTTTTTTTGTTTTTTTAAATTATTAAGAAATAATCAGTATTTCTTATTAGAATTTGTGAAATAAAATAATTTTCTATTTTTAATGTTAATTTTTGTAATAAATCTGAAAATACTTAATATTTCCGAAACAGTTGAAGATAGGTATAGGACATTGTACATGAATTATGTCTAGAATTTTCTGAAGAATCCAAAAAATTAATAATATACAGGGGCTTGTATTTAAAATAAGAAAGTTGGTATTGGCCACTGTCACATGACGCACCCTATATAATTTTTTTTTCTTGAAAAAGATGCGCAGTTAAAAATACAAATCGACGTGTCCAAGAGTTTTTCCCAACACGTCCTCATTTATCCGTTATCGAATTTATTCCATTTGGCTGTTCCACACTGTATATATATATATATATATATATATATATATATATATATATATATATATATATATATATATATAAACATATAAAAATTGAAACTGACCTCGGATATGGGTTCTAGGAGTCCTGTCTATATAAATTAAAAGTTAAGCTGTAAATTTCCATTTCTTTAGTGAAATATGCTTTTTGTCATTTCTCTGTTTCCGCTGTCTTGCTTGATGGAACCACTCCGAACCAGAAATTTCACACCCTTTTTCTTTTAGTTGGTTGTTCTGCAGAATTACATCTGAAATTTCAAAAACGAGCTGTTAGAAAAATTGGTATTATTTTTATTGTTGTTTTATTAAAACACTGTGTCAACCTTTGAGTCCACTGGAGGTATGGATGATAATATTAAAGACATAAATGATGATATTACTAATGCATCATCAACAATATTTTTAGGTAGTGGATTAATAGCGGAAGTGGAATTCGGCTCGACATATGGAAAAGTTGCAACTTCCATATATTATTTTTATCGCAATCTAAAATTATTTCCCTGTATGGCAATGAAGGAGGACTGTTAATTTGTTTGTCTTTTAGGTTCCGCGTCTTTTTTGTCTATATGAAATCAGTGAAATTACCTTTTTACATTTTACAGCAAGAAATGGACGACAATAAAATTATCTAATTCAAATAGTTAACATAAACACCTCAGCATAACAATTGTTCCTTACGTTGTGCAAACACAAAAGTAATTCTGATCATGAAATGCGGATTAATAAAAATTGGCGCTAACTTTTGACAAAACCAGTGACACAATAACAGATATGTGCAGTAAACATTTTGTCTAGATTCTTGATTTAAGCAGATAATTTTCTGTGGCGGTTTTACTGCTACTGCTTACTGCTATGTTAAATCCATGTACACAAATGCTGTATTGTTTGTAAACAATCGATTTGATTTGCCAAACATATTAGATGTTCATCATATAATAAGTAGGTATACACTTAACCTAGGAAATGTACTTACTGGGTAATAGATATATTCTATATAGGTAGGTACTTACCTCGTTATTGTAATTGTAGGATAATGCTTAATGTAGAAACACAAAAAACTTCTGCCTAACACGAAACTCTTGTATGTCATTGTCGTGCGTCACATGACATGCCACACAAAGTTAAAAAATAACCAAGCGTCAATGCGATTCCAGCGATGACAAACGGTGTGGCGTGAATATGAACTGTGAATCTATAAAGTAACGGTCATCATGTGTTAATTACATGCTTAGCATGTTATTTTTCTGAAGTAACAGCAATATAGTTTATAATATCGCTAGCATATCATTAAAATTAACTTCTGAAATGTAAATTATTGCTATGTCGCTGTTACATACTTGGCATGTAAAGGTTAGCCATGTATCTCAAAAGTAACAGCGAACATCGCTAGCATGTACCAGTGTAAGCGCAAAATCATAGGTAACAGAAAACAATCCCAGAAACATGACATGCATGCATCAGGATATGTCGCATTGGTTACTTAAAAATAACATCTCAGAGATGTGAATATCACAATTGTGTTGCCTGGGTATGATCATATGACAGCCTTGTTTAGAGATAATGTACAACAGCAACCATATGTTCACATCTACAGAATCAGCGTAAATCTCGTATACTCAAGGAATACCTTGGTATATGGATAGTGATAATGTTGACACGTTTAACGCTAAATTGGGTTTAAATAATGTTCTCTGCAGGTTTCACAACATGGATTTAGTTTTAGATTTCTAATGATACTTTGTTCTTGAGCCGACTTTGGTTTGTTCTTGACAAAGCTTCAGGTTAACGTTTCTTTATCCCGAACCATAGAACATATAGAAATAATAATAATAATACACCACAAACACACACCACTCTTACAACCACACATATTTACCAGTATGAAACTTCTCAATAAAACATTCAACATTCAACATTTTTCAGGACATGCATTTTCATATGCTTTGAAAATCATCGTTAATCCCTAGTCTTCTATTTCAATACGTAACTGATTATACAACCTCATCCCAGAATAGACAGCCTGAAGATGTGTAACAGTTTTTGTTATTGTAGTACCATGTTTATGTTTAATATGATAATAATCTGGATCAGTTGTTAACTGCCAAGTTTTGGTCAATACAATACAATCCACACACTCTCTGGAGGGCATATTAACTAAAACTAAAAGCTCATCAAAATGCCTCTTTTAGGGAACAAATACTATTATAATCAAATGTATAAATGTATAATATTAAAGCTTAACCTATCATAATCCAACTCAAACACTCTTTTATATCCACTACTGAAACTTCTTACTCATATTAAATTTACCTTATTTCTCTTTTCTTCCCCCAAAGCGCACAAACGGCGACAATTGCCTTACAAATCAATAGAAAAAAGCGCCTGTTTAATAAATACAAAAAAATCCAAATCTGCAAGACAAAAACGATGACTACTAAGGGAACCTTTTTAGAGCAATTAATGTTTTTAACACACAACAAAAACAATCTCGCTCTCAGAAAACGAAAATAAAGCGTGAACTTAATTATATTAGACTAAATTTTTGTTTCCTTAACGCCGGTCCATTTACCTTTATGTAAGTAGGGTAGAAATCTTTAACATGCCCAACATTGCATGGTACACGTGACCGATGGCTTTATGCCCCCTACAAAGGACGGAATGTGTAGACATTCAGATTCAGATTGAGGCCTTGGAAATCATTTCCTTTCATCTATCCTTATCCTATTTAAAACGGCACTAAAATAGGAGCCGAAACTTCGGGTCTTAATCAATTCTAGACGCGGGAACCAAGTATACCTCACACTAATGACCGCAGAAACCTTTTCGAATATATATATATATATATATATATATATATATATATATATATATATATATATATATATATATATATATATATATATATATATATATATATATATAAACATTCAGAAATTAAAACTGACCCCGAATATGTGTTCTAGGGGCCTAGCTCAAGCTATTTGAAGAAGTGTTTCCAAAATTAAAAAGTCGCGACCTCCCACTCGTAAATTTTTCTCCAATATTTTACGATAATTGTTGACCACAGTAGGTTAGTTTTTTACTAAGAGTTAGTTTTTTACTAAGGCTAAAATATAGTTTACTCATCCAGAGAATCTTTTAAAATTCGCTACTAAAACGCAGTTACTGCTCCTGGATTTTTGCTGAATTAAAAAAAAAATTCACTAATGAGGAGATCACGAGTTTTGAATTGTGAAAAAATTTATACAATTGAGCGCTATTTAGGATCCCTGGAACCCAAATCCGAGGTCGGTCTCAGACTTTATATGCTTATATATATATATATATATATATATATATATATATATATATATATATATATATATATATATTTATTTATTTATGGGTCACACCGATAACTCAAAAAATAATACGCCGGTAACGATCAAATTTGGTGAGTACCTTCCTTTTGTAAGTGGCTTGGATAAGTTCGTAAGCCAGAAAAATCTGGTCAGTTCAAATAGATTAAACAATGCTTTGTTTTAATTAGATAGTCGGATTCCCCGTTCCGTGCCAGTTCTGAGCTGACCATTAATGTATCTAATAGCGATCACCTAATTATAATGCATGTTTGTAAGAAAAGAAATTCGGGACTCAGCAAGTGCGTTATGGTAGCGAATTTTTATTAAAATTGCTCAGTCCAAATGGATTAAACAATTATCTGTTTCAATTAAATAGTCGGATTCCGCCGATCCGTGCCAGTTCTGGGCTGACCTTTAATATATCGAATTTCGAGTACGTAATTATAATGCACGTTTGTAAGAAAAGAAATTCGGGACCCAGGAAGTGCGTTATGGTAGCGAATTTTTATGAAATACTTGAAATTTCAATAGCTTTATTTGCTATTAATCTATAAGGTTCATGGGCCAGGAAACTAGTTTCTTTGGGAACATTTAAATTATATTTTCGAAATTTTTTTGTACATTTTCAAACAATAAAATTATCTTGATGATACATGGTACATTGTATCTACTCTATACGTCATACTGGTAACCAAATTTGATGCCAGCTTTCTTTTAAAAAACACATATTTGCTATTTAAAATATTTAAAGAAAATTCACTACCATAACGCACTTGCGGCGTCTAGATTTTTTTCTTACAAACATGCATCATATTTTGATTTAAAAAAAATGCAAAAATGCAATAATATAAGGGTGTTTGAAAAAAAAACTATTGTAGGGATTACCAACGACTTATAGACCAGCCCGTGATTGTCAAAATATTTTTATAAGATGCAGCTTAAGATGCCCTATAATTAACACATACAATTTTTCATCGTATCTTGTATAATAATAATAGAAATGCCTGCTTAACTAAACCTACAACCAAGGCATCAGAGAAATGAATTTTCTGTAAACATTTTAGTAAAATGAGGGACACTGGCGGTTGAAGCTGAAACTTAACGGTTTGCAGAACACTCTTGTTGCGATCTTTTCTTTACATAATCCGTATTTGTTTCAGGTTCTTTGCCTAAATATTGCGACTTTTGACGTTTCAAATCGCACTTTGACTTTTTGAGGATTTTTTTTAAATGCATATAACTTTTTTGTCTTTCAACCTACCGATCTTAGTTTCGGTACATGTGTCACTATTGAGAATACAAACACATGTACCAACTTTGGTTGCCCTTACTATGCTATCTCCAGAGATATATATTTTTCCAAAAAAAACACAAAATTTTTCGGGAAAACCTAGGCCGATTTTCCTGGCTAACGAACCTATTCAAGCCACTTGCAAAAGGAAGGTACTCACTAAATTTGATCACAACCGACCTATTATTTTTTGAGTTATCGGTGTGATATATAAATATATATATATATATATATATATATATATATATATATATATATATATATATATATATATATATATATATATATATATATATATGAACATATCCAAATTAAAACTGACCCCGGATATGGGCTTTATGGGGCCTAGTTTGCGCTCATTTGAAGAAATTGTTTCAAAATTCAAAAGTGGGGAACTTCTCAT
This sequence comes from Tillus elongatus, assembly GCA_964006375.1. Classification (NCBI taxonomy): domain Eukaryota; kingdom Metazoa; phylum Arthropoda; class Insecta; order Coleoptera; family Cleridae; genus Tillus; species Tillus elongatus. The sequence goes on along the minus strand of OZ023262.1, from coordinate 102,929,179 downwards.
TAGTGAATATTTTAAAGAAAATTCACTAAAAGTTGAAAGTGACACCGGATCTAGGGGGGGGGGGGGATAGACTGCGAAGAAATTATTTCAAAGTTTTAATACGGCAAAAAATATAGATTGTGTTTGCTAAAAAACACTTTCCTAATGTCTTTTTGTGTTTTTTCTATCTTTTAGTCCCGACAAGATTCTAGTCGCCAGAAGCGGCGATAAGAACAAGGTTTGACTTCTACAATAATGCTAAGCTCATAGAGTTTATAGCTACCATGGTGGTTTATCTTCTATAAGTTAAACTTACTTGTTATTTGATATAATCACAGTATAAAGACGATGCCGCCTTGTCACAGAAACGGTGACTGGCTTTCTCCTGCAACTACTTTCTTTTCATTGCGCTAGCAACGTTCGCTTCATCAGAGGTGAAATATTTGATCCTCTGATGAAGCTGACTTTGGTAGCGAAACGATCGTTAGGTCTTTAAAAATATGTGTTGTGGTGATTTGGGTTTCTCCAAGTGTAATTAACATACAAATATAACAAATAATACTCAACCGTTGTCGCTATAAACTCTATTAGCTTAACATTACTGTAGAAATCAATCATGTTATTCTTAATCGTCGCTTCTGGGGACTATAATATTGTCGGGACTAAAACATATTAAGTTATGAAAAAAGTGTTTTTGAATAGAAACAATGTATACTTGTGGCAGTTTTGTAATGAATCTTACAAGATTTGGATTTATCTACCCAAGCTGTACATTTTCTTACCGATTTAATTTTTTTCATTCATGGAAAATACGGGTTTTGTTTTGTTGAACTAATTTTATAAGGACTCTTTCGCCCACTGCCAGGTAACACCTGATATTATTTTAGGATTACTTTTCAGTATTTGGGGTTACAAGGATATAACTTTTGTTTACGCAGGTAAATTAGATTTGTGTACTACATTTTTCGGTTATAAAACAATTACTGCATCAAAGTTCGTTATATTTACTTTTAGTAATACAAACACCAAAGCATGATAATTCTTAAGTGTTGCTAAATACAGATGTGAAAAATTTACTTTGTGTATCGCGTTCTAGTCTTTTCAGTTTTATCGATTACTATTTGAAAAAATAATGGAGACTTGTGAAAAGCAGAGAGGTGCACCCTACAAAAAATATTTTGTTTCTGGCATTAAAATTTTTCAACTGTTTTAAACTTTTGTCAATAAATTATATCATTTTCTATAAATCTTCATATTTTGCTTAAAAAAATTGAAACTAATAACTGACGATTCGTTGATTAAATGTTAAACTTGAAATGGCAAAATTTTAAATTAAGTGTCAACCAGATTTTTATATCTTTCAGTTTAATATTTTTAACCCACTTCAAAAAAGGAGGAGGTTCTATGTTCGTCTGTGTGTATTTTTTATGTATGTTCACCAGTATTTTTGTCAATTATGGGCCAGTTAAGAAAATCGTGTTTTGTTTGAAAGGGTATACTCCATTTTCACCAAGTCAGGATCTCATAATGGAATCTCAGGGAAATAGAGGAAAATCCTCTTAAAATCTATGTAACTTTACATTAAACAAATATACAAACTTTAAATAAACTTAAAATTACTTTAAAATTGGCACTAAAAAGAGAAAAAAATTCAGGACGCAGCGACTTTATTATGGTAGTGAATTTTTATTAAATGCTTCAAATTTGAATAACTCAATTTTCTATAAACTTAGAAAGTTTAGTTTTGGTATGTAGTAAGGTCTTTCCTGGGGAAAAATATCCACCAAATTTCATTAAAATAACTTTGTAATTTTCGAAGAAAATTTAAAATTTGAATAACTCAATTTTCTATAAACTTAGAAATTTTAATTTTGGTACGTAGTAAAGTCTCTCCCAAGGCAACATATACAGTAAATTTCATTAAAGCAGCTTTGTTATTTTTGGAGAAATAATTTTTTTTGAAAGAAAACTCAAAATTTTCCCGGAAAACCTCGTCCGATTTTCCTGGCTAACAAACTCGTCAAGCCATTAATAAAAGAACGGTACTTGATGTGTTTCATTTAAATCGGTTAATTATTTTTTTAGTAACAGACGGATATATATATATATATATATATATATATATATATATATATATATATATATATATATATATATAAAATATAAAGCAGCTTTGTTATTTTTAGAGAAATAATTTTTTTTTGAAAGAAAACTCAAAATTTTCCCGGAAAACCTCGTCCGATTTTCCTGGCTAACAAACTCGTCCAAGCCATTAATAAAAGAACGGTACTTGATGTGTTTCATTTAAATCGGTTAATTATTTTTTTAGTAATATATATATATATATATATATATATATATATATATATATATATATATATATATATATATATATATCCGTCTGTTACTAAGTTTAGTAATATATATATATATATATATATATATATATATATATATATATATATATATATATATATATATATATATATATATATATATATATATATATCCGTCTGTTACTAAAAAAATAATTAACCGATTTAAATGAAACACATCAAGTACCGTTCTTTTATTAATGGCTTGGACGAGTTTGTTAGCCAGGAAAATCGGACGAGGTTTTCCGGGAAAATTTTGAGTTTTCTTTCAAAAAAAATTATTTCTCCAAAAATAACAAAGCTGCTTTAATGAAATTTACTGTATATGTTGCCTTGGGAGAGACTTTACTACATACCAAAATTAAACTTTCTAAGTTTATAGAAAATTGAGTTATTCAAATTTGAAGCATTTAATAAAAATATTATATATATATATATATATATATATATATATATATATATATATATATATATATATATATATATATATATATATATATATAAACATATAAAAATTGAAACTGACCCCGGATATGGGTTCTAGGGGTCCAAGTTCGCGCTCATTTGAAAAAAATGTTTGCAAAGTCTCACCATCGATACCTGTCTATTAGTGAATTTTTTAAAATAAAAATTTACTAATAACTGGATTATAAGTTAAATTCAAACACAAAAATTAATTTTAATGGAATATTTTTATTCACGTTACCTACTTATCTGTTTGAAGTCGGTGCTAAGCCCGAAACACAATAATAGATAGCTAGATAGATAGATATTTATTGTACTAAAGCTATTAGAAAAACAGATGTACTTGTCAATAAAAATATAACACATATACACCAACGACCAAAAATTACAGAACAAAAGCAAACAAATATGCATAGAATTGGGCAATACGAGTGATAAAAAGCAGGCTAACAAATCACAACATAAATCGCTAGTGTTAAAATATAGCAGATGCACCTTCTAAAACTTGAGACACAATTGCAAACGACACCACAACTTAAAAGTCAAATATTCCTTAGTTGAATAAAAACAATTTCTAAGTAAAAATTATTTCAGTTGGCGTTTGAAATGGTTTACCGTAACTATCTAACTAATGATGATAGGCAAGTGATTATATAGACAGGCAGCAGCATAGTAAGGTGATCGCTCATAGCCAGCTGTGTGGTGGTTAGTTATGTCAATGGTGAGTTTATTTCTCCCGTCATAGGCACATAGGTCGGTATTAAATTTAAAACAGTGAGAATATAGTCTCACAAATATAATAGCCTTGTAGATGTAGACGCAAGGAACAATCAAGATGGACTGTTGTCGAAAATAAGGCCGACACAGCTGAATACCAAAAATAAGTCTAACGATTCTCTTCTGTGCTACAAATAGCCGCTCAATTTCAGTAGCATAACATCAAGCAGCCGTGTTGCAAGAGACTGAGTAATAAGAAAGTGCATAGTACACAGACATCAACACATACTGGTCCAACACATCCTTTAATCTCCCAAATGCAAAAAATAGTGAATTGCCACAAACCGAGTCTACCTGAAAATTCCATGAAAGGTTACTTTGTGTAACAAAGGCCAAGTAAGTCACAAACTCAGGAAGGCAAAGACCCATGGCGTCAATTGAATTGACAAAACCATCCTAAAGAACCTTCTTTCTAGCAACGTGGACAAGAACTGTTTTGTTCAGCTTAATCAGAAGGAGATTTTCATGATACCACTCTCTATTACCAGTAACAATTTACTAGTCGTCTCAAGAAGCCTACTAGAGAAGTCGCCGGGACCACCAATGCCACATCGTCGGCATACATTGTCACGTCGCAGTCTGTTATATGGGACGGAAGGTTATTAACGTACGTCGGAAACATTAACGGTCTCAGGACTGATCATTGCAGAGCCTCATGCTCGAGAGGGTATTCAGTCGACAACAATTAACGATCTTCATCCTCATGACTCTGCGTGATAGGTAGAATCTACGCCATTCAAAAATTTGGCCCCTCACACCCATTGCTTTAAGTTTCCTTAACAGACGATCGTGGCTAATGGTATCAAAGGCGTGACTTAGATCGAAAAACATTCCTATTACCAATCTACCGCTATCCAGATACCGATTTATAATCTGCAAGAGCTGATAAACAGCTGTCTCAGTTGAAAATCCTTGATGAAGGCCATTCTGACAATCACAGTAAACCACTAGACCTATAAAAAGCAACTATTCTCTTAATTTTTTTCTTAGCGAAAACACTAAGAATAGCAATGAGCCCATAACTATCTACCAATTACATGTCGCCTTGTTTTGTACGGTAAAATAGGAAGAACAATCTTAAAAAGAGTAGGAAAGCAGCCACTATCTATAGACTGATTTATTACATGCACCAAGGGAAAAACAATGCGAGAAGCTACTGTTTTGATAACATATGTTGAAATGTAATCAGTGCCAGGTGAATTGAAAGTTTTTTGTTCTCCAATGCATTGCAAAATTTCTTTGGCTCCACGAACATGGATTAGTACAAGCCTGACCCAGTGTTCATCGATCGGGTAGTGTACTATACTTTTTACTCACAAAATTCTCAAATACAGAAGAAAGCTACTCACCACACTTTTTAGCGACCTGTTGTAGTTCTTCGCTGTAGTACCGACCATCGATTTCCAATATTGTAGGACTTGCCAGTTTATTAGCGGGATTCAGGGTAGAATTGACCACACGCCAGATTTCTTTACTAGAATAATTTGAATTAGCAATTTGCTGACCATAGTAGTTTTTTTGCATGGCGGATCTATTTGCTTAACTATTTCTTTTTTATATTATATACTTCAAGAAGTTTGGGATCTTGTAGCTAACCAAAAAAAAAAAAGATTTTTTAGGTCGTTGCTTTCAATGACAATCTCTGCGGTAAGCCAGAAGACCTGATATTGTTGCAAGTGACAGAACGTGTTATAATGGGACATGCTTGGTCCAGACATGAGACAAAAATCTGTAGAAAGCTATTAAAGGGATCAGCAACATCAGTACTATAAGCAGAATAACCACAATTTGTTACAAGATAAGTAAACTTTTCTAAATTATCAGCACTCAGGTCACGATATATGCGGACGGATCGCGCAAGAGGAACTAAGTTGTCAGCAGAATAAACATCAAAGGATATAGTACTTAGCGATATGAACTGCTTAATTAATAATGGGTTATAATTCTAATGAAATACCAAAATATGTTGTTAATGATCAAAGACCAACCCATGTTTACGCATTTAGTCGCGCGCGCGGAGAAACTTGCGATGCGGCGTTAGTGTACCTTGCTTATGTACCTACCATCTAATTGACTTGGCACCGACTTCAAACAGATAAGTAGGTAACGCATATAATAATATATCAATTAACTTAATTTTTGTCTTTAAAATTAAACCTGTATCCAGGTATTTTTCGCTTCTTAGTGCCTATTTTGAAGTCGGTTTAATTTTCACTATATGAAAACTGAAACCTGTGATGAGCACTGATAAGTACACTTGGAGAACCCAAATCACCACAACACATATTTTAAAGACCTTAGGAACGTTTCGCCGATAACGTCAGTGTCATCAGAGGATGAAAAATTCTCTGAATGAAACGATCGTTTCTCTAACAATGTCAGAGTCATCAGTAGATGAAAATTTCTGAATTTTTCATCCTTTGATGACGCTGACTTTGCCGGCGAAACGATCGTAAGGTCTTTAAAGTATATGTTGTGGTGATTTGGGTTCTCCAAGTGTACTTATCGGTTTAAATTTTTTCAAAGCTTATTTATAACCAATTAGAAATGGCCATAAATTAGAGTAATAAGTCTGTAACTTATATGTAAAGATGCAGTGCATAATTTTCCTTCATATAAATAAATAATTAGATAAATAATAAATAAATAAATAAAATATAAATTAGTAAATAAATAAATAAAATATAAATTAGTAAATAAACAAACAAATAAATTGTAATATATATATATATATATATATATATATATATATATATATATATATATATATATATATATATATATATATATATATATATATATATATATATATATATATATATATATATATATATATATATATATATATAATCTTATATTTTTTTGTTGCGGATCTGCATTCTTGTGATGATAGGGATAAAATTCGGTTCATATTTGTTATGTTTTCAGTTTGGTACAATGATGATTTGTGTCAATTAAGTTGATATCTAAACATTCCTTATAAAATAGGCTTTCTTTATTTAGGGGTTCAAAACGAAAGGAAATAGGCATTTTTTATTTATGAACGCGTCACCTAGCCTACTGTACTTTACTCGTAAAGACCTTTCATTTGATACACATATCAAAGATGTTGTTGAGAAACATCTATTCCGTCATCTTACGTAGTGAAGCCCTTTCTTTTGATATTTATGTCAAGGGGTTTGTAAAGAAACATATATTCGTCAATCTTGCATCGGACGCCATATTAAAGTTATAACGCGTCACTTATCCTAGTGTATTTTACATGTGAAGCCTTTTCATTAAACATAAGGAGGGGGGGGGGGGGGAGTTGAGAAATATATATCTCCCCATCTTGAGCCAGCCGCCATTCTAAATTAATAAATGTGTTATATACCCTACCTTATTTTAGTCGCAAAGGCCTCCAATGTGATATATGTATTTGGGAGTTGTGAGAAAAGAAAAACACCGCCATATTCACGCGTCCGTCTTATTAAACTTTATAATAATTAATGACCTGACCTGACCTGACTTATACAGGCCTATAAAATTGAAGCCCAATCTGATAAGGGGAATTGGTTTAACAGTGACTTGCAAGATTTGATATAAAAATACGAACTAATAGGTGAAGTTTAAAAGAAGTCTGGACGCAGCAAGTGCGATCTGGTAGTGAATTTTCATAAAAACGTTTATATAGCAAACATGTCTTTTTTAATAAAAGCGTCAAATTTGGCTGCCAGTATAACCTATATATTTCATCGAAATAACTTTATTATTTGAAAAAGTATCGAAGTTTTCCAAAAAACTGATCCTATTTTCCTGGTCAACGAACCTCTTAAGCTATTTAATCCGAAAAAGCTTTTCGACAAAACTCTCAGAAAAATTTTTGCATGGAAATTTATTTATTTTTTCACGAAAATCAGAAGCCTTTTTTTTTACAATAACTTATTAAAGATTATTATATTATATTAGTATGCTCTTCACTTCTCAAACACAAAATACAGGAAGTTCCATTTTAAACAATTGAGTTATGGCAGTTGGACCTTTTTCAAATTCAGTCATTATTTGAGAGCGCTCTCTAAATGGTATTTTATTTTTTTCGACGAATAACATAAACGAAGACTTCTCTGAATGCATCAGTTTTATGGGACTCTGTTATCTATTGGTTAAAACGTCGTATCATAATTTTTTATATGTTCCCCAAAAATGTGAAAAGTGTCACAATTGATTAACTTGAAAACGATGAACGCTATCAAATTTTTTTTTCCTACAAACATGTATTATTCGAGAAAAATGCAATAATATAAGGGATGTTTGAAAAAAAGTATTACCAACGACTTATGGGCCAGTCTGCGATTGTAATATAATTTTATAAGATGCAGCTCAAGATACCATATATTTAAGGTATTTAATTTTTTTCTCGTATCTTGTATAGTAATGGATATATTGAGCTTTACCGTAGAAATACATCACCCTGTATATATGATAAAAAAGATAAAAACTGGAATTAACCCTGTATATGGATTATAGGGGGCTTAGTTTGTGCTCAGTTGAAGAAATCTTTTCAAAACACAAAAGTCGCATTCTTCTCATTAGTGAATTTTTCGTAAGAAAATTCGCAAAAACTTATAGACTATATGTAAAACATAAACTCTTAGAACTAAAACTTGCGAAAAAGAATCAGAGAAAGGGCCTTATTGAAATGGATTTTCTAAAAATATTTTAGTAAAATGAAGGGCAGTGACGGTTGAAGCTGAACCTTAAGGATTTGTAAAACACCCTTCTTGCAACATTTTGTCTACATAACCCGTATTCCTTTCGGTTTCTTTGTCTAAAAGTTGCAATTTTGATGTTTCAAATTGAGACTTTGACGCTTTCAGAGAAAAACCACAAAAGCCTATAACTTTTTTTCTTTGAACTTATAGATTTAAATTTTGGTATGTATTTACCTTTTATAATATAAACCCGCACACCAAATTTGGTTGCCCTAACATTGCTACTTCCTGAAATATAAAAATTTTCCTAACTACCGAACTCAGAATATCATTTCAGGGCATTCGACCTTTCATGGCCAGATAAAGCAATTAGGAAAGTTCTTGGTTATATCATGCTTTATATATTTCGCGTCAAATTGACACTACAACCAAAGCCAATAACTGAACTAAAATTAACTAGTGCAGCATTAGAAGAGACCAACCAATTATTGCGTTTTTGTGACCAGGCCTGGGGACATTGCACACAAGACATTTACACACGCACACACACATGAACGAGGTTAAGAATGCCGTATTTGGGAATCAAATCGGCCTTTTTTAAATAATGTAACGATATTTTTAACAAAATGACTATGTAAATACCCTGATTGGAGGCTGCTGTTCATGTGTGTGTAAATATTTTGCGTACAATGTTTCCAGGCCTAGTCACAAAACGCAATAATTGTTTGGTCTCTTGTGATGCTTAGTTGAAGTATTAATATGTAAATTTTTTTTTAATACGAGTTACTTTAAAACAGTTAAGTATAGAAAAAACTCAAAGACGCAGCAAGTGAGTTATGGTAGTGAATTTTCATAAAAATGTTTTTAATATCAAATATGTGTGTTTTTTTAAGAAAGCAGGCATCAAATTTGGTTACCAGTATAATCTATATAGTAAAAACAATGCGCCATGTTTCACTAAAATAACTTTATTGTTTGAAAATGTCCAAAAATTTCCGAAAGTAAACTTAAAGTGTTCCCGAAAACACTCGTTTCTTGGTCAACCCTATAGGTTAATAGCAAATTGAGCTATGCAAATATTAAGCATTTGATAAAAATTCGCTACCATAACGCACTTGCTGCGTCCAGAATTTCTTTTCTTACAAACATGCATTATATTTCGATGGAAAATAAAAAAATGGAATAACATAAGGCGTGTTTGATAAAAAAAAAAGAAAATTTGCATCACCAACGACTTATGGGCTACCCTATATATATATATATATATATATATATATATATATATATATATATATATATATATATATATATATATATATATATATATATATATATATATATATATAAACACGGATATCCCCATTACTGAATTTTTTAAAGAAAATTCACTAAAAAAGAAAATTTGAATCACCAAAGACTTATGGGCCAGCCTGTAACTGTAGAAATATTTTTTTAAGATATAGCTCAAGACACCCTATTATTAATACATACAATTTTTTTCATATCTTGTATAATAACGGATATATTGAGCTTTATTGATTTTTGATGAAAATTCGACAAAAATTATATGCCATTAAACGATAAACTCTATAGCTAAGGCTACTGCCAAGCGTTAGAGAACGGGTCTATTTGAAATGAATTTTCTGGAAATATTTTAGTAAAATGAAGGACAATGACGGTTGAAACTAAGACCTCAGGGTTTTTAAAACATTCTTCTTCAGACATTTTATTTCCATAGCCCGTATTAGATTCAAGTTCTTTGCCTAAATGTTGCCAATTTTGACGTTCTAAATCGCAACTTCGACGTTTTGATGAAAACCCCAATTTATTTTTATCTAAATGCCTATAACTTTTTTTATTTTGACCTACAGAGCTAAATTTTGGCAGGTGACTTACCTATAAGGATGTAAACTCGCGTACAAAATTTGGTTGCCCTTACTTTGTTAATTCCGGAGATATAATTTTTTTTCTAAAGAAAACACAAAGTTTTTTGGGAAAACCTGGGCCGATTTTCCTGGCTAACGAACTTATCCAAGCCATTTGCAAAAGGAAGGTATTAACCAAATTTAGTCGAAATCGGGCTATTATTTATTGAGTTATCGGTGTGATACATACATACATACAAACATACATTGGTTTTTTTAAAAAGAAAATTCACTAAAAACCATTTGCCAGGTTATATGAGTCTGCAAAAAGATATTTGATACAGGCTGTTCTATTTAAAACACACAATTTAAAGATGGTGTAGCCTTTTCGCCACAACAATGACTTTCCGTCTCTAACAGCTTCTTTCTTTTTATTGTTGTTTCCCCATTTGATCAACTGCGCCAGATTTTGCACAAGTTTTCCTCTTGGTCCACTTCTTCTCTTTTCTTTCAAGTATGTATCCTCCAAATAATGTTGTCAGAAAGTTATTATATCTCTCTAAATGTTCATATAATTTTGCCCTCTTCTTCTCTAATTATTTAAGCACGTATCTTTATTCTGTCACGTCCTTCTGTCGGTATAACTTGTAATTTTTCTTTACGTCCACATGTTGAAAGCTTATCTTCATGTCCTTCTTAGTCAAAGTCCAACTTTTTTTATCAAACATTATAACACTTTGTACGTATCTTTGACTCCATGGATCTTTTCCTCGGGCCCAAGTTTATTAGTGATAAGAGTATTTTGTCTATCAATTGCTTGGTTGCCTTTGCGATCTTCCTTCTCAACTTCTTGCTACATTTACTATAACCCTTAAGACACCTAAACATTTTTACTTTTTCAAGTTGTTGGCCAGTTACCTTCATATTCATCTTCGCATTCCTATTCTTACTTATCCTCATTACTTCTGTTTTCATCATAGTGTTTTTAATTTCATTACCTTTAACAAACCATCTAGCGCACTAAGCATCCATGTACTTTTATTTCAGTTTCTATTATCAGCCCTTTCGCATCTTATGCAATGGAAACGTTGTTCATTTTCTGTGATTCCTGCTTTCTTTACCTTCAGGCTATTTTTTTAATCATATGGTTCATAAAGGATAAAGCCTATGTGTTTCTAAGACATCATGAACTTGATTGGTGTGGTATAAAATGTTTGTTTACTCGCTTCTTGATTAGCTGGAGATTATATGTCTACGGAAATATGTCTGCAGGGAGGGCATTCTAAAGATTAGATGCTCTAGGGGAGAACCAAGATTCGTAACAAACCGTTCGACAAGTTGGTAATTTGACACTCTCTCTTTTACTTTTAGTACAACTTGATTATGTAATAGTTCCAAATAATCTACGTATCTCACTAAGTGAAGATTGGAACCTGTGATGAGCACTGATAAGTACATTTGGAGAAATCAAATCACAACACATCTTTTTAAAGACCTGACGATCGTTTCACTAACAATGCTAGCGTCATGAGAGGATGAAAAATTATAACGACTTTCTACTAAAACACCACCTTTTATACTGAGTCTTAGGTAAAGCATGATATTGATAGGGAGATTAAATCGCAGGCAAATTTTCTGTGTATTTTATTTTAATTGCCGGACGAGGTTTTTGAACTTTGTTTATCATTTTACCTGACAGGTTTCGAAGTGTTTATCTGTTTCAAAGACAGAGCGCAAACAGAGGACTGCAAACCAGTGGCGGGGCTCCATTTAAGAAACTTTGGTTTTTTATTGACCTAGAAATATAAATACTTTCGTACACATCGAGCCCCGCCGGTTGTATAATATTTTTGATAAGTTTCAAAGTTTCTTCATTAAGGTGGTGGTTATTATCTGAAATATGTTGTACCACGCATGACTTGTTTACACTACCGAATCTCAAGTGTGGCAGATGTTCAGGAAATCTAGTCACAGTGTTTCTCTTAGTCTTCCCAACGCATTTAAAATTACAATACTTACAACCTACCTCATAGATACCCGACATTTCAGTGGCTTTATCTTTATCTTTCAAACCTGTCAGGTAAAGTGATAAACGAAGTTCAAAAACCTCATGCGGCAATTAAAATACAAAACAGAAAATTTGCCTGCGATTTAGTCCCCCCCTGGGTATCGTTGTTTACCTAAGACATAGTATAAAATGTGGTGTTTTAGTAGAAAGTAGTTAGAATCTTTCATTCTCTGATGAGGCTATTTTGTTAGTGAAACGATCGTCAGGTCTTTAAAAACATGTGTTGTGGTGATTTGGGTTCTCCAAGTGTACTTCTAACCCACATATGTTAATGTATAAAGAACGGGCCGATGACGCTTCCGTCCAATATTCCAATCATGATCCCTACATGACGCGATTATAAATGTAAATATTTCCAAAACTAGAGCCCGCAGGTATAAGGAGTATTACACAAAACTTAAAGCAGAGGGATTGACCTTTAGTTCTGAAACACAAAATATAGGCTGTTCCATTAAAAAAAAGTTACGGCAGTTTGATTTTTTTTCAAATTTAGCCACTACTTGAGAGCGCCTGTATACAGCATCACGATTTTTGACGAATGATATTAACGAAAACATCCCTGAATGCGTCAATTTTATTGAACTCTGCTACGTATTGGTAAAAATGCTATCCCATAATTTTTGAAATGTGCTAAAAAGGTGAATAGTTGCAAAACAATTGAAGTAACTCGAAAACAATGAGCGCTATAAAAATTTATTCTACATTATAACTCGACGGAAAATGCAAAAATGCGATAATATAAGAGGTTCTCGTTTAAAAAAAGAAACTTTGTATCACCAACGACTTATGGGCCACCCTGCGATTCTCAAAATAGTTTTGTAAGATGCAGCTTAAGATACATTATAATTAACGTATACATTATTTTCTAGTATCTTATATAATAACCCATATATTGAGCTTTACCGTAGAAATGTATCATCATGTATATTATATAAACAGATAAAAACTGAAATAACCCCGGATACGGATTCTATGGGGCCTAGTTCACGCGCATTTGAAGAAATATAATCAAAATACAAAAGTATCGGTGTCTTCAAGAGCAAAGTTTTACTACGAAAATTCGCAAAAACCTATATATTATTAAACTATAAACTCAAACTACTGCCAAAGCATCAGATAAAGAGTCTATTTGAAATTAATTTTGTGCAAATATTAGTGAAATAAAGGACAATCACGGCTGAAGCTGAAACTTAAGGCTTTATAAAACACACTTCCTGCTACATTTTATCTACATACCCCGTATTCGTCGTTTCAGGTTCTTTGCGTAAAAGTGGCCAATTTTGACGCCTAAAATCGCAATTTTGACGTTTTAAGCAAAAAGCCTATAAAATTTGCAAAGTAATTTCACAAAAAATTTAACCTTTGTGGCATACAATAGATCATGTAATCCATGCAAAATATTTTTTGTGCGTTTATCTGATTATCAGTCACACCCATTTTTGTCTCTAAATGCCCATAACATGTTTTTCTTTCAATATATAAATCTGCGACCAAATCCGGTTTCCATAGCTTTCTTATTTTCGGAGATTCAAAAAAATGTCCAAACAGAACCCAAAATATTCCCCGAAAACTGTGCCGATTTTCCTGGCTAACAAACAAACAAAGGGAAGATACCTGACATACAAAAATTAAAACTAACCCCAAGTATGTATTCTAGGGGGCCTAGTTCGCGCTCATTTAAGGAAATTTGTTCAAAATTCAAAAGCTGCGATCTCCTTCTTCATTAGTAATTTTTTTCTACTAAAATTAACTAAAAAAAAATCAATTTTTGTATCTCTGAAAATAACAAACTCGTTTCAGCGAAATTTGGCACACAAGTTGTCCCGCTAGAGAACTTGTTATATCCCAAACTTAAAGTTTCTATGATTATAGCAAATTAAGTTTGAAAAAGAAAATTAGATTTTTTTTTACCATAACGCACTTTTCGTCGGTGTGTTTAATTCAGTGTAGAGTCTTCGGACAGACGGCGTTTACTATGATACAACGCTAGCTTGAGCTTGATCGTACATCTTCAAATTCAACTGAAGTTTGACACTGAGATTTTAAAACTTTCACAAATCTTACATAACACAACATTATGGTTCTAGTTTATAATGTGTCTGAGAATAACAGAAAATCAGCTTTAACTAAATTGATTTGGTAATCCGTTCAATAACTCTATAAGTACTTAGTTTCAGTAAAAACACTTTTAGGCAGTTAATGCCTTCTCATCAAAACAACAATAAGGGTGTATTTGAGTCTCCCTGTAAGTTTTGAAATAACGCAAGTAAAGTTAAAGGACCATCCAAAATCTGTCGGATTATCATTAACTTATGGATGCAAATGCGAAGTTGTAAAAGTGGCGGTGGGTGCACAGTGGCTCAAAGCTGCCGCCCCCAGTGCATCGAGCGCCGGCGTGCGTATCCAACTTGTATAAAAGCTCATGGTGTAGACATCAAACGGTCTCAACACGTTACATCCGACACTTTCAACAGGTGAATTCCCTGCTGCTGTTCTGCTTCTCTTGCCTCTTTCTACCAGAAGCACCACCTGATTTACCCTTCACAACTTAACAGTGAGTTTTTACGTTATTTTATTTCATTATCTTTTATATTTAACTAATACCTTCTTTTATTGCAATGAAAGTTACAACATCTTCAAAATACTAAAAGTTTATTCAGGGTTTAGAAATTGAAATATGCAGGTATATAGAATAAACAAAATTTTTAAACAAAGTCCTCAAAACCCTTTTGCTTAGATCACAAAGAGTTTAAATTAAAAGAGTGGGTTTTTAAAATTATATATTTGATAAAAGGGTAACCTACGGTATTTTGATACAAAACAAAACATTATTTTCTAAATAACTACTTATTTTTCAGTATTTAAAGAGATTCCATTCTTATAATAAAAAAATATTGATGTCTTGTTAAATTTTTCCTAAACACAGACGCAAAAGTTTTTTATGATCCTGTTATTATATGATATTTACACCCCGCTTTCCATATTCTGAAAAGTTCTGCAGATGATAATAATTCTAATGACACAATGTTTTCCATTAAATTAATTAAACTTAGTTGTGTTGTAAATAATTATAAGGTTTCTGCTTCCACGGGACGTGAAAGAATTTGGCGATGTCAAATACGCAAATGGAACCTTTTTTGTATAACATTATTAAAGTTTGAAAAGATTTGCTAACTGAAATAATTTTCGCGGCTAAGATTATACACGAACAATATTTAACCTTTTTAGGCAGTAGAGTTGGTTAAATAAGTAAATGCTAA
Source organism: Tillus elongatus (assembly GCA_964006375.1). Taxonomy (NCBI): domain Eukaryota; kingdom Metazoa; phylum Arthropoda; class Insecta; order Coleoptera; family Cleridae; genus Tillus; species Tillus elongatus. The sequence goes on along the minus strand of OZ023262.1, from coordinate 102,913,699 downwards.
AAAAAAAGAAATAAATTTTCATGTGTGTGATCATTTGCATGCTTAATATTTTCTATAATTTCTAAAATTTAATTACAATATTTTAGTTTCGTTGTAAACTAAATGAGAAAGGTTATAAAACAAAACTCTATTTATTTATCGTAGATGATAAAGCGACGTTTATTTTATAACCCAGTAAATATGTATCAATTCACAAGAAAAAAATACAAATCACTGTTTGTTTCATTACTAAAAGATATATTATTTTCACCTTCCCGTTTTATGCTGATACTCATTATTATTTTAGCAAAAAATACGTTCCGTTTTTAATTTTTCATTATTTAAAGGTTTGCGTTTAATTACTACTCCATTGTCAAAAATAGTCAAACATTAAAAAAGTTTGAAAAAGTCTGGACGCAGCAAGTGCATTATGGAAGTGAATTTTCATTAAAATCTTTTTAATAGCAAATGGAAGCAGACATCAATCTGAATACCGGTATAGTCTATCTAGTACAAACAATGTACCATATTTTATCAAAATTACTTATTGTTTGAAAATGTACAAAAATTTTCTGAAAATAAACTTTAAATGTTGGTTTACTAGCCAACAGACCTTGGATAATTGGCAAATTGAGTTATTGAAATTTGAAGGATTTAATGAAAATTCGCTACCATAACGCACTTACTGCGTCTCGGTTTTTTTTACAAACATGCATCATATTTCGATAAAAAATGCAAAAATGCATTAACGAATTTGTTCTACGAAAATTAGCTAAAAATTATAGACCATTAAACCATAAACTTAACTAAACCTACAGCCAAAGCATCAGAGACAGGGTCTACTTGAAATGAATTTTCTGTAAACATTTTGGTAAAATGAAGGCCAATGATGGTTTAAGATGAAACTTAAGGGTTCGCAGAACACTCTTCCTGCAACATTTTCTTTTCATAATTCGTATTTGTTTCACGTTATTAGCCTAAACATTGCCAATTTTTACGTTTCAAATCGCGATTTTGACGTGTTGAGGAAAACTCCATTTTTTTTCTTTAACTGCCTATAACTTTTTTGTCTTTAAACTTAGAGTTAAATTTTGGTGCATGGTTCATTGTTTATAATACAAACACGCATGTCAAATTTCGTGGCCGTTACATTTTTACTTCCGGAGATATAATTTTTTTCAGAAAGAAAGACGAAATTTTCCGGGAAAACCTGGGCCGTTAGCCAGGAAAATCGGCCCAGGTTTTCCCGGAAAATTTCGTGTTTTCTTATTTTTATTATATATAAACCTATAACAATTGAAATTGTCTCCGGATTTGTGTTCTAGGGGGCCTAATTAGTGCTCATTCGAAGACATTTTTTTTTAAATTCAAAAGTCAGGATCTCCTCATTAGTGAATTTTTTAAAGAAAATTCACTAAAAATTTAAACTGCCGTAACTCAGTTTTTGCAAATTTAATGGCCTGTATTTGATATTTCATAAGCGAGGGGCATGCTCTCCGCTTCAAGTTTTGTATAACACTCCCTATACCTACAGACTCTAGTTTTGGAAATATTTACATTTACAATCGCATACCAAGATTTGATCAGAAAGTAAGAAATAATTAATTTGTCGTCGAAAAAAACGAGCTGGGATATACAGGCGCTCTCAAATAGTGACTGAATTTGACAAAGTCTGGACGCAGCAAGTGCGTTATGGTAGTGAATTGTTTTTAATAGCAAATATGTTTTTTTAAAGAAATCAGGCATCAAGTTTGGTCACCAGTATAAACCTCGGCGGATTTTCCTGGCTAACAAATTTGACCAAGCTACTTGCGAAAGGAAGGTACTCACCAAGTTTTATCAAAATCGGTCCGATAATTTTTTTAGTTATAGGTGTGACACATAAATATACATACATAAATATATATATATATATATATATATATATATATATATATATATATATATATATATATATATATGTACATATATGTACATATATATATATATATATATATATATATATATATATATATATATATATATATATATATATATATATATAAACATATAAAAATCAAAACCGACCTTAGATATGGGTTCTAAAGGACCAAATTCGCGCTCATTTGAAGAAATTTTCCAAAAGTCTTACCATCGATACACCTCTCTATCAGTGAATTCTCTTAATGAAAATTTACTAAAAAAGGAAATTTGTATTACCAGCGACTTATGAGTCACCTGTGATTGTCAAAATAATTTTATAAGATGCAGCTCAAGACACCCTATAATTGACGGATACAATTTTTTTTATCGTATCTTGTATAATAACATATATATTGAGCTTTATCGTAGAAATGCGTTACCCTGCATGTATGTAAACAGATACAATTGAATTGAAACCCTGGGTACGGGTTCTAGGGGCCTAGTTCGCGCTCATTTAAGGAAGTCTTTCAAAAGTAGCGATCTCCTCTTTGCGAATTTTTTTAACGAAAATTCACTACAAATTATAGACTATTAAGCCATAAACTCTAATACTTAAACAGTAGTTGGTAGTAGCCAAAGCATTACAGAAAGTGTCTATTTCAAATGACTTTTCTGCAAATATTGTAGTAAAATGAAGGACAATGGCAACCTAAAACTTAAGGTTTTGTAAAACACACTACTTTCGACATTTTCTCTACATAATTTGTTTTCGTTTCAGGCTCTTTGCCTAAAAGTTGCTAAATTTTGACTTTGACTATAAAATTTTCTGGTATTTATATATTATATATATATATATATATATATATATATATATATATATATATATATATATATATATATATATATATATATATATATAGTATTAAATTTATGTGACGGTAATAGTTTTATTTATCAAAAAATTGTGGGAAAGCCGTCAGTTGTAGAATAAAACTCTTTATTATAGGCCGAGCTTTTGGAAAAATTTATTCCTTTATCAAGGCTACAACATGGAAAGAAAAAAGTTTACAATTTACTTGGAGAAAATATAAAAGTTTAAAATACTTACATATAACATGAGTTCTACTAAACTAATTATGTAATAACAAACATGAAAAGAAAACCTTTTGATGAATTTGAGTGAAGTCTAAAAAATGCTAAACTGACATATAAAGCTAAATATTGTTTAATTGAATTTGTTTTTGTTTTTGTCTAGGAAATATAAATAGGGGTAGTGATTTCTAAAATTATTATCTTTCTGTAAGTTTATTAAATTTTCGTTAAAAGTAATTTCAAATTCTTCTAAACAAATTCTTTTATTACTTAAGGTTTCACAGTGTAAAATAGAAACATTACTAAAATTTATATTATGGCCAGTGTCGAGATTATGTTCTGACAGAGCGCAAGTTCTTTTTTGTAAACGTATGTCACTTTTGTGCTGTGTTAACCTATATTTAAGGACTCTGCTTGTTTGGCCAATGTATCTTAAACTACAATTATTACATGGAATACAATACACCACTCCAGACACTTTGGAAATTTCATCCTTACTTTTAAGTTTACTGAAAATGTTATTAATTGTTTTTGAACGTCGAAACGTTATTTTAAAATTGGTTTCATCTTTAAATATAAACTTTAATCTATTGGAAATACTTTTAATGTATGGGATTGATATGTAAAAAAAGTTAGAGGTTTCCGAACTCGAAATTATATGGGTGTTATGTCTGTCAGATAAATTTGATACTGTTTGTAAATATTGTCTTGTATTGTAATGGTGATTGTTTGAAAAATTGTATAAAAGTTTATTAAGTAGTTTGGGAGGATAAGAGTTGTTAACAAAAATATTAAAAAGTTTTCTTAAATTTTTTTCGTGGAAAGAAGGATGGCATATCTTTAATATTCCACTTTATCAACTCGTTTGAAAATTATTCACAGTTGGAGTTGCAAGAACGTATTTCATTCATTGTGATAAGAAATGTAAATGTCAATTTTTTGTAAAAAAACTAAAAAAACTAAAAAAACAAAACCAAACGTTCAAAAGTGTTTATTCAGTTAAGTAAGTGTTAAAATTGTTGACCACCAGCTTCCATATAAAAGTACAAATTTTGTTCAAAACTAGCTCTGATATTCTGGAGCATTTGTGGAGTCATTAGACGGCATTTTTTAACAATGCGTCGTCGTAATTCTTCCAGAGACTCCGGTTCTCTTGAAAAAATTATACTCTTTAAACAGCCCTATAGAAAGAAGTCTAAAGGAGTTAAATCCGGTGATCTACGGGGCCACTCAATAGCACCTCTACGCCCAATCCATTGCTCTGGAAACTGTCCGTTCAAAAACTCCCTAACACGTTGCGAAAAATGCGGGGGAGCTCCATCTTGTTGAAACACTAATTGCTTTTCTGGATAGCGATCATCATTTTCAACAATGTCAATTAGTAGAGGGTAAACGATATCTTCTAGTAACTCCAAATAGGTTTCGCCACTCAAATTGTCATCAAGAAAAATTGGTCCGATTAAACGGTCTCCAAATATGCCAGTCCAGACATTCAATTTCTGTGGAGTTTGAGTGTGGACTTCGTGAACATTTCTTGGATTATTATCTGCCCAATAACGACAATTATGACGATTGACTGTAGAATTTAATAAAAACGTACACTCGTCTGAAAAACAGATATTCAACAGAAAGTTCCCGTTATCAGCTATTCGTGCAGTCATTAACTTCACAAAACTCCAGCCGCCGATCAAAATCATCTTCATTCAGTTGTTGTACAAGATGAATTTTATACGGGTGAAATTTATGACGCTTGAATATTCACTGAATACTTTTCTTTTGATGTTTGAAACAGTGGCCAATTTTCTCGTGCTCAAAGTTGGGTCTGCAGCAATTTGTCCTAAAACTTCAATCTCAGTAGTCTCATTTATAACCGGAAATTCAGGTTCAGGATCCCGTTTTTTGTTGGCTACTGAACCACTTTGTCGAAACTTTGCGACTAACTCCAAAATCTATTTTCTGTTAACATGTCTGTTCGGATGTCGTTCATAAAACAAATTTACGGTACGGTTGGCACAGTCATCGTTTTTGAAAAAAAGAGTAATTATTTCAACTCTTTCTTCTACAGAATACACCATTGTGAAATTAATTTTCGGTAGTACTATCAAGTATCAAACCGACCGATAAACTGAAATAATAAACCGCATTTCTCTCATTCCGATAAGAAATGTTCTGATAGTCAATGTTTTGTTTACAAAACAACACAACATTTCTTATCGGAATGAGTGAAATGCGTTTTTGAATCTTCAACTGTGAATAATTTTTAAACGAGTTGATAAAACTTCCAAAAAAATTAGTGTGCTAAATTCAGAAAAGAAAGAGCTTTCAAATGGTGTAACACTCGACCCATGTTCCCTATTTAAAATATAAGAGTTGTTATCACCACTCTTAAGGGGTTGATGTGGCAAAGTTGAGTTTTATGTCAAAACATGTCCCCCCCTCAATATTAAAATTGACGTGTTTCAGCGTTTCTTAAAAAAAATATTTCTCTGGACCCAAATCGGTCTGTTTCGTTTTCAATGCGCCACCCTATATTTAATGAAAGATCTGCTTGAATTAGTCAAATATTGTTTTTATCTTCATACATAATCTATTTGTTTTTCATATATAATATATTACATATGCAGACTACTGTAGACCATATGTTCTACTAATTTGTCGATTGCATGTCATTAGTAGCTTTATTATGGGGTTATGGAGAACTATCCCTATGAATCTTGTTATCTATATAATAATAGAATAACAATAATAGATCTATTCGTAAAAATACAAAGTAATAAATTTTTTTTTGACCTCAAAAGCAGAATATATTCTATAGAGCCCACAAAAGTCTGATACTTTTGCGTGGGTAATACAGACTAAATAATAAACACTAACCATTACATAATTGTCCACATTCAAATATACACTCCTACAAAAAAATAACCTGTAAGAATTTATATGCCCTTGCTTTTTTCATACAAATATAACTTTGGGCGCAGCAAGTGCGTTATGTAAGTGAATTTTCATAAAAATGTTTTTAATTGCAAATATATCGCTCTAATGCATCAATTTGGTTACCGGTATAACCTATATAGTAGGAACAATGTATCATATTTTATCAAAATAATTATTTGAAAATGTACAAAAATTTTCCGAAAATAAACTTTAAATGTTTCTGAGAAAACTGGTCTTCTAGTCAATGAACCTTAGGTTAATAGCAAATTGAGTTATTGAAATTTGAAACATTTGATGAAAATTCGCAACCAAAACGCCCTTATGCTGCGTTCATACAAAAATTTTCCGAAAATAAAGTTAAATGTTAGTTTCCTAACCAACAAAACTTACGTTAATAGCAAATTGAGTTACTGAAATTTGAAGGATTTAATGAAAATTTGCTATAAAAACGCACTTACAAACATGCATCCTATTTCGATAAAAAATGCTAAAATGCAGTAACGAATTTGTTCTACGAAAATTAGCTGAAAATTATAGACCGTTAAACCATAAACTTCACTAAACCTACAGCAAAAGCATCAACTTAACTAAACCAACAGCCAAAGCATCAGAGAAAGGGTCTATTTGAAATGAATTTTCTGTAAACATTTTAGTAAAATGAAGGGCAACGACGGTTGAATCTGAAACTTAAGGGTTCGCAGAACACGCTTCGTGCAACATTTTCTTTTCACAATCCGTATTTGTTTCACGTTCTTTGCCTAAACATTGCCAATTTTGAAATTTTTACTTGCGAGTTTGACGTTTTAAATTGCGATTTTGACGTTTTGAGGATAACCCTAAAATTTGTTGCTTTAGCTGCCCGCAACTTTTTTGTCCTTAAACTTAGAAACATAGATTTTGGTACATGGTTCACTCTTTTATAATACAAATACGCGCACCAAATTTGTTTGTTATCCAAGCCATTTTCAAAAGGAAGGTACTCACCAAATTTGATCAAGATTGGTCTATTATTTTTTGAGTTATCGGTACGATATATATATATATATATATATATATATATATATATATATATATATATATATATATATATGTTCAGAAAGATCTTTAATGTGAGATCTAAACAATGTCCTCTTATGCCATATGCATATATATATATATATATATATATATATATATATATATATATATATATATATATATATATATATATATATATATATATATATATATATATATATATATATGAGATATGCTTGGTTCTCGGGTTAAACCGCGTCCAGAATTTATGGAAACTCGACGTTTCGGCTCCTGTTTTGGAGCCATTTTCAAGAGGTAAAGGAAATATATAAGGACACTCTAAGGCCTCAATCTGCCTACTCCTTAGAGTGATGGACAAAGGTGGGTAAAGGAAATATGTAAGGACACTCTAAGGCCTCAATCTGCCTACTCCTCAGAGTGGTGGACAAAGGTGGGTAAAGGAAATATGTAAGGACACTCTAACGCCTCAATCTGCCTACTCCTCAGAGTGGTGGACAAAGGTGGGTAAAGGAAATATGTAAGGACACTCTAAAGCCTCAATCTGCCTACTCCTTAGAGTGGTGGACAAAGGTGGGTAAAGGAAATATGTAAGGACAATCTAAGGCCTCAATCTGCCTACTCCTTAGAGTGGTGGAAAAAGGTAGGTAAAGGAAATATGTAAGGACACTCTAAGGCCTCAATTTACCTACTCCTTAGAGCGGTGGATAAAGGTAGGTTGGGTCGTTGTAGCTCGATTACGGGGCCTCAATCTGCCTACTCCCCAGACCTCACAGACGAACTCCGGCGTGATTTGGGTTTAAAACGTTAAAATTGGCAACATTTAGGAAAATAACTTGAATCTAATACGGGCTATGGAAAGAAAATGTCTCAAGAAGAATGTTTTACAAACCCTGAAATCTTAGTTTCAACCGTCATTGTCCTTCATTTCATTAAAATGTTTCCAGAAAATTCATTTCAAATAGACCCTTTCTCTGATGCTTGGCAGTAGTCTTAGCTATAGAGTTTATCGTTTAATGGTATATCATTTTTGTCAAAAATGAAAAATAAAAAATAAAAAATCATTAAAGCTCAATATATCCGTTGTTATGCAAGTTACGAAAAAAAAAGGGTATACATTAATTATAGGGTGTCTTTGCATTTTCCTTCTGAATATAATAGATATTTCTACGAAAGGAAATTCGGGACGCAGCAAGTGAGTTATGGTAGCGAGTTTTCATTATATGCTACAAATTTGAATAGCTCAATTTGCTATTAACCTATAAGGTTGACCAGGAAACCAGTTTTTTCGGGAACAATTTAAGTTTACTTTCGGAAATTTTTGTACATTTTCAAACAATAAAGTTATTTTGATGAAACATGGCACATTGTTTCTACTATATAGATTGATGCCTGCTTTCTTAAAAAAACATGTTTGCTATTAAAAACATTTTAGTGAAAATTCACTACCATAACGCATTTGCTGTGTCCAGAAGTTTTTTTTTGTTTGTCTTATTTCTGATTTCAGAGTGAAATAGTGTGTGAGTATTTGTATTTGTGCGAATATTTTAAATATTGATTTTACTTATTGATTCTAATGTTTTTATATTTTATTAACGTGTCTACTTGAAACACGTATCAGCTCATGACAAATAAATGTCGCGTCTCTCTATCGTCTTCTTATAATCATATTAGCTTTTTTCCCACAAACTTTTAATATCGTTTATTTCAACTTTTATTATTAAATTAACCAAGAACGTAATCATAAAAACTCATTTTTATGTAAATTCGCTACCATAAGCATTTGCTGCATCAGAACATTTTTGCTTAAAAAAAGAAATCGTTAATTTTTCTGCATGGCACATGGAGAGGAAGACAAATCTGATTTATATTTTTTGTATAGGTACATAACTTATGACTTCTATTTACTGCTTGTAACAAAGACATAATTCTTTTCTGAACTTGCTTACAATCTTAATAACGTTTGTATACCACTGAAAAAACATTATCAAATTTCTCATTGGAATTTATGTCGCAATTTGGGCTTGTTTTATAAAAAGTGATACTTCGAGACATACGAAGTTTATATTTTTAATCAAAAATTAAGCTATAATATAACAATATGTACATAAAAAAACTTATGATGAGGGGATTTGAGTAAATCAGATATTATATCCCAGCAGAGATACCAAGAGGGCGTCGCGTAATAAAATGAACTGAAGACATTATGTAATTACATTAGCTAGACAGGTAGTGAATTATTCAGATTCGACTAATGAAGGTTATATATCAGTTTCAAAGGGCATCAGTTTCAAAGGGCATCAGTCTTTGGTAATTAGTAATCGACGAATCATGTATGTACCTACAAATAATTAATTTTGGGTTTATCCACAAAACATACGACTCACTGAAAATGTACTTTTAACAGCAGCTCCAGCAGCAGGCCAATATAATTTAATTTACAAAATTAAGTTCGATTTCGCTCTAAATCATACAAGAACCAAAACTAAATATTCTTTTGCGGGATGACAATCTAAAAGCGCCCAGATATTAAAACTTAGCAAGTTAGGTGCTTGAGAAATACACATGTCAGAGGGTGCATAGAGCCACTGGTACACAGTAGACACCTTAAGATTTATGGTCTACTATGAGTAAATAATTTATCAAGCAATGTTTTTGCTGATAGGTTAATCAATTTTTTTTCGTTATATCGATAACTGTTCAAAAATCTGCTGACATTGAACAAGAAGAAATAGAAACACGAAACTAATTTTTGTGAAACACCATCTTTTCGTTGCCACGTTAGCTCAGGTTAAGCAACAACTTGATTCGTCGAATAAAAAAGTCCGGGTGCAGTAAATGCATCATAGTAGCGGATTTTCATAACGTAACTTGATTTGTCTTTTAAGCATATCATTGGACCTATTTGTAGTCATTTATGCTAAATTTAAGTAGCTGATTTTTATAAATAATTAACTCTAAAGGTTCTGAATTTTTTCTCTCAATTCAATAAGAAAAGTTTTTAGATTAGGGGTATTTGTTGAGTCAGATAAGGGACAGTGAAATTCGGTATTGAACTGGTTGTTATTTTGTGTGTTTGTAATGAGGATATAGTAGGTTCCTGAGTAGTAGAAAATGAGTGAAGTTTGTAATCTGTGATGGGCACTGATTAGTACAATTTGGAGAACCCAATTTAACACAATACAGTTTTTAGCCCGGACGATCCTTTCGCTAACAAAGTTCAATTTAATAATGAATTTTTTAACAAACCCATGGCACAGCAATGGGCAACCCCCTTTTCCCCATTCATTTAACGAGATTTGAAACCGACCTATGAAATGAAAGTGACTATTTTCCTAGAGTATGATTTCGTCATGTGGATGATGTTTTCGCAGTATTTAATACAAATGTATGCAAAGTATCTGATTTCACAACCAAATTAAACAGTGAATTTGACTCTATTAAATTCACCCATGAAATAGAAATTAATGACAAATTACCCTTTCTTGACATATTAGTCACAAAAAATACAGATACTTTAGAATTTGACATTCGGTTGACTCACATCATAGTTTTCCACAAAAAACAGTTAGTTTGAATTTTCTGGTTCAAACAGTTTCCCTTAAATGAAGAAAGATACAACAGAGAACTTGACTATATTAAAAAATGTAGCTAAGGATAATGGTTACTCTGTCTACTTAGTGGAAAAGTTACTCAATAAACATATAACAAAGACATGTTAGCGGAATCTGCAAGTCTCAGAAAAGATAAAACAGAAAAAAACCGTTGTCTGTTTACCATTTGAAGCGGGAATTACGCGAGGTTTTAATAGAACTTTTGAGAAACCCAGTTTATAACTAACAATTTTACAAAAAAAAAAACATTAAAAATTTTTCTGGGTAACCCAAACCCCAGAAATGTCGGGAAGTTATGAAATATGTTGCAAAGATTGTGAACTTAAATATGTTGGACACACTAAAATAACTGTTGAAATTAGATTTGAAGAACTTTTAGCGCAATTGAGATATAACACTATTGATAAATCATGTATTGGATAGCATATTTGAGATAATAATCACCGTGTACATAGAGAAAATCCAAAGCTAACCAAAAATGTCAGGCAGTCGCGACAGTTAGATGCTTACGAAAGTACATATATCGTTAGAAATTTGAACAAAAATGATTCGATGCATAGAGTAGGTCGGGTTCTGTGTAGTCCATTGTTCTTGTTAAAGCTTTCAAAAGAGCATTGGGGCCAAGGTATACAGGGTGATTCACTAGGTGAGCGAAAAGTTATTACAAGTATAATGCAGTAACTACTTTCTTATATGATTATTCTTGCCACCAGATGGCGCTTTTTGGGATGGAACTTTTCGAAGGCTGTTATCTCAAAATATTCCTATTACAATGTTATATTCTGTTTACTTTTCCTAAAACCCCAAATCTTGTTCTATATTTTTTGTTGTTGAGTGACGACCCTATTATGCAGAGTGTTCACGGGAGTCGTTTAGAATAGCTATCACCGTTATTATTGGAGCTACAAGGTGGTTCAAATGGGGAAAGTTATTCTACTTTTTACAATAATCTCGATTCTGATGTGAAAGAAAACAGTTGCCCATCGTATTGCTGATATTGACATATCAAGTAAATTTTTTTTAGTTGAGCGCTAGGTATTTTTCCGGCTAGTTGAACTGCAAACTTGATTGTTAATCTTATGAAGCTAACGCTTGTCGATTCTACATACTTCCAGAGATATCTAAATCTGGATATGCTTGTTCACAGGAAACGTTTACAATAGTTATCTCCCTTATTATTGGAGCTACATTGTGGCTCAAATGGGGAAAGTTGTTTAACTTTTCACGAGCATCTCGACTCTGACGTCAAAAAACATTTATGCAGAGAAATCTCGACAAGGGTTTTGAGACGATCAATTTTTTTAGCAGCCACAAATAAAACTAGCCTGCCTTGATATTACCTCATACAACATATGTAATAGTGTTAAAATAGATTTCAAAAGTGCAACGGAGCCGAGACATACAGTATGATTCATTAGGTGAGCGCTATTCATATATCGGTAACTATCGCAACTGAAGCTTTGGAGGAAAACATTCGAAAGGCTTTTTCACGTACAATTCAGGTAATATTTTTTGTTTTCTTTTTCTTGTCACCAGATGCCGCTTTTTCGGATAAAACTTTTTGAACGCTGTTTTCTCAAAATATTTCTATTACAGTGTTATTTTCTTCTTCTATATTTTTGTCTGAGTTTCAAACTCTTTTATATTAAGAATGACAAAAGGGTTGAATTTAATCAAAAATTGATGTAAGTTGGTTATTTAGACCCATTGTGTGAGACATCAGTGAAAATGTTTCGAGAGGTCCAACATAATGACATTTAAATTCAATATGGCTTCCATTTGAAAAATTAAAATTGATGGTTGATTCTCAAAAAACAAAACGTGGACTTGGTGTTGATACCATTTTCAAATCCCCCTGATAAAAGTGCTTCAAGAAAGTAAAGACCCAATTTGCGTATTAGAGTTTTATGAATTACTTAAAGCGAGTTTACTACATTTACAAAGATTTAAATAATAATAAGTTTTCTAAATAAGGTATCGAACATATAGGTATATACAAACAGTAAAAAATTATTCTTTGTCTATGTGTCAACTGTCACGTGATCAAATGACGGCTTATGATTGGACAGAGAGGCTAGCGGAGTGAAGGGGGTACTCTAAAAAGGTGAGGGGTTGGCTCAAGTGCCGCCATACCTACCCCTGCTAAATACAAGTGGCCTCTGTGGCACCTTTCTAAACTTGCACCCGCAAAACAAATATGATTAGATAGTAACTTATAAAATGTTGCGCTCAAAATAAGGAAGCCCAGTATGTTTCCTGTTAAAACAGAAGTTATATTCCAGTGTTAATATAATAGCGAGAAAGCTCACAATGTGCCAAGAAATTTGTCATCATTCGCAAACTCTTCTTTATTAGTTGGAATCACTGAGATATTGGGATAGCGTGTATATTTTGTTCGCCAAAAAGGCGACATCGTCTACTGCAATTATTTTTGTTTTAGGTCTCGATGACATTCCTTCATTGGGAATTAACCGAGCAACGATCTTCAGTGAGTAACCGATATTTAATAAAGTTTTATGGTTATTACTTTTTTGTACTCGTCTGTTTCAGACATCTTACAATAGAGGCATATTCCCTAGTAACTGGAAAACTGATCGAGTACAACCCGTCCCCAAGAAAGGATCCAAGGCGTTCCCTAGCAACTACAGGCCTATTTCTCTCCTTTCAGTCGTCTCTAAAGTTATGGAAAAGTACATAAACACCGAAATACTAAAATTTCTTGAAAAATACAGTCTAATCCATGACAGGCAGTATGGATTCCGTCAGCAAAGATCAACTGCCGACCTCCTTTCTTTTGTCACCCATTCTTGGAACAAGTCTATAGAACCACACCGTGAGTCCCAGATTGTCGCTCTAGGCATATCCAAAGCATTCGACTAGGTGTGGCACGCAGTGCTGCTTAATATATTTCCGGACTATGGCCTACCACCAAAACTCTGTACCTGGACAGCAAATTTCCTCTCCAACCGGAGCGTTTCTGTTGCCGTGGATGGCCATTCCTCTAAACTGTATCCAATTAATGCAGGAGTCCCTCAAGGTTCAGCTTTAGCCCCTACTTTGTTTCTTCTCCACATCTTCAACCCAGTTCACAGTTACGCGGACTACAGCACCCTCCACTCAAATATACAATATTCTAAGCCTGTCTCTTTAGCCCAATTAGATAAGTATCGCAGACTCATGGAGGGTTCTGTCTTTGTGAATCTCCAAAAATATTACACTGGGGAAGTATAAATCTTGTACAATTCAACTTCACAAAATCTCAGTCTTGCTTTCTATCTCATAAGAGATACACCAGCCCTAGACCCATCACAATGAACAACCAAGTTATTCAAAGTAATGAGTCATTTTCTCTTGTTGGCATTTCTCTGGATCGAAATCTTAATTGGCACCAACATGTTACATCAATTGCAGAAGCGGCTGCTAAGAAATTAGGTTTCCTCTTCCGGGCTTGCAAATACTTTTCACCAGCTAATCTCTATACCTTATAAACTTCACAAATAAGGCCAAACCTTGAATACTGCTCCCACGTCTGGGGTGCCGCTGCCGCTTCTACACTAGCTATCCTGGACTTCATTCAGAAGAGAGCTATGCGTCTCATCGGTGACCCTACTCTCACTCAAATACTGCCATCCCTTGCCCACCAACGTGCCGTTGATCACCTCTCTCTATCTCTTATAGATATCTGCACGGGCACTGCCCAGAGGCGCTTTCTTTCATAGTTCCTCCACCTGCTGCCCCAAACAGATCTACCAGGGGAACAGAGCTAATGCACCCTTTTACTGTCCAGGTCACCAGACATAGAACATCCTGTTATGCCTGCTCTTTTGTCCCGAGGACTTCCATGTTGTGGAATTTCTTGCCTGCACATTTTCATTCTCCTCCGAACATCCAAACCTTCAAGTCCAGAATTAACAAGTTGCCTTTTTCTTCCTTGTCGACACCCACGGTACGATAGTATTTAGGATGTAAGTCGTCGTGGTGTGCTGTTGAAATATAAAAAAAAATAGGGCATTAAGTATTTACACGCACACTGCAGTAAAGGCTATGAAATTGATTAAATGAGGGGGCAATTGCGCGATATATCGTAGTAAAGAAAATAATTTATTGGCGATTGATATAATTTTTACTCTCCCTGAAATATGGTTAAAAAAAACGTATTTTTATAATTGCTTGTTTTCGTAACAACCTCTTCATTTCTGAAAATATGCAAATACGGTCTTCTTTTTCTTAAAGCACTTTGGTCAGTACTACTTCAAAATGATATCGAAACTGAGTTCCAACGTTTAGTTTTTTGAGAATCATCATCAGCTTAAACATCATTATGTTGGACCTTTAGAAACAACTTCACTCATGTATCGCATGATGGGTCTAAAGTAAAAGACCAACTTACATCAACTTTTGATTAAATTCTGCCCTCTTATAACCCTTTGAAACAGATGGTCGAAACTCAGACAAAAATATAGAACAAGATTAGAGATTTCAGAAAATGTTAAAAGAAGATAACATTGTAATAGAGATTTTGAGATAACGGCCTTTAAAGAAATCTTCAACCGGAAAAGCGCCATCTGGTGGCAAGAATAAGAAAATATAGAAATATTACTTCAATGGAACTTGAAAAAACTTTTCGAATATTTTTTACCGAAGCTCTAGATGCCATAGTTAACGAGATATGAATGTCGCTCACCTATTGAACCACCCTATATATCGGATGCAATTTTGAAATCTGTTTTTACTGCTACTACATAAATACGTTGTATGAGGTACTATCAAGGCATGCTAGTTTTATTTGAGGCCGATAAAAGAGTGATTATGCCAAAATCCAATGTAAAATGACCTTACCTGTTTCGAAATTTCTCTGTGCAAATGTTTTTTGACGTCACAATCGGGATGCTCGTGAAAAGCTAAACAAGTTACTATTGTAAACTTTTCCCGTAAACACGCATATCCAAATCTGGATATCCCTGGAACTATGCAGAATCGACTAGAACTTGTTAGCTTCATAAGATGGACAATCGAATTTGCAGTTCAACTAGCTGGGAAAATACCCAGCATTCAACTAAGAAAAATTAACATGCTATGTCAATATTAGCAATGCGATGCGAAATTGTTTTTTCACGTCAGATTCAAGATGGTTGTGAAAAGTTGAATAACTTTCCCCAATAATAATAATGGAAATAGCTATTCCAAACGAATCCCGTGAACATCTTGTATAATAGGGTCGTAACTCAGACAAGAAATAGGCAACCAGATTAAGGGTTCCAGAAAAAGTAAAAAGAAGATAACATTGTAATAGGAATATTTTGAGATAACAGCCTTAAAAAAGTTTTCACCGAAAAGGTGCCATCTGGTGGCAAGAATAAGAAAATAAAAAATATTAGATGAATGGTTACACACCTCCGTGGTGCAGTGGAACGAGTGTTTGGCTGCTACACGAAGTCTCCGGGTTCGATTCCCGGTGGTGCCAGTTTCTGTCACTGTTTGTTTTGTGTGTGTCCGTTGTCTTTTCTATGTAACCTTCCCCCGCTCAAACTGCTCAGAGCTTCTGGACGGAAGGGTGTCATTTATGTGGTGTCATTGATTAAAAAAAGTGGTACTTGAAAAAACTGTTATAGTTTTTTCCGAATATCTAGTTGCCATAGTTACAGAGATATGAATGTCGCCCACCTAATGATTCACCCTGTATATCTCGGCCCTGATACACTCTTGAAATCTTTTTTACCCCTATTACATACTATTATGTTGTATGAGGTACTATCAAAGTATGCTAGTTTTATTGGTGGCCGCTAAAAAAAGTGATCATCCCAAAACCCAATGTACAATGGCCATGTTTCCATGCGTTTCATTAAAAAAACATGTTTTCCATTAAAAACATTTTCATAAGAATTTGCTACCATAATTTACTTGCTGCGCTCAGACTTTTTATTTCTACATCTCCCAACCAAATTTCAATAAAATTGGTCTATGTGACATAAATATTAATCCATACTTCTTGGACACCGGTATATTTGGAGGCACCTTATAATTTGAGGATATCTGAATTGCAAGCTAACATCTTTTTTATCGCACAAAAATCAAGTTCATAATCCTTTTGAGACACAAATGCCTCTCTCTTTATAACCCACCTCATAAAAATTAAGTAGTCTTTTTAAAGTGACACTATCGAGACCTCAACAATATAATGTTCTCCTAATGCTTGAAACTTCGCTAAAGTATTCTAGTATATTCTTACACGAAAACTTTTAAATCCCGCTTATGGTGTACATTCAAATTTCCCTTTTAATTAATGGGGACAAACATACCTGTATGCATTAAGCTAAATTGCCTGTAAACTGAAACGAATTCAATTCTTATTAATTTTGCTGGAGGATCAAGTTATCTGAGTGCACATTCCAATTACTGCTGTTCGTGTATGAAGGTCTCGCTCTAAAGCATTACTCGAAATTATCGTTTTCCTGCACACCTGTTGCGTCGCCTAGCTTTGACATGGGTTTTGAATTCAGTTTTACCTCAATAAATTGTTCGCTCTTTATACAACTTGCAAATTCAGTTGAAATTTAATCATTGAGCTTGGATAAAAAAACAATATTTCATTATATTATTGAAGCAAATTTATTTGAGGCCTAAAAGATGTTCAATTAGTGTAGTTCACTAATTCGTTTCTCAGTCGATTTAAAAGTCTGGGCGCAGCAAGTGCGTTATGGTAGCAAATTTTCATAGAACTGTTTTTAATGTTAATTTTTTTTAAAGAAATACATTAAATTTGGTAGATAGTTTATAGTATAAACAATGTATCCTATTTCATCAAACTAACTTTTTGTTTGAAAAAGTACAAAAATTTTCCGAACATAACTTTAAATATTTCCCAAAAGTAACTGGTCTGATTTACCTGCCCAACGAACATATCCAAGCAATTTACACAAAAACTACACCAACCAGGGTATAATTATTCACAGGAAGCGTTTTGACAGAAATAAAAAAATGTTAACATGAAAATTTAAAAACAATCTGTTTCATCCAAATACGCCATTTTTGTCACAAAAATTTGGCTAGGTAATATTTCACAAACATTACATAAAAATGTTCTTAAAAAAATTTCTAAAAAAAATTTAGACATAAACTTGTTTAACTATTTTTTTTCCACGAAAATTCGAAAACATATTTCACGTGTATTAGCAACGATTTTTTAACAATAACCTTTATATTATATTATAAATTAGCTGAAAAATGCATAAAAACGAAATTATCTGTAATTAAAATTGAAAAAAAATTGATCCAGTGAAAGTAAAGAAAAATATAAGCGAAAAAATATAAATTTAATGTCTATGTGATAGTTAACTTTATAATTGTAAAGTGAGTCTGTGAATAAAGGCGATTATTATTACTATTATTATTATTATTGTTCATTGTTCACACTTCCTTTAAATAAGTGGGCATAAAGCAATGACACATCGGTCCAGGACAAGATGGCCAGCTTGAATGTATGTATTAAAAATACTGATGCGTGTCCCCCATTACCCTCCGGAAGAGACTGCAAGCATCCAGTACAACCGATTTCTGAATGGGTAGGTATAATTTCCATTCTAGGCCCAGTTGTTCAAGGCTCTTCTTCAGGCTTTTTGGTATTTCGCCTGTGGCGCCGACAACAATGGGGACCACCACAACCGTATCCATATGCCACATCTGGAGAATCTCATCACACAGTGGTAAATATTTATTAATTTTCTCCGTGTATGTTTTTTGGATGTTACCAGGGAGTGGTATCGCAAAATCCACTAAAAACGTCTTTTTGTCTTTCTTGAACGTCAGAACAAGATCAGGGTTGTTGTTTGGGATTGGTCGATCTGTTTGTATTTTTCTGTTCCAATTATTATTATTATTATTATTATTATTATTATTATTATTATCATC
Source organism: Tillus elongatus (assembly GCA_964006375.1). Classification (NCBI taxonomy): domain Eukaryota; kingdom Metazoa; phylum Arthropoda; class Insecta; order Coleoptera; family Cleridae; genus Tillus; species Tillus elongatus. Next base: position 102,895,235 of record OZ023262.1, on the reverse strand, counting down.
ATCATCATCATTATTATTTTTATTATTATTATTATTATTATTATTATTATTATTATTATTATTATTATTATTATTATTATTATTATTATTATTATTATTATTATTATTATTACTATTACTATTATTATCCACATTTCACGGTTTTGTTTTTGCCAGCAACTTGTCTCCATTGTTGCGGCCTTTCAGCAAGCAACAGTGTTGATTAACAATCAATTTGGCTACCCATAAAACGCCGAATTATGCTGCATGTATCCAGGAAGACCGCCTTTTGCATAGGTAAATAAAGGTCGCTCCTTAGTTGTAAGGTTTGTAGACCAGTATGCAGCTGCTTTGGAATTTCGCCGTTCGTACCCAAAACTATTGGTACTATGATTACCTTGTCCATGTTCCACATTAGCTTAATTTCATTTGCCAGTGGTAAGTATTTATTGATTTTTTCTACATATGTTCTTTTTGTGTTTGGGGCTAAAGGAACTGCGATGTCAATTATCAAAACAGCTTTTGAGCCTTTTGGATTGAGTACAATATCTGGAATGTTGTTCTTTATTGGTCGGTCAGTAATGATTTTCCGATTCCAGTATATCTTGGCCTGGTCGTCATCATAGACCGATGGAGGTTCATACTTATAATACGGTGTCATCTCCCATGTGGTGGTATGAGCATTTATTAGAGCCCGATATACCAGTTGGGCGACGTGGTCATGACGATCCACGTACATTTTAGGGGCCAATATCGAGCAACATGCCACAATATGTTCAATGGCTTCTTCTTTATCATTGCATAATCGGCACTTTGTTGTATCTACTTGTTCCTTAAGTATATGCCTCCGATATGCTTTAGTTGGGATGACTTGATTCTGAATCGCAGCCACAAAGCCTTCTGTTTCGACAAACAAGTTGCTATAGCGGAGCCACGCTTGAGAAGCTTGGGCGTCAATATTATTTTTATCTAGGCTGTTTATATATCGGCCATGGAGAAGTTTAATCCTCCACTGGTGTTTCAGTTCTTCTGTTGTGGAGATCTTGCTTAGGGGGTCATAGTTTGTATCTGCCAAGTGCAGCGGTGTACCTTTGTTATCCATTTTTACTATAGCTCTGTGTAGACTGCTGGTCGCCGCTTTCTCCAGGAAACATTTCCTCAAGTTATACACTTGGGTGTAGTGTGTGTTCACAACACTTGGTATACCTCTTCCACCATTATTTCTTGGTAAGTGAAACCTCTTAATAGCGCTGCGTGGATGATGTGCACGATGTTTTTAAACTCCACCCTGGTCCCGATATCGATGCCTTCTAGCTCCGTGTTCGTCCAGTTTATAACACCAAAACTGTAAGTTAAAATTGATGTTGCATACGTGGTCACGGTTATAGCAGAGTTTCGAGCAGATAGTTCCGACTTTAAGATGCTTTTTAATCTGTTAAAAAAGGTGTCGGTTAACCTTTGTTTCGATATTTTTTCATCAATACCCCTGGACTATAAATAGCTAAGGTATTTGTATTGCTCACATTCTCCGATTCCTTGTATGCACCCTTGCTCCGAGCTCACTTGTTGTCCCTCATGCTCACACCATTTTACCTTTATCATGCTATTGGTCCTACACTTATCCAGCCCGAACTGCATGCCTATATCTTTGCAAAATTTGCCCACGCATTCCAACAATGCATAAAGGTGTTCTTTTTGACCCCCGGAGACTTTTAGGTCATCCATGTACCATAGATGGCTTAACTCGACATCAGTTGAGTCAAACTCGCACCTCTTCCTATGACTGTTTAGGATAGATGTCAGGAGCTTAAGAGCAAAGCAGAACCATAGCGGAGTAAGCGCATCACTCTGGAAGATTCCTCGCTTGATGTTGATGCTTCCTGCCTGTATATGTTTTCGTGAGCTGCTTAGGAATAACTCGGTTGTCCACATATTCAACACATGTTGAAAAAACCCTACAATGCGATCCTGTATCCTATACAGTTACAGCACCTCCACCAGCCAAGAATGGGGTACACTATCAAATTCGGACTTTTTTTTCTGTATGGCATTATTAATAACCACAGCATCAACTATCAATTTTTCTTTGCACCCCCTCGATTTCTTTCGGCAGCCTTTTTGCTCTTCGTCTAATAATTTGTTCTAGTCTAAGTGGCTGTATATTTTTGCCAACATAATAGAGGTAAGGATCTTGTAAATTCTAGGAAGGCACGTACTTGGACGATATTTAGTTGGGTCTGCTGTATGTTGGCTATCTTTGGGTAGCAAGTAGGTTATTCCCATTGTCATAAACTTAGGTGTATGTTGAGGATTTTCCAGTAGCATGTTAAAAGACCTACTCAAATGTTCTTGCGTTGAGGCAAAGTTTTTGTACCAGAAGTTCTGGAGGCCATCCAAACCGCGAGATTTCCAATTCAGAGTTTTGTTAATAGCCTTTGTCACCTCCTCCTTATTGATTTTCCACTCTAAAATCTTCTTTAGGTTAGCCCTACTTGCTTTCTCATCATAAAACCATTTGGTTCGTTTATGTGTTATAGGTGACTCCCAGATGTCCTTCCAGAACTTGTTGATGTCTTCTGCATTTGGCAACTCTTCTGTTTCTTTCTGTGGGTTGTCGGTCTTATCAATGTTGTTATAAACAAGTTTTTGATTTATGGCAAACTGATTGTTATGTATACGGCGTTTGTTGCTTTTCTGAAGTTTTTTCGCCACTGCGGCTAATTTTTGTTTCAGTATGTCAAGTATTTCTACTATGGTAGGATTTTTACTTGATTTACACTTGTTGATTATGTTCTTGCCTGCATTTGTCACTTTTCTGCTGCTATTGCGTCTTATGAACTGAGTGAGTATACCAATTTCGCTTCTAAGTTGTTCTATTTTTGTGTTGACTCTCCGTTCCCACGCAAATGTTTTGTCCGTTAAAGGCGGTGGCTGTATAAGCCGCTATATATAAATCAGAAAGTGAAGATGTTTTATGGTTATGTCTTCTTGTATTTTGCTAGAGATTATCTGATCCATTTGTCTTACGTACTTGAATGTGTCTTTGTTTATTGTTAACCGTGGCAGCCGGGGTCTCAGAGTTGGTGGCATTCCATAGTAGAGCATGAGGTGTTTTCGAACTCTTCTTCAGCTTCTGTTAAAACTGGAGCAAAAGTTTCCTGTTGGACGACGGCCTCTATTTCAGACTCGACAGGCCTCTCAATCAGTTCCAGTTCTATACTCACTTTTTTTAAAATTTTGTTGATTACATCTGCTGGCAGACGGTTGTTACTAAAGATTGACCTGTGGTGATCCAGGCTATTCTGTATTGTTTTTCTTTCTATTTGTGGAAACATGTCTGTTACTAGCCCATGTAGTTCCGCGCTGTATGGTGTGCTAGCTGTTTCCAACTTTGTGATTCTATAGTAGCATCGAACTATAAATTCATTTATATCTTGCGACCACATACTTCTTTGCCTTTTACGAGTTATTATTATTATTATTATTATTATTATTATTATTATTATTATTATTATTATTATTATTATTATTATTATTATTATTATTATTATTATTAATATTATTATTATGTTGTTGTTGTTGTTATTATTGTCGACTTTAGCCTTAGGACCTTTCACACTCCCTCAAAGGGGAACATTCACTCATCACAGGTACCTCAGATATCAAAGGGACTGAGCTCATATGGAGCCCTTTACAAGTTTTCGGGCCTTGAACGACAACGAGACATCCTCACTTCCCAGGAATTTCCGCACGGTGTGAGCTGTTGCAAGTATTACCGCCTTCTGCATTACCTTATAAAGATGCTCTCCAAGGCTCAGTCTCTTAACGTTCTTTCGAAGATTCTTAGGAACCACACCAGTTGACGACATGACTATTGGAATCACTCGGACACTATCTGCCCTCCACTGTCTCTTTACTTGTATCTCGAGGTCTCTCTACTTAATGATTTTCTCGTTGTACTTTATCTCTAGATTATTAGTATTCGGGATGGCCATATCAATAATCGTCATTTGGTTGCAGGAATTATCCACTATTATTATATCTGGCCTGTTGTGGGCAACTCGTTGGTCGGTGAGCACGGTCCAATCCCAGTACAACCTGTATGCCGTGTTCTCTAGAATAGGCTCAGTTCTTGATGAAGTATTTTTGCAATTGCGTCGTGCCTCTCTTTATACTCTGTTGCCGCAAACGCTTGACATCCTCCGGTGACGTGCTGGAGAGTCTTTGATAACTGGCACCCAAATCTACATTTGTAACCTTGGACTGAATATGCTCCAGTTATATACTTCAGACAGTTAATTGTTGGGATGACCTGGTCTTGTATGTCCTGTCTCTGGAAACATCTGTCCGGACACAAAGCAGTAGTTCGACGCCAATTTGTCGACATGTGCCTGTGAGGTCTCATTAAGATGTCGCCTATGGAGAGGCTTCTGCATCCAAGATTGCAGCTTGTCCTGATCAGTCCAATGGTGATTTTATTCTTCGATTTCCTTTGTAATGGTGTTGAATCATCTGCCTCGCACATGGCATGGTGAAGTTCAGAAGCAACCGTCCGCTGGTTGAAATATGTACGTAGGTTCAATATCTGCTGGTCTAACTGTTTACCAATATCCACCACTCCTGTGCCACCTTGGTGTTTAGATACGCTTACTCGCTCGGTAGCACTACGGAGGTGATGCTTTTTGGATTTTGTTAGAAGTGTTCGCACCTTCCGTTGTAGATTTTCTATGTACGTTTTACTCCAGTTCACAATACCAAATGAGTAGCTAAGTGCAGAACATGCATATGTATTCAGACCGTTAGTCAGGTTCTTGCCGTTAAGATGTGATCGCACCACCTGCTTTACTCGTTTCGTAAACTCATTTGTCAGATCGTTCTTTATTCCCGAGTGATTTATTTTCCTCGCTTGCTGTATTCCCAGGTATTTATAACACTCCTCCAAATCCATCGAGGAATTTGCTGGCCGTTCGGTATTTCACATACACCTGGTTGTATCTTCGCTCTGATTACACATAAGGTGCGACATTTGTCATTCCCAAACTGGATGCCAATATCTCTGGAAAGCCCCTCCACGATTTTAATGAGTTGTTTTTTTTTGTGTGGAGGGCATCAACTTAAGATCATCCATATAGAGCAGATGATTTAGCCTCATTTGATCCCTGCCATTGCATTTTATACCGAAGCCATATCTGGTGTAGTTTAGGCGGTTTGATAGTGGATTCAATGCGAGGCAGAACAACAATGAACTTAGCGATTCGCCTTGAAATATACCTCTTCTAATTGGTATCGTTTTACTTACGATGGCATCACCCGTTTGTACCCGTAACTAAATTTTATTATTATCATTATTATTATTATTATTATTATTATTATTATTATTATTATTATTATTATTATTATTATTATTATTATTATTATTATTATTATTATTATTATTATTATTATTATTATTATTATTATTATTATTATTATTATTAACTATGTACTCCTATTTTTATGTCACAATCCGTCAGAAATAAGAACGTTATTTAAGTCTGTCACTTTAAAGTTTTATTTGACATTATTTGTGAAAACAATTTGTTAAGTAAGTACTACTTATATATTGTGAAAATGTAAATATAGATAATCAAATTAATTATTTCTTATCTTTTTTTGTACCAAATTTAATTTAAATATTTTAGTATATTTTTTCGAAAATCCGTTAATTCATAATCTGATCGGTTACTAGAATGAAATAAAAACCTGAAAAAAATGTTTTAAACTGATCCCTACATGAATCATGGTATGCGATTTACATGTAAATCTTTCCAGATATCCAACCAGAGTCTTTAGGTATAGAAAATACTATGCAGGAGTTTAAGCAGAGGGCATGCCGTTTGCTTCTAAAACATAAATTGCAGGCTGATTCATTTGAAAAAATTGAGGTACGGCATGATTGACTTCTGCAAATTTAGCCAGCATTTCAGAGGGCTTTCATATGGCATCTCGATTTGTTTTTGACGACTAATAATAACGAAAACCTCACTAAATACGTCATTTTCATTAGACTCCGAGTTATACTGTTAAAAATGCCGTATCTTAATTTGTAATATATGCCAAAAATGTGAAAAGTTGCAAAACAATTGAAATAACTCTAAAACGATGGACGATATCAATTCATCCTTACAAGGATGCATTATAATTCCATGAAAAATGCAATAATGCAATAATAAATGGGGAGTTTCGTTAAACAAGAAAACTTGTATCATCAACGACTTATTGTCATCCTGTGATTGTCAACATAATTTTATAAGATGCAGCTCAAACCACCATATAATTAACTTGTATAATATTTTCCCGTATTTCTTTTTTTTTTTTAATTTTAACAACACACCACGAGGGCTTACAGCCTAAATACTATCGTACCGTGGGTGTTGACAAGGAGGAAAGAGGCAACTTGTTAATTCTGGACTTGAGGGTTTGGAGGTTCGGAGTAGAAGGAAAAACATGTGCCGGCAAGGAATTCCACAACTTGGAAGTCCTCGGGACAAAAGAGCGGGCATAACAAGATGTTCTATGTCTGGTGACCTGGACAGTAAAAGGTTGCATTCGCTCTGTTCCCCTGGTAGATCTGTTGGGGGCAGCAGGTGGGGGAACTATGGAGGAAAGCTCCTCTGAGCAGTGCCCGTGCAGATATCTATAAAAGAGAGAGAGAGGTCACCAACGGCACGTCGGTGGACAAGGGATGGCAGCCTTTGCGTGAGGGTAGGGTCACCGATGAGACGTATAGCTCTCTTTTGAATGGAGTCCAGGATAGCGAGTGTAGAAGCGGCAGCTGCACCCCAGATGTGGGAGCAGTATTCGAGGTTTGGCCTTATTTGTGAAGTATATAAGGTATAGAGATTAGCTGGTGAAAAGTATTTGCGAGCCCGGAAGAGGGAACCTAATTTCTTAGCAGCCGCTTCTGCAATTGATGTGACATGTTGGTGCCAGTTAAGATTTCGATCCACAGAAATGCCAACAAGAGAAAAGGACTCATTACTTTGAATAACTTGGTTGTTCATTGTGATGGGTCTAGGGCTGGTGTATCTCTTATGAGAAAGAAAGCAAGACTGAGATTTGGTGGGGTTGAATTGTACAAGATTTCTACTTCCCCAGTCTAATATTTTTTGGAGATCCACGGAGACAGAACCCTCCATGAGTCTGCGATCCTCATCTAATTGGGCTAAAGAGACAGGCTTAGAATATTGTATATTTGAGTGGAGGGTGCTGTCGTCCGCGTAACTGTGAACTGGGTTGGATGTGCTAGAGAGGAGGTCATTGATGTGGAGAAGAAACAAAGTAGGGGCTAAAGCTGAACCTTGAGGAACTCCTGCATTAATTGGATACAGTTTAGAGGAATGGCCATCCACAACAACAGAAATGTTCCTGTTGGAGAGGAAATTTGCTGTCCAGGTACAAAGTTTTGGTGGTAGGCCATAGGCCGGAAGTTTATTAAGCAGCGCTGCGTGCCAGACCTGGTCGAATGCTTTGGATATGTCTAGAGCAACAATCTGAGATTCACCGTGTAGTTCCATAGACTTGTTCCAAGAATGGGTGACAAAGGAAAGGAGGTCGGCAGTCGATCTGCGCTGACGGAATCCATACTGCCTGTCGTGGATTAGACTGTGTTTTTCAAGAAATTTCAGTAATTCGGTGTTTATATACTTTTCCATCACTTTAGAGACGACTGAAAGGAGAGAAATAGGCCTGTAGTTGCCTGGAAGCGCTTTGGATCCTTTCTTGGGGATGGGTTGTACTCGAGCAGTTTTCCAGTTTCCAAGGAATATGCCTTTATTGTAAGATATCTGAAACAGACGAGTCAGAACAGAAGCAAGTTCTGGTGCGCAATTTTTGAGAACAATTGCTGGGATCTCGTCAAGGCCAGAGGCTTTCCTGGTATTAAGTGAAGAGAGCATCTTTCGTACCTTTTTAGTTTTGAAAATGATATCCGTCATTTTATGTGCGACATTGGGGACTGTTGGTGATTGAACATTTGGAGGTGGGTTGAGAGTAGAATTGCGGGAGAACAACGAAGCAAAAAGTTTAGCCTTGCCCAGGGCGGTAGAAACAATTTCATCTCCTGAGACAAGAGGTGGGAACGTGCTTTTGCAGAAATTATTCCTAATAGATTTATCAAGAGTCCAGAAGGGTTTGCTGCCGTTGGAGCTTGAGAGGACTTTGTTTTTGATGTGGTTATTAAACGAGTTTTTTGCCTCAGAAAGAATGCGGACATAGCGGTCTCTTGCGTCGTTAAATGTTTGACGATTTTCTTGACTGGGATTGTGTAGAAGCGTTTTGTGAGCTTTGATCTTTTCAAGTCTGGCCTTGTCACAGGATTTAGAGAACCAGGGCTTTTGAGTGGCTGAAGAGGTTTTCTGTGTACGTGGAATAAATAATTCCATGCCAGCTTGGATAATTTCGGTGACGTTTCGTGAGATATCAGAGGGGTCCGGATGAGAGAAGCAGACAGACGCCCATGGAAATGAGGAAAAGTAATCCCGCATTTCGTCCCAGTTTTCGGAGTTGTAGTGCCAAACGATACGTGGGTGTGATGACTGTGTGACCTCGGGTTGCATTGCGCAGGAAGCAGTGACCATGCAGTGGTCTGAGCGACCAAGGGGGGCGGTGACTGATATGTTATAGCACTCAGGTTTTGTAGTAAGAAGGAGATCCAAGGGCTTTGAGCTGTGTGTTGGGATACGAGGAAAGTAAGTAGGTTGCTGAACCATATTGGCTAAAGAATTGCTGATTGCAAAGGCCTCCGCTGCTCTCCCTTGTGGATCGGTTTTTGAAGATCCTAGCCATTCCTTATTATGGACATTGAAGTCACCAAGAATAGTGACCTCGGAGGAAGAATATTCAGAAATCAGATAGTCGGTTTTTTCAGAAAGGTAGTCAAAGAGCTGGACAAAGTTGTTGTCAGAAGGTAACCGGTAAATGCAACAGATGAATTTAGTTGCAGCCCTGAGAGAGAGTTTTATCCATAGTATGTCTTTTCTTCCAGCTTCTAAATTGGGGAGTCTGGTGCAGGGTAGATTGCTACGGACGTATGCGCACACGCCTCCGTGCAATCTAAAGGAAGTAAGGAGCTCATACCCCGGGAAATTAAGGTGATTAGTGGCTGTTTTGGCACTGATTTGGGTTTCGGTGAGGAAGAGGAGTTGGGGCCTGTTAGCCTGGAGGAAATGGTGGACGGAGTTCAGGTTAGAATTTAGGCCACATATATTCGAAAAGGATATGTTAAATTTCGATGTTGGCGCCCCCTGTACACCCCTCTCCCGGAGATCCGAATGGAGGGGTATTTTGCCTCCGGAATATTTTGTACAAGGAGGAGCCATCATCATTTTTGTTTATAAGGGAAACCGACTCATACACCAGAACTGGAAATGTCCGTTGGGACTTCACCGGGCCCCTTGATGTATGGGGTGGTACCTCCTCGGGCGTGAAAATAATCCTTTACTATTACGTAAAGGAAAATTCCACTACCACCTGCTATGGATTGAATTGGATCAATGTCTACCCCTTTAAAAATAAGATTAATAAAGGGACTATCAATTGTCCAATAGTTATGCTTTTCGACATAGTAGGGGGGATACAAAACATTATCATTTTGTATCCATGCCTATCGTCGCATAATAACGTATGTATTGAGCTTTACCGTACAAATGCGTATATATGTAACATGTAAAAACTGAAATTGACCCCGGATATTTCTTCTAGACGTTTTGTTCGAGATCATTTAAAGAAATAATTAATATTTGTCTGTAATGTAGAATAGATTTTGTTAGTCACACAAGATATTTTCGTTTTGTGTGTTTGCCTTGTCATCGGTGGCACCCACACGGTATTTCAAAATGTTTGTAATTTTTTTCTTTTTAACTTAAAGATCTGAATTTTGGCACGTAGGGTAAGTTTGATGGTGTAAACTTCAATACCCGATTTGGTTGCCATAGCTTTCTTATTTACGGATGTACAAAAGGTTTCCGAAAGAGGTCCCAAAATTTTCCAGGAAAACCAGGGCTGATGTGCCTGGGTAACGGACCTACCCAAGCCACTTACAAAAGGGTGACACTCACCAACTTTGATCAAAATTAGCCCATTATTTTTTCAGTTATCGGTGTGATATATATATATATATATATATATATATATATATATATATATATATATATATATATATATATATATATATCCCCATTAGCTAAAAAGTTACCTTAGAACATGCTGTTCTTTTCTGAGCTCAAGTATAGGGATGTCGGTTATTGTAAGAGATACAAGACAAGACGTCTGTCAAATTAAAACCAAGTTAAGCCTTTAATTATTTAAAAGAAAATTTTATAAAAATATTTATACGAGAATTTACAGAAAGGTCTTTAAATCAAAATTTGCTAACCAAAATAATTTCAAGAAAAGTGGAAAGGATTTTTTTTACAATACCTTATTAATTAGTAATTATTAATTACTAACATTACACAAAAATTGGGCAAAAAAAGTTTTCTACGAAAACACTAAAAAACATTTCTACAATAACTTAATGTTTTTTACACGAATATTTTCAGATGAAATATATAAGTATCCAGGTATAATAATCTATAATTAAAATTGAAAACCAGAATTAAAGGAAGGAAGTTATGTTTTTAGCTTTTCATAGCAATTTGAACGAGTGGAAGTAAAGGAAATATAGGGGGGAAAATACTCGTATTTTCATGCTTTAAGCTGCCAGAAATGGGAAGATCTGTCACTTTGAAGCTTTATTTGACATTTGTGAAAACGATCTGTCTATTACTTAAATATTATGAATATGAAAGTGTAAACATAGATAATACTATAAAATTATTGATTTCTTACTTTTTTGTTTGTAAAAAGACCTAGTTTAACTACTTTTGTGTACACTTCCACCAGGTGGTCGCCAATAATGATAATAATAATTTTTTTTTTTTTTTTAATTTAATATTATTGGCTGCGGCATCTCAGGCCATTAGCACATTTTTCCCATCATTAAATATTTTTTAAAATTTGCCAGACAGAGTCAAATTGGCTCGCCCGGGAATCGAACCCGGGACCTCTCGCTTAGCAGGCTGGCACCTAGTCACCTGCGCCACGAGGGCGTCATGATAATAATAATTTAGTCGTTGCTAACAATTTTACCACATGCCACACTGCTGGTATATGCATATTATATATATATATATATATATATATATATATATATATATATATATATATATATATATATATATATATATATATATATATATATATATATACGGTTACTCATTTCTACGGTAAAGCTCAATATTGCCGTTACTAGAAAAAAAAAATGTAAACTAATAAATTAAGCTGCATCTTATAAAATTAGTTAGATAATAAGAACTAAAAAACTATTGAAACTAGATTTAAAGAACATTTAGCGCCACTGAGAAATGTACATAACGAAAATCACAAGTTAATAAAAATGCCAGGCAGTCACGTCAGCTAGATGCTTACGAAGGTGTATATATATATATATATATATATATATATATATATATATATATATATATATATATATATATATATATATATATATATATATATATATATATATATATATATATAACGTATAAAATCTTTAGCTGACCACGGATATGTGTTTTAGGAGCTCTAATTCGCGCCTATTTGAATTTTTTTTAAACGTCATAGTCGTTTTTCGCTAATCTATATCATTATTCTAAACACACAAAAATATTTTCTCATTGTAAAATTATTTTATAAAAATCTGTGACTAATAAAACCTGCTTTCCGAGGCCAACCCACCACTCTCTCACATACAAACACACACACACTCATAAAATTGTAGTATATGTATAAACAAGAAGTGAACGTGACAATATTTTACCAAGGGGTTATAACAAGAGCACAAAACTTGGAACTTTTGGGGAAACACCTCTCCATCACACAAATGCCTTAAAACATTGTTTGGATTAACAATCCTGAAAATTAATACGAACAAACAGTACGATGTTATAGTCGACAAGAAGGAAGCTTTAAGATAACAATGTGGTGATGTTTTGTTTACTTAAAATATTGAGTGTTATAGATTAAACAACATTTACCGTAACCTCGTCAAATCCTGAAGTATTTGCAGCGTCAAATTCAGCTATAAAATTTTCTTTATTATTTTGTAAGAGACCAAACTTTCAAAAAATGTTGCACATTTTACAAATTAGGTATAATACAGGATTCCAGCATGAAGAAAGTCTGTACCCAGCAAAGTTATGACAGTAAAGTTGTGAACATTAGTTGCCTTTATAGAGATTCGTGTATGTTGTCTGTGTGTGTGTTTTTTTGTTGTTGTTTTTCAGTCAATGGTTTCAAGTCTTGTTGGGATGACTTTTTCCACTATTTTTGCAAGAGTGATGCGAAGACTGATTGGTCGGTAGTTAGACGGATCTCTGTGAGTTTTTTCTGGAATTTGGGGATTGGAATAACGAGAGCTTTTTTCCATTGATGCGGGTAGTATTGGTGGAGAAGGATGGCTTTTATTATGTACATGAGGTGGACAACACATTTTTTAGACAAATTCTTTAAAATTTAGTTCGGGATTCCATCAGGACCGTGTGATTTGTTATTCACTAACAGTTTAATTATGAATGATTTCGGTGGGGTTGTCGACACGTATATGTGCTGTGTGCTGACACATGTGCACTCCACATGTTGTCAGAAAGACTTAGGGTACCAAGGCTCTCAATTTGAAATTTCATCTGATCTTTGTCAATGCGCTTTGTCAATTATACGGGGTTAGTACAAAGTATCGTCAGGCACTTGTATTTCCTAAAGTATTCCATATTAAAAGTGTTTTAAGAAAAGTTTTTCGACACATTTTTGTTACAAACTGGAGATATTTAAGGTTTCTTAGCGTCAGCAACTGAGATGCTATGGCATCTATTTTTTTTTAAATAGCAAGACATGATTTTTTTGGCATTTTCGGAAAGAACATATCTTTCTTGATACAGCACTATAAAACTCAGGTGATAAATCAGGTCCCAAAAGAAATAATTGAGAAAAAATTTACTTTCTTAAAAATCCCCTCATTAGGTTGGACTTTTTTAATCAATTTCTAATCAAGTTACCCATTGAAATAATGTGACAATATTTATAGCTGTCAATTTCAAATATTATTTCTTGCCAGTTATCTACGGTTTGTAATACTTTAGAGAACCTCACAGCAGAAGGTTGAGAACTTTTACAATTTAATAATAATTATTATTATGGCACAATTGAGCGAAAAGCTAGGTTTTAAAATATCAATGATGGTGGGCCACGGTGACAGGAAACTTAGTTATAAGGAAGCGGGCGTGCTTCTTTATGAAATATATCCTATTGGTCACAAATTAATGAATGGGATGTTTTCAAATTATTGAACAATTTTAAAGAAAGTGTAAGTGTTAAAGGTAAACTAACAATAGAAAGACCAGAAAACAGCTGTAGCTGGTAATAAGGCGTTATGTGTATGTCTTTTTATGAAAACCTTTATTTGTCTGTAAACTAAGTTGACCCAGTATCAGTAACCGCCGTCTAGCAAGTGAGTTGATGGTTTATAAAACTACTGTACATAATAGTTTACGAGAACAATTTTTGCATCCATGTCACATCCACAAGATTTATGAACTTTTATCCACTGATCCTCCAATGCGCCTTACATTCTGTCAACTTATTCGTAACAAAAGTATTCATGATTCGAATATTAGTAGAAAAATAATGTTTATTAACGAAGTTTGCTTTTCTAGATCCGGAATCACAAACCTACATAACGAACATATGCGGATGAAAATCACATCATCAGCATTACTTTAAAATACATTATTTGGCAGGTACTATTGATTGCTACTTTATTGGCTCTGTGGTTATTGCAGGGAAGCTAGATGGGAACGCTTATTTACATTTTCTGCAGAAAACCTTATTTACTCTTATAGAAAATTTGTCTCTTTTACTTAGGCGTGAAATGTGGTATATGCTCGTTGGTGCCTCGCCCCATTTTTTAATTGCTATTACGCAATATTTCAACCAAAATTGAGACCTCTAAGCTAAAAAAAGTTCTAGGCATTTAATTTAAAAAAACAGGATGCCACTGAAGGTCAGACGAGGGCTTAAGACCAAAATATTGTGTCTAATAAATAAAATCAATTAAATATTACAGACGAAGATCAACCTGTGCCTTCAGAAGTACGAGAAAAATTACTTTCAAAATTCTTATTTGACTATAATTTTTCGCAAGATTGTGGCATAATATACCCCGTTTTTCTCTCTTTCCCTCTCTCTCAGGACTTGTCCGCGGTTTTGCCGCCCCGATAGCACTGCAGCCCTTGTCCTATTGTGCATATGCCCCGTTGACTGTGGTGTTGTGTTCTTTAACGTTTGTGACAAGAATACCCTCACAACCCCAAAAGATCGTAGCCATGACTTTTTTGTCAACTGATAGACCTTGACCTTTCTTGGCAGTGCTCCTCTTTTACGCCTCCATTCCATAGATTCCCTTTTGCACAAAGGATCATGGTAGAAAACCATTGTTTCATCTGCTGTAATAATTTTTTTCAACACGTCCACAGTGTTTTCTCTACAGAGGTCCAAAAAGGATCGACCACATTCAACACGACACGACGCTGGGGCTTAAGTGCTAAAAGACGTTTGGGGATCCACCTTGCACTAACTTTATTTATTCCTAAATGTTCGTGGAGGATCCGGCGAACGCCTGTATCTGAAAGCCCCAGCTTGTTTGATAATTATTTCACTTTCAAGCGTCGTTCGTTTAATACAAGATACTGAACAAGGGCAATCTTATCCGTCACCACTTCCAACATCCTTCCTGTTCTTGCGTCAGCTTTCAAGAATTCCTGACCAACTCGAAACTGTCTTGACCGATCTTTTACTACAGAATGAGAGGGAGGATTTTCCTTGTACACTCCATCCAGCCGATCTTTGGTGCTTTGAGGTGGAAACCTTCTCGAGTAAGGAATTTTATAACAGGTCTATACCCAATTTACGTGACTTCTGATATCCTGATGAACAAGAAAAGTTATTGACATAAAATTAATTTTTGTTTTTTACAAGACTTGAAACAATGTCTTACCACATTTTGACATGCTGCGATACTTGGATTTATATCGGGCCGGGAAATTTTGGCGCTTACCTCGTATATACATATATATGTAGCCTATATCACAAAAACGCAATATTTATTTATTCTGTGCAAAGTAAATTAAACTCCATAAAAAATTCAGTACAACTTCTTTATTCACCACTTTGTCTAAACAAAAAAAAAAATCAAGACGCAGCAAGTGCACTACCGTACTGAATTTTTACAAGAATTGTACCCTATAAGGACGACATATTACTAGAATTAACACTTTAAATTTAACTGGAGCGTGAAGATTGGATTAAAGGCCCTAATACAGGCTCATTTGAAGAAATTTTTTCGAAAGTTTAATCTTGCGTTCTAGTTCCGTTTGAGACAAATGCCTAAAATTGAACTTTCTATGAGGCTGGAAAATGAAAATTTGGTATACCTACCTATCGAGGTACAGTTGTAGTATCTTTAAAAGAAACTCGTATTACAAATTTTATTAAAGCTAAAAAAGCTTTCTAAAAAAAACTTATTCCAGATTTGGAAATAGAAAGTATATGTCAAATTATTAATGCATATATATATATATATATATATATATATATATATATATATATATATATATATATATATATATATAATATATATATATATATATATATATATATATATATATATATATATATATATATATATATATATATATATATATATATACCTAATTTCTTTTATATCAAAAATAAAAATAGGTCTAGTAAAATTTCTAATTATAGACTTACATGTGACAAAGTTATCCAAGCGTTAAAAAAATTATATATTGGTCCAAACGTATGAAACTTGGAATTGAACACGCACCGGCCTTCAAAAACAAGTTACCAGTCGAACAATTTCAACTTCAATAAACTTTATTTATATCACTTATAATATTTACAATGTAATGTACAATAATTCGAGTGTATTACAATGCACCAGCGAGTTATTAAATCGCTCTTACAAAGTATAAGTATATTTAAAGATATAAGTACAAGGTCTCGTTTACATTTGTGTTTTTGTTTGTTTGTTTGTTTATGTACAAACGTCTACAGAGCAGATAAACTTATAGATAGGATTGGGTGACCAGTCGAACACGTTCGCCACTCGGCGATTGGAGCTGCTTATTGAGATGGTATTATTCGCGTACTTAAACCTGGATCTTTCCATGCTACATTTTGAGTCTGAAACTTTAATTGGGACCGTTCATCAAACTACAAATATAGTGTATTCTAAAAATGGATTGAATCTCCCACTTAAAAAGCATCACCTCATTTTTAATTTCATGTTATCTGTACTTTCGCGCAATAGCCTTGTCATAGCATAAGAAGCAATTGTTTATTAGTTTATTATGCCGGCGACTGTGGCAATGGCAGTGGTATGGTGTTGAGTGTTGCCATTGACAACGGTGTTCGGGATTTTACTGGCCGATATTTGCCGATCGCTAGTTAACGGCAGTAGGTTTTTCCCCTGTTATTGCATTATTTGGTTCGGTGGTACGTATCAATCTACGCATGACAGCTAACTAGCTCGTCTTTGTCAGGCATTGGACCTTAATGACTTAAGTGGTATCGACTCATGTCTTTCAGATTTTATTTTTAATTTGGAAAAGGCACCAAATTTTGTGAACCAAATTACTTCAAATTTACAACAGAGGTTTACTTGTACTATTTCTAGCTACATGCAAAGTGTAATTTGAGTTACTCCAATACTTTAAAAAATAAAGTGTTTTCAAAAATATTTTCTAGATTTTTGGGGGAAAGAAATGGCCATTATAGCTGATTTACGAACTCGTCCGCGGTCTCAACAGAGTGAAGATATGTGCCAAGTTTCGTTCAAGTCAGTTGACCATTTTTTGAGTTATCGCTCGGATACACACACACACACACATACACACACATACACACACACACACACACATATATATATATATATATATATATATATATATATATATATATATATATATATATAAACAAATTTTAACGTACCTTGGTTGGGGTTCTAGTGCCCAAATTCGCTCTCACCTGAAAAAACTGTTTGGAAACCTTCTCATCGTGATCTCTCTATTAGCGAATTTTTCATAATGAAAATTGGTTAATATAAAAAACGGGGGTCAAATCGTAGGTACTTTTTTGTCTAATCTACACGTCAAGGTTTAGAACACAACTGCATTTTAATAATATCTTAAGTATTAGCATTTTAGCACTTATTGAATTTTGGCAAATATTATGACTAGGCATGCTGCGAGGTGAGTTTACGGTGTGTTTAAAAACCAAACCCGGAACTTTAAGGATAATTAATTATTAAGCAAGCCATGAAATAACAAGGGACACGAGCTTCCTATATAAACAAAACTTTGATAGGCCTGTGAGCGATAAGTGGCTCACTGTTAAGATTTAGCTTATTATGACTAACTAATTTCTTGAACTAGTAACTCACGTCAACCTATTTATGCAAATGAACTTTGTTTTGTCTCTTATTAGTACTAAAATAATATACTATTTTGGTGCACACATGTATTACATATAAAGTCTAATGCAAACATCAATATATAATCCTTAATTTATAAAATGTTGTACATTTCTCGTTAGTATTTGGAAGATTAAGAGGTGTGAAAAAATCTGTTGCTGTAAACCTGATTTAATTATTTAATAAATAAACTATTTGAAATAAGTTTACACACAATCACGCACTAATACACTAATACACACACACACACACATATATATATATATATATATATATATATATATATATATATATATATATATATATATATATATATATATTGTTATGGATCGTTATAATAGCCAACTAGCCAACATATGTATGAACAACCATCAAATAATCCTAGATGATCAAGCAAGTTGCGCCCAACAACAATTGAATGCAAAGGTTAAAATAAAGTAATATGAAGCATAACCGAATAAATGACAGTATATAACACTATAACTACACTAAATAATAAGAGCAATTTACATTAAAAAGTGGGCATAAGGTAAATTTATATAATATGAGCATTTAAACTAAATCGCGAAAAAAAACCAACTAAATTTCAAATAATATAATTTTTGAGAGATGCGGAACAGCATAAAAGTATATAAATATACATAAAAACAGATGAAAACTCAGAAAGTGAGTATAAAATGGGAAGTTCAGATGTCATAGGTCACCTGAACCTAATATATTTTAAAGGGCCATTTAATTTGAGAAAAATATAATAGTTTGAACTTACCTCAAATTTTTAGGATTGATATTTAGCACCATTTTTCAGCAAATAAGGATATCTTTAGATTTTTTCTACATGTACAGAATGCACAGGTAAAAAAATTGTACAAATCTGTAATGTATAAATACTAAGAAATCATTATACGGCATAATTAAGACAAGAAAAGTGAGAAATCATAACAGATAGCTAGAATTTGGTTCGACTTTATGCAATTCTGGTGACAATATAATAGCGCATATATATATATATATATATATATATATATATATATATATATATATATATATATATATATATATATATATATATATATATATATATATATATATATATATATATATATATATTAGGAATGGTAGTGAATTTTCGTAGACATGATCTGGCATCAAACATTGTTTTATTTAATGCTTTTAACTTTTTTTCTTGTAACTTAGAGTTTTAAATTTTGGTATATGGTTTACCTTCTGTATTGTAAATATAGGAGTCAAATTTGGTTAGCATAGATTTTATTTTCGGTGATATAAATTTTTTCAAAAGAAAACTTTTTTCCGAAGACCCGGTTCAATTACCCTGGCTAACGAACTTATCCAACCCACTGACAAAAGGAAGGCACCTGCCAAATTTTATAAAAAGTTCAGTGACATATTAGCGGCGGACTTATGGTAATTTGTTCAGCAACAATTTCCCTATAATAGTTATCGCGTTTTGTATTCCTTAAAGATCCAGCAACTATATTCTTTAAAGATCTCCAAGCTTCGATTTCGGCATCTTGTAGGTATTGCTTAAACAGGTTATTACTAAACAATTTTTTCATTTGTGGACCTACCAAAAATATACTTGCTTTAAGCTTCGCTTCTGATAACTTTGGGAACATTTTGTGTAAATACTTGAAACGATCACCGTCACGATTTAGCTTTTTTCAAAATTTGCATTAAACCAATGCTAATGTAGAAGGTGGCTAGATTTTTTTTTTTGGATTCACAAGCGGCTTGTTTTAGTGAATTTTCGTAGAAATATTCACTAATGGAGAGATCTCGACTTTTTAATTTTGAAAAATTTCCTTCAATTGAGCAAGAACTAGGACCCCTAGAACCCATATCCGGGGTCAGTTCCAATATTTATATGTTTATATAAAGATAAATATGTGATGGTTGAAGCTGAAACTTGAGGGAGGCATTGTAAAACACACTTCACACGACATTTCTTCTCCAAACCTGTAATAATTTCAGGTTCTTTGTATTAAAATTGCCAATTTTGAGGTTTCAAATGGCGACTTTGACGTTTTTGAGAAAACAAATTATAAAATTATTAAAGTAATTTTTCTGGTCTTTCTTGATACCTTTGCGTCAAGAAAAATTAATCTTTGCCTGTAATATTCAATAGATTTTGTTAACCACAAAAAATATTTTGATCCTATGCCATCCAATGGTCACCAGCGGTACCCAAACTTTAAAAAAATGCTTATAACTTTTTTTAACTTAGAAATTTAAATTGTGGTACATAGTTTACTTCTTATGATATAAACCCGCGCAACAAATTTGGTTGCCATAGCTTTGATATTCTCGGGAAAATCCGATTCTCTGATCACCAGTGGCATCCAAAAGTTTTTTCTATAAATGCTTATAACTTTTTTTGTTTTAATTTAGAGATATGAGATTTAGGTACACAAAAAACGTGTTATGTTAGAAACTTGCGTACCAAATTGGGTTGCCAAAATTTGTTGTTTTAGGAGATACAAACATTTTCCGAAAAGAAACCCAAATTTTTTTCGCAAAAACTAGTATGATTTTCGTGGCCAACGAACATCCTCAAGCTATTTGTTAAACAAAGGTACTCACCAAATTTGATTAAAATCAATCCTTTATATTTTGAGTTATCGATGGGATCTATAAAACTGTATCTTTTTCTAGCCCGCACGTTTTACGTTTATTAATTAGAACAAACAACTTAATGAGCTCATTAGATTGTATGAGCATTGAACGACTATAACCGTACATACTTAATAACTTTCATGTAGTTAAAACATAAATATGATTAAGTTCTTTTCCTGTTTACCTCACAATCGTCAGAACAGAGGTAGAAATATATATATATATATATATATATATATATATATATATATATATATATATATATATATATACATATATATATATATATATATATATATATATATATATATATATATATATATATATATATATATATATATATATATATATATTTGTGTGTGTGTGTGTGTGTGTGTGTGTGTGTGTGTGTGTGTGTGTGTGTGTGTGTGTGTGTGTGTGTGTGTGTGTGTATGTATCCAACCGATAACTCAAAAAATACTTCACCAATAGAAACCAAACTTGGAAATTCCCTTCATTTTGTTAATAGCTTGAGTTCATTAGATAGTTTTGAAACTCAAATACTTTTAGAAAAAAATTGAAAAGTTTTGCTTGAACACGCAATATCCTTTTAACTACTAGAAATATTAAATTAAAACTTGACAAGCGCATGCACATTGTACAAATGGTCCTACCTACCAAATTTGAACTCAATTGGTCCAGTAGATATTGAGTTATAACTAATAAAACAATCAATAATCTACGATATGACCTAAAATTACCTCTAAATGGATGCCTATAATGTTAGACAAGGTCAAACAGATAAATTAGGGTTCCGCTGCCATCACAAACAAAATCTCCAAATTAGGTTTTAAACGGGCAGGCTACGAAAATATGTCATAATAAACAATCGGCGGGGTTGCCATTTACGACCACTCTCATATAAATCTGTAGATATCAGAAAAATGTAAATAAATAGAAATTTTAATGAAAGTCAATTCAATTTGTTTAAAAGCCCTCCGAACTACGTATTATTATGTACACATATCAGGCTTTCTATTTTCACGGTATTTAAAAGCCATCTACATCTCTCTATTTAATCTGACAACACTATTTTTCATTTGATAACTGACATGAGTCATGAGGGAAACGTGTACGTTCTGCGCATAAGCTCGAAATCGACTCTGTTAATACCTTAGAATCTCAGAATATAAAACAGCTATCTAGAATACAAATAGTAGGTAAATAATAACCCAACATTTAATTTTAATATAACTTTAATAAAAGCCTTCCACTGTAACTTTAGTATATTATGATTCTAGCATCCAATCAAACAAATAGAAAAGTGGTTGTGTTCATCAAATTCAGGTTCTTAATCAACGCATGTAGGTACTGTATTACCAAAATGAAACAAAATTATTTCAAGAAGAAATATACCTACCGCAAACTAATATATCTATAATACTTAGGTACTTATGGTTTTATTTGCTCTTAGCTTTGACTCTTTATGGAACATTTGAAGTAAATGAAACTACATAAAACTCTGGACGCAGCAAGTGCGTTATGGAAGTGAATTTTCATAAAAATGTTTTTCATTACAAATATATCGCTCTAATGCGAGCAGGCATCAATTTGGTTACCGGTATAGCCTATATAGTAGGAACAGTGTACCATATTTTATCAAAATAATTATTTGAAAATGTACAAAACTTTTCGGAAAATAAACTTTAAATGTTTCTGAGAAAACTGGTCTCCTAGCCAATGAACCTTAGGTTAATAGCAAATTGAGTTATTGAAATTTGAAACATTTAATGAAAATTCGCTACCAAAACGCCCTTGCTGCGTTCATACAAAAAATTTCCGAAAATACAGTTAAATGTTGGTTTTCTAACCAACAAAACTTACGCTAATAGCAAATGAGTTATTGAAATTTGGAGGATTTAATGAAAATTTGCTACCAAAACGCACTTACTGTGTCCAGATTTTTTCTTACAAACATGCATCATATTTCGATAAAATATGCTAAAATGCAGTAACGAATTTGTTCTACAAAAATTAGCTAAAAATTATAGACTGTTAAACCATAAACTTCACTAAACCTACAGCGAAAGCATCAACTTAACTAAACCGACAGCCTAAACATCAGAGAAAGGGTCTATTTGAAATGAATTTTCTGGGAATATTTTAGTAAAATGAAGGACAATGACGATTGAAACTAAGACTTCAGGCTTTGTAAAACATTATTCTTGAGACATTTTCCTTCCATAGCTCATATTAGTGTCAGGTTCATTGCCTAAATATTACCAATTTTGACGTTTAAAATCGCGATTTTGACGTTTTGAGGAAAAGCCAAATGTATTTTTCTTTGAATGCCTGTAACTTTTTTGTCCTTTAACCTACGGAGCTAAATTTTGGTAGGTAACTTGCCTATAATAATATAAACCTGCGTATGAAATTTGGTTGCCCTTACTTTGTTAATTTTGGTTTTATAATTTTTTTTCGAAAGAAAAATTTTCCGGGAAAACCTCGGCGGATTTACCTGGATAACGAACTTATTCAAGCCACTTGCGAAAGGAAGGTACTCACCAATTTTGACGTTTAAAATCGCGATTTTGACGTTTTGAGGAAAACCCAAATTTATTGTTCTTTAAATGCCTGTAACTTTTTTGTCCTTAAACGTAAAGAGCTAAATTTTCGTAGGTATTTTACCCATAATGATATAAACCCGCGTGTGAAATTTGATTGCCCTTACTTTGTTAATTCCGGAGAAATAATTTTTTTTCGATTTTTTTCGAAAGAAAACACAAAATTTTCCGGGAAAACCTCGGCAGATTTTCTTGGATAACGAACTTATCCAATACACTTGTGAAAGGAAGGTACTCACCAAGTTTTATCAAAATCTGTCCATTATTTTTTTAGTTATAGGTGTGACACATAAATATATATATATATATATATATATATATATATATATATATATATATATATATATATATATATATATATATATATATATATATATATATATATATATATATATATATATATATAAATATATAAAGTCTGAAACCGACCTCGGACAGGGGTCCTAATTAGCGCTCTTTTGAAGAAATTTTTTCAAAATTCGAAAGTCGGGATCTCCTCATTAGTGAATTTTTTTTAAGAAAATTCACTAATATGATAAAGCAGCTTAAATTGAATATATAATCAGATGTACAGTGAAAATTATAAAATTTTAATTTCAAAATCTTGTATTTATATATATTACATTTACAAAAAGTATGAATACGGTAATAGTAAATAAGTGTTGAAAGAGTTTAGGTGCAGTAAGTGCGTTATGGTAGCGAATTTTTGAAAAATATTTCAAATTGTAATAACTCAATTTCCCATTAAACTATAATCTTCAGTTTTGATACATAGTAAAACCCATATAAAGGCAGCGTGGGTACTAGATTTGAAAAAAACGACAATATTCTTTTTAAAAACTTTTTTTGTTATTTTTTTTGCAGAAACTCGTTTGACTGAGTTGATTAAAATGGATCATCCAAGCGATTAATAAGGAAAAATACCTGCCACGTTTATAATTTGGAATGTACATTTCTTTTGGAAATTAAAATTAAATTTTCGGTAAATTTGCAGTTCAGCAACGGGGGACTTTTAGAAAAAAATTCAGATACATGCTTAGAACCCTTTCTGGGTGCACATACCACAAGAAAATTTTCTTGCAAACGGCCCCAAAAAAAGTTACAGGACCAGGTATAGGGGTATAGGAATAGGGGTGCTGGGCGGGGAAGAAGATAAAAAGGGAATGTGAGTGGAAAGTTCGAAAAAGCCAGCTTAGCTGGATCTTTGTAAGCTACCTTTTACCCATTTTGTAGCTATAATTCCTTAAAATCCTGTTTACTTAGCCCAGAACCCTTATTCAACGCAGGTCCGGCAACTTTCTTGGGGGTTGTTCCGAAGAAATTTTTGTTGTTTATACTGTTCTTGTTTATACATCGAGCGTGATTGTAGGCATGTAGAAGGCGGAGGCAAACCACTGTAACAAAGCCGTGAACCAAGATTTTCAATTTATGTTTAAATTTTTACCTCATTTCATTTGTTTAAAATATTTTTCCCAAAATGAATTTGAGGTTGCCTTATTTGTCAGTCTGACATAAAGAGCTAGAATATTTTATCATTTAAAAAAAGTATGGATACAGCAACAGTAAATGAGAGATGCAAAGGGTCTGGGTGCAGCATTTTGTTGTTTTATTTGCAAAAACTAGCTCGATTGGGTTGACTAAAACAAAACCATTCAAGCAATTAATAAGGAAAAATACCTGCCATATTGATAATTTGGCAGGTACATTCCCCTTGTAAATAATTAATTTTTTTATGGAAAACTTTTGTAACTTTAATGAAGTTTGTAACACAATTTTTTTAAAGCGACTTGCAGTATTTACATATATGTACCAAATTTTAATTTTCTAGCTTGATAGAAAATAAAATTTCTGCATGTAATCGCTTACTGGAACCTTTAAAGCGAATCTCAAAGATCAATTTAAATTTAAAGAATTAGTTTTGATAATATACCTTACTATTAGTGCACAATTCTTATGAAAATTCACCATTATAATGCACTTGCTGCGTCCCGAACTTTTTTATATTTTCCAAATTATTAATTATTACTGGGCAAACATTTTTGCGCTAATAGTTTCGTATTTATTTATATACAAGATATTTTGACTAGCCTAACATATTGTCTGCCACCAAGTCATTTACTGTTATGTTTTTTTTACCCATTAATATTTCTCTGTCACGAATGGTTTGAGACATTTATATATTATAATATAAAAACCTATAAGTGAGTGTCAGCTAAAAGAATATAAAATGTCAAATTCAATGAAAATGAAAATGTATGGGGTGGAAAATGTGTGTGTTGACGTGTGCATATACTGTGTGTGTATTATGTGTTTAGTGTGTATGTTGTGTGAAGTATTTCTCGCAGTTATAGAAAACACTACCCTCTTTCCTATTACTACTGCGTTTCTCTTATTAAGCAATTGAATAAAGGTGTGGGAGGTGGGTTGCTTTTAAAGTTTAAAATCATATTACAGGTACTTATGATGCTGCTGTCGCCCACTACAGGACTGGTTTTATACACAATTAAAAGTCTGTTTTATAAATCTATTAATGTGCGTATAACTGAAAGCCTGTCACATAGTAAAAAAAAAGTATAGATAACATTCTTCATAATTTTAAACTTCCCACAATAGATTTGTTAACAAAAAATGTCTTAATATCGAAGATAAACTTTTAAAATGGTGAACGCTGCAACTGTGTCATGGCAGCGAATTTTTATAAAAATATTTAGAATCCCGGAAAATAACAAAATGAGAATTAGTTTCGGAAATACAAATTTGTTGGACGAAATATTTTTTCTCCGGAAAACCGGTTTAGCCGGTTTGTGACCGACGCTGAACGCCGTCATTCCACTAAATGTGGCAAAATCCCGTTCTGGCTGTTGCTAAACCCAATAAGAAGTTTTCTACAACTGTTTATCTAGGTAAGATTTATTTCCAAACCGACAAATGAAATGGGCAAAATCTTATGTGAACGACACTGTACAAACATTCTCTACATGTCTAAATTAGAGTTTCTAGCGTTCAGTAAAATAGCTAAAGCGAAAATAATATGAAAAGGTTGTTTTTAGTGATTTAAAAAAAAAATTCACTAATAGAGAGGTCACAATTTTGAGACTTATGTGTGTACCCGAGCGATCACTTAAACCATAATTAATTACCATAGCGCACTTACTGCAGTTTGACTTTTTATAAATAATATTAACAGGGTCACAACGACAATGACTTAAATTCTCCAAAATAATCGGCGCGGTATTGACCATTTAAAAAGAAAGTAGAAAAAAAAGGGGGTTTTCCTCAAAATGTCAAAGTCGCGATTTCAAACGTTAAAATTGGCAACATTTAGGCAAAGAACCTAAAGCTAATACGGGCTATGTGGAGAAAATGTCGCAAGAAAAGTGTTTTAAAAGCCCTGAAGTCTCACCTTAAACCGTCATTGTCCTTCATTTTACTAAAATATTTCCAGAAAATTCATTTCAATATATAGAGTTTATCGTTTAATGGTATATATTCTTAGCGAATTTTCGTGGAAAAAATCGTTAATGAGGAGACCGCGACTTTTGAATTATAAAAATATTTCTTTAAATGAGCACAAACCAGGTCCCCTAGAATCCATATCCGGGTTAGTTTCAGTTTTTATCTGTTTACATATATACAGGTTTACGCATATCTACGGTAAAGCTCTATATATTTGTTATTATACAAGATACGAGAAAAAAGTTGTATACATTAATTATAGTGTCTTGAGCTGCATTTAATAAAATTATTTTGCTAATCACATCATAAGTCGTTGGTGATACTTAGAAGAAAATTAATAAGGTTCAATATATCCGTTATTATAAAAGATACGAAAAAAAATTGTATACATTAATTATAGGGTGTCTGGAGCTACATCTTAAAAATTATTTCCCCAATCACAGGTGTCCCATAAGTCGTTGGTGATACAAATCTTCTTTTTCTTTAATCGAACACACCTCAAATTATTGCATTTTTGCATTTTCTATCGAAATATAATGCATGTTTGTAAAAAAAAAAGGAAATCTGGACGCAGCAAGTGTGTTATGGTAGCGAATTTTCATTAAATGCTTCAAATTTCAATAGCTCAATTTGCTATTAACCTATGAGGTTCGTTGGCTGGGAAACCAGTTTTTCGGGAATATTTTTCAAGTTTATTTTCGGAAGTTTTTTCTACGTTTTTAAACAATAAAGTTATTTTGATGAAATATGGTACATTTTTTCACCTATACAGGCTGCACTGGTAAGCAAATGTGATGCCTCATTTTTTTAACAAAAACACATATTTGCTAACACAAATATTTAATGAAAATTCACTACCGAAGCGCACCTGCTGCTCCCAGACTTTTTTACGAAATGTGATAGGGGCAATTCATCGTCCGCTGAATGATTTATATTGTACCTGATTGTGAAATTGGATTTTCTTTTGAATCTGAAGAGATTTTTTCTGGCAGACTCTCTTCCTCAAAGATTTCTGTCTCCGTCATTTTAGCTGCCCAACAATCTTCATCGCTAAAAATCAAAGGGTCATATGGCTCAATTCCGTATCTTCTGAAGCCCCGAATGATTGTGAATTAGTAGAAGCACTTGATTTTCAGGTGTAGGATTCACATGTTTCTTAAAGTGTTGCAAATATTTTAAGAATATCTCTGTAGACATTCAACCGTTTTTGTGTGCACTTTCTCTGGAACGTGGTGGTGTTTCAAATAGCAGTTCGTGCTTCATTGGCAGCCTATTAAGTATAAAGGAAGGAGGGACATAATTTCCAAACGCATTTACTGCGCAGTAAATGTAGAAATAAAATTATAAAATAAATATAATGATAAGTGAAATTCACATACTAGGTGTATGTGTGTATAGATATTAATGATGTTTTATATATGTTGAACAGATAAAATGTGTAAAACAAATGCATATACACTCAAAATATAAATACGGTCATATAAACCACACAAGTAAAGCACTTCAAAATAGGGTATGAAGGAAATTGATATAAAATAACTTACGAAAGATGCAGATGTTTCAAATATCCAGTTAAACCAATTTATATTAGACAACTGCATTGTTGTCCAATAAAGATCTGCATACACAGCAGCCAATCTAAAATACAAAGATGACAAAATTAATGAAAACAGATATAAAAAGACATTTCTCAGATAATAAATGGAGCAAATGATTTGTAAATTAATTTTAAGCAGAGTGTAAATAATGTATCAAATATAGACATTACAGTTCAGTGAAATGCAAAATTGTTTTCTAAGCCACATGATAAGACATTTAAGGAGAAATGAAATATGGTTTCAAAGGAATATAAATTGTTAAGCAAATAGACAGTGATATGGAACTGCATAAAGCATAAAAGTTAATTTAGATAGGTAAAATTTGTTTGATAAATAGTTGGTCAATTTTTGTTATAGATGAAAAGTGTTTTTGTTATAGATAAAATATTATGTTTTTACTAACCTTAAAATGTTTTAAATAGTTTTGATGCCACTACTTAAAATTTGGATAAATAATTTTCTATGTAATTTAAATATATAAGTCTTGTTTTGATGCTATTTGTTTAGAGTAATGTAAAATTTTACAAGTTACAAGTGGGGTTAAGTGAATTTGGCATTAACACCACAGAAATCCATAAATGCATTTCTCTATTATTGTGTACATAGACAGATAATATTTCTATGGTCAGAGATATAAAATAATTTGACATTTGTAAAATAATTAGAATGTTTTGGATTTAATATTTTAGAATTAAGTAAAAAAAAATAAATTCGAAGCTCTCTTCAATTTGGTTCATCATGTCAAGAGGATGCCATTGGGTTTTTCTAACAATAAATAGTGAAAATAATTAGTAAAATCAGTAAAATAAAGTCTGAAAAGTGTTTAAAACTATCAAGTAATTAACAAAGTGTACAGTGAATAAGCAGTAAGCTTGAAATAAGTGCTACAAAATATTATATGGTAATATCATAATATAATTGA
Source organism: Tillus elongatus (assembly GCA_964006375.1). Classification (NCBI taxonomy): domain Eukaryota; kingdom Metazoa; phylum Arthropoda; class Insecta; order Coleoptera; family Cleridae; genus Tillus; species Tillus elongatus. Next base: position 102,866,420 of record OZ023262.1, on the reverse strand, counting down.
CGCTAAAATGCGCCATTTCAAAGTAAAAATTCCACAAGATGGCTACCTAGCAACCATGGATTTCAACGACGCAAACCGCGGTCGTTAAGGGAAGGAGTCAGATACTCCTCTGTTTAAGTTTTTAGCGGGCCAGATATCTACGAACAGCAGAACAAGTAAGGACCTGGAAGGCATAAAACTTCTTTACTATAAAAAAGGCCTTTTTATTAGATGTGAATGGAACTTTTTAAATTCAAAAAAATAATTGTATGAGTGAAAATTTATGTCATTGTTGTATATAAATATCTATTCATTTTGTAATATTAAATAAGAATTTCATGTTATGTTTTAAAATCACAATTTTTGGAAATGCGCAAATTAAATTTTTTATGAAGATAAAACATTAATAAAAAAGAGCACAAGTAATAATTTAAGAATTTTTGTTTATTTTAAGTAGTAATTAAGTAAAAATTATTAAAAACAAAATAAAATCAGGTATACATAAAAATTCAAAGCACTATTATTATTATATGAGAAAATAATAAATATATCTGGTTTAAAATCTGGGCAAGTAAAAGAGGGAAACTGAATAATTAAATAAAATTTTAATTTTGATAAAAAGAAAGAACTCACTATATACACTACGTAGTATGGAGTCTAGAGCAGGGCTAATCTAAATATGTATGAGGTATAAAAATTAATAACATACCCAGTAAGACCAATAACAAATATAAATATAAAACTCCTTTTATTTGCATCACATAATACATAATAATACATCATAATCATTATAATATATATATATATATATATATATATATATATATATATATATATATATATATATATATATATATTATATATATATATATATATATATATATATATATATATATATATATATATATATATATATATATATATATATATATATATACATATTATATATAAATTAAAAGTGACAGCGGCTATATGTTTTAGGGGGTCTAGTTCACGGTCATTTGAAGAATAAAAAAAGGAAAAGTCGCGATCACCTCATTAGCAAAAATTCACCAATAACATTACATTTGGAAGAGTTATACTTTTATATTTTGGGATTTCAAACACATATGAAGCTTACTTAACAAATTACGATTTGATGATATTTATGAGCCTGTATCGTGTTATAAATTCCATTTTACAATATATTATTAATAAATCTGTTCGATGGCGGAAGGCAAGAAGATTGAAAAGCTTCTTCCCACGACTCTAATTATGTTTATTCATTGTTTGAGCGAATCAACACTTTGAAGTCGACCGTCTAAAGCCTTAAGCGTAATAAGTTATTTTAGTCAGGAGGTAACAAGCCTAGGTAAATATTGTCATAAGTTATTAAAATTATTTTGTGACATGAGAGAATACTTGTGCAGACAAGCATGAAACTCTGCAGGTACCTACAAATGAATCTACTTAATTATAAACTGAAAACTAATACAAAAAGTACAAATGGTTATGCGCTATATATATATTTCGACAACGAAGTTGTCTTTATCAGTAGCTGTCGCTAAACTAACTGTATGGGCAAAATTATCTTATTCATATACCTAAATGCAATACTGGACGATGCAATACCAGATGATACAATATCGGTGATGTCATACCGGATGATGGAATACCGTATGATGAAATAACGCATGATATAATACTGGATGCCTCAGATGACGTAATACCAAGTGGCGTAATCCAAGGACCATTGCTGTCAGTGGAGGCTCCTAACCGGTTGTTGTGTCGATTTTGAAAGTAACCAAGGATTATTTCGTGATATTTCAAAAAGACTTGAATTGACAGGACTCATGTCTGAATTCATTAAATTTTGAGACTTTGCTGACTTCTGTACTTTCTAAAGCATCTAGCTTGCAATAATCCGTGGTTACTTTCGTTAACTGAAGATTACTAATGCCTACCTTATGTATCAAGTCAATCATATGTTGAGCAACGCTGGGTTTTTCTACTATGGTGAATCAGAATTGAGCTATGGCTCTTTGAGTTTTATTGTTATTGACCTGCGCTGATATAGATCTTTTAACAGTTATTACAAGAGAAATTCCCAATTCTTATCAGAAGTCAATAACTTATCTATTTTGAATGACAAGATTTTCAAGAAAGGTTAATTGATGGTTGGTCTCTACCTCTTAAGTGAACTTGATCGAAGGGAATCTAAAACTTATTAACAAAATTATTTATGTTATCTTTACTGAGGTCAAATATGGTAACAATAACGTCGACATACCCCAATCATATCCACAAAAAATACTGCAATGTTTCAGCAAAGTCACTCTCAAATCGACTCGTAAAGAGTTCGGGAAACAAGGAATTCAATGGGGTTCTCAATGTGGTTCCCTCGACATCATTTCAGATTCTGTAATCCAATATCTACATGATTGGACAAAGACAGATGACGTTATCTCACTGCTATGCTATTTAAATAAATCGTAGATAAAAATCTAAACAATGGAAGCTATTGCACAAGCTCAGACATTGTGAAATACGACAGGGACGCCATATCGGTGCAGGAGCAGGTAGTATGTTGTCACGACGACTCTAGTTTACACAAAATTTTATAGATAAAGCTAGTTTTCGTCCAAAAGCTCTAAATATTAGCATGCGAATTTATACTAATAAATAAAATATTTAATGATAGTGATTCAATTCGTTTAAAAGCAATCTAGAACGACGTCTCATTATGTATAAATAGAAAGCTTCCCATTCTTTACGTTCACGGTATTTAAAATTAAAAGCCATCTCTCTCTCTCTCTCTCTCTCTCTCTCTCTCTCCTAGTTTAATCTGATAACACGTAGCTATTTGTCACAGAGCAGCGTATACGCTCGCGCTCTGCGCATCATATAACCTGGAAATCGACTCCGCTGGTGCTAATTGTTTATAGAAAACTGGTGTTTATAAAAATCTTTCCAGAAATATGCTTAGAACCCCTTCTGAATACCCAAAACACAAGAAGAATTTTTTACAAACAGCCCACAAGAAAGTCACGGGACCAAGAGTGAATAGGGATGCTGGGCAGAGAAGAATATAAAAAAGAAATGTGAGCGGAAAGTGCCAAAGAAACAGCTTAGTTGGACCTCTTTAGGCTGCCTTTATCCCACTTTGCAGCTATACCTCCTCAAAATTCTGTTTACCGCACGCAGAACCTCTGTATTCACCGCAGGTCCCGTAACTTTCTTAGAGGTTGCTCCAAAGGAATTTTTCTTGGTTACATTGTTCTCGTTTATGCATTGAGGGTGATTGTAGGCATGCAGAAGGGGAGGAGAACACCTGCGACGAAGCAGCGAACCAAAATTTTAAATTTATGTTTAAATTGTTATCTCACTTCATTTCTTGAAATATTTTTCCAAAAATGATTTTGAGGTTGCCTTGTTTTTCAGTCTTACATAGTAAGCTGCAATATTTTATCATTTTCAAAAAGTATAGATACAGCAACCGTAAATAAGTGTTGGAAAGGGTCTGGGTGCAGCAAGTATGTTATCGTAGAAAATTCTCGTAAATATATTTCAAATCCGATAGCTGAATAAGTTTCCCATTAAGCTAGAATCTTCAATCTTGAACCATAGTAACACCTATATAAACGCAACGAGGGTACTAAACTAAAGAAAAATAACACAATGAACTTCGCGGATAACTACAAATTTGTTTTAAAAAACCTTTTTTGTTGTTTACTGTTTGCAAAAACTGGATGGGTTGACTAAACAAACCATCCAAGCAATTAATAAGAAAAAAATACCTGCCATATTTATCATTTTATAAGTACATTCCTTTTGTAAATAATTATTTTGTTTCTGAAAAACTATTGTAACTTTAATGAAATTTTTAACACAATTATTTTAAAGACACTTGCATATTACATATTATATCTAAGACCAAATTTTAATTTTTTTGCTCCATATAAAATAAATATTTTTTTAAATAATCGCTAACTGGGACTCTAGAACCGATCTCCAAGATCCATATAAATTTACAGAATTAGTTTTAATAATATATCTTGCTAATAGTGTACAATTATTTTGAAAATTCACTACTATAACGCACTTGCTGCGTCTCGAAACTTTTAAAATATGTGCAGATAAATAAAAGCTCCTACTGACTAGAAAGAAACACTCAGTCATACACCGTAAAGTTCACTTAATATATTCCTACACCTGCATGTCCGTTACCTGGTTATCATGAAGCATGTCCCAAAGATACCGAGCTATGTCAATAGGGATGCTGAGGAACAACGACTTTGCATGGAAAGAGATCAGTACTTCATTTGAAAGTTTATAAGCCTGGGAACTAGACTCGAATTTTTTAATGAAGAAAGAAACACTCAGACATACACCGTAAAGTTCACTTAATCTATTCCTCCACCTGCATGTCCGTTACCTAGTTATCATAAAGCATATCCCGAAGATACCGAAGAGCTATGTCAAAGGGATGCTGAGGAACAACGACCTTGAATGGAAAGAGATCAGTACTTCATCTGAAAGTTCATAAGCCTGGGAACTAGACTCGAATTTTTTTAATGAAAATGTTTATGAAGAGCAAAGCCTATGGGGCTTTAACACAAAATGAAATCGATTGCTGTATCACAGGATCAGTGTTGACTGGATTTTTAAATATGTGGAGATAACATGTTTCAAGAAATAGGAAATATGTCTGCCCGGAGGGCATTCCAGAGTTTATGCACTCTAGGAAAGAGCGAGGTATCGTACCGTTTTATCAAGCTAGTCATTCGCCACTAAAGGCATGCGATTTTTAACTAAAATGGGTAGGCCGATTTAAGGTGGCAAGTAAAGGTTCTAACGAAGAAGTTTCTGGTGAGCAATTTCGATTGTAGTATCGATATTTGTCAACAAAAACGTACCGTGGAAAGTGCTATCACCAGTGCAGCTGTAAATAGGATTGTTGGTTTTTAGCAGAAGGTCATTCATATACAAAAAAAGTGTAGATGCCAAAATGAGCTTTATGGAATACCAGCACAGTCCTATAAATTGGACTTCTGATCAAACATCATCAACAACAACACGTAGCAAGTGCTCTTTTAGAGAACTCGATTTCAATAGGCAGCGTTTCGAAGGAGTTCCGTATGATGGAAGTTTGTTGAAGAGTGCTGCGTAACAGACCTAGTCCAATGTTTTAGGAATATCTATTGCTATTGCGTGATATTCTTAAAGTTTTCAAGAACATAATTTTAAAGATAAGTGACGTATGGGATAATATCTCCAGTAGATTGGTTTTGTCGTATTGGCGACCAATTGAGATATTTCATTTTTCGAGGTATTTCATAAGTTTGAACTTTGAACACAACCGATAGAATTGACATTGAGCATCGAAATTGTCTCCCTCTGGCTCATTTTCAGGAAGATGATAACACCCCAATTTACAGGACCTCAAAATTAAATGGATGCAGCAAGGGCGTTATGGTAATGAATTTTCGAAAAAATATTTTTAACAGCAAATACATCTTTTTTTAAAGAAAACTGGCATACAATTTGGTGACCAGTATAACCTGTATAGAAGAAACAATGTACCATATTTCATCAAAATAACTTTATTGTTTGAAAATGAGCAAAGGTCTTCCGAAAATAACCTTAAAATGTTTCCGAAAACGCTGGTTTTCTGGCCAACGAACCTTAGGTTAATGGCAAATTAAGCTATCGAAAGAAATACTTTATGAAAAATCGCTACCATAACGTACTTGCTGAGTCTCATATTTATTTGCTTAAAAACATGTATTATATTTCGATGGAACATGCCGAAAAATGCAATAATATAAGGCGTGTTCGATTAAGAAAAAAAAAGTTATCTCCAGCGACTTATGGACCATTCTGTGATTGTAAAAATAATTTTATAAGATGCAGCTCCAGACACCGTATAACTAACGTACACAATTTTTTCTCGTGTCTCCTATAATAATGAATATATTGAGCTTTACCCTAGAAATGCGTCACGCTGTATATATGAAAACAGATAAAACTGAAACTAACCTGAATATGAGTTCTATGCGGCCTACTTAGCGCTCATTTGAAGAAATATTTTCAAAATTCAAAAGTCAGTAAAATTATATCCAACTCTATGTGTAAAATTGTGATGGACAAAAATAAAGACGAACGTAAGAACAGCATGTCTATATTTCTATTACACATGTCAGAAAAGGAAATATTTATTTACACAACACTTTGAAAGTAGATCTGACATTTGTCAAAATGATTTGTCAGTTGAATATGACATGTGCTGCCATGCATGATACAAATAACGAGAGATATGATAATGAGGCTACCTATTTTAGAACAGTCACGCACATGGTGTCATGTGGTGAGTCCAATGCAACAATAATATGCTGTCTTACAGTAGGGTTTGACGTTTCATCAGAACCTCTTAACAAATTACGTATTTTACTAATACATAAGTGCATACAGTTGGAAGTATTTTTTTAAAGATCAGATTACTATACTGTGATTATGTGAAATGATGATCAAATCAAGTTTATGAATGTTAACGCCCTCTAAATGTCTGCGAACGTCTTCTCTACTTTTTAAGTTTGTGTACCCCTTGTGTATCCCCAATGTTAATTCAGGGCTCCCCTTAATTATTATACTTGTCTTGTGCGTATATATATATATATATATATATATATATATATATATATATATATATATATATATATATATATATATATATATATATATATATATATATATATATATATATATATATATATATATATATATATATATATATATATATATATATATAATATAAAAATGAAAAACTTAAATTTAGTGCTGTGTGCTATATTATCTGAAAAAGACAATATAGGAGACGAAGAGGAATGTAACTTCAGCAGCATTAAACTTACTTATAGAAACTTTTTGATGGCGAATGACTTTGTTTTAAGTGTGTAGTTGGACGATATTCACCACGTGACGTTATATGAGGGGGCGGGGCATATGCGCAATATCATATCTCTTGTAAGTCATTATATCATGACTGCCATAGACTATCATTATGCACTATTGTATTACGCCTTTTAAGAATGTTGTCTTTTTGGAGTACGAAAGCTTATTTTACTGTTTTCATATTTTTCCAGCCCTTAACCCGAAATGTTCCTTTTTTTGTCTATAAAATTACATCAGTTGTGTTTATCATACAAAAATATTTCGTCTTGTGTCCTCATTTGGCCTCTAGAGTGACCGAACTTTTTTGCATTAAATGCCTTCAACTTTTTTCCTTTTAACTTAAAAATCTAAATTTCGGTACCTAGTTTAGCTTTAATGATCTAAATCCGCCTACCCAATTTTGATACTATAGCTTTATTATTTCCGAAGATATAAATTTCGAGAGATGACACAAGATTTTCCGGAAAAAACTGGTCCGCTTGTTATGCCTAACAAACTGATCCAAGCCATTTGCACAAAGAAGGTATCCATCAAATTTTATCAAAATCGGTCTTTTAAGTTATCGGTGTGACCCCCCCCCCATATATATATATATATATATATATATATATATATATATATATATATATATATATATATATATATATATATATACAGAGAAAAATCGAAACTGACCCCGGATATGTGTTCTAGGGGCTAGTTCGCGCTCATTTGAAGATTTTTTTCAAAATTTGAAAGTCGCGATCTCCTCATTGGTTAACCTTTTTTAAAGAAAATTCACTAAAAAGGCGACATAGGCGGACCTAGTACCTAACCCTGTGGAACTCCACCACTAATCTTTTGAACCTTGGTGGCGCCTCAACAGGTAAAACGCTACGATGTAGATCAGACTAGGATTGATTTAACGCTCTTTCATGAGGTTCAGGATAATTTGCCATGAGTTGCTATTAAAGGCATTTCTCACTTCCAGTAAAATCATTGCACAAAGTTTCAATGGCTTATGTGAAAAACGGAAAGCTTCTTTAGCTATCCGCAAGATAACAATAGCCAACTCATACAATGTATATAAGAAGTACAGATCCCGATTCAACACCCAAGGTCGCTGACGAATGGGTTAATTAAAAGCAGCGCAATTAGAAGAATAGACTATTCATAAATGGGTAAACAACTAGACCTTCAAATCAGCAACCAGCCACCTGCTAGGATCACCTTCAAGACTGCAACTTAGGTGGAAACCGCCTCTCGGTCCACGCCCCACCAGAGACTATATATGGAAGTTACCAGACCACGGACGGACATTCCTACATTGTTATTGCTTGAGTCTCTTTTAAATTGTCATAATTTATATTTATCATTTTTTTATTATTATTCATAAGTATTTTATGTAACTATAATCAATAAATTCTTTTGAAAAGTTAAGTGTTTTAACAAGAAAGTTAACTGGCGCAGTCGCAACGGATAGTGCTGAAGAACCAAAAGTATATTGATTCTTTGCGTTTCAACGCTTAACAGCCAAAGAACCGATCAAGAGAGACGTCATGAAGACAGCAGCAATAGCATCGATTCTGTAAGTTGTTTGCTTCCTTTATTTCCTATATATATATATATATATATATATATATATATATATATATATATATATATATATATATATATATATATATATATATATATATATATATATATATATATATATATATACTGTATTTCCTCATATATTGATAACATTATATGTCTGATAGCGATATTGATAATTTAGAACATTTGGAATATAGATTAAGAAATATTAGTATTGGCGAAATTGATATTGTAGAACAACCCGATATAAATAATCCTAATTTAAATATGGCAAATCAATTCCAAGAGTTTTACCTTAAAGCAATCCCCGAATTTAACGGACAACCTGAAAATGTAGGGAACTTCTTAAAAGCTTGTGATCTAGTAATGAACCAATTCTATGATGCAGATAATCCAAATTTATATCTTAACCATTTCCTATTAAATTATATTCAAACGAAACTAATTGCACAAGCCAGGTTAATTATTAACACTAAAATTATAAACACATGGGTAGACTTAAGACGGGCAATTGTTGAGAACTTTACAGACCAGCGAGATGAAATTAGCTTACTAGGCGAATTATTGACACTGAAACAGAGACATAACGAGGATGCCTTAGCGTTCAGTAATCGTTGCAGACACATTGAACAATTACTCATCTCTAATTTAATATCTAATGAACGTAACGAGGGAATTTTAGTATTAAAACAAAACATGTACAGACAACAAACACTGAAAGCGTTCATCGGTGGATTAAAAAACCCCCTCGGTATGGTGGTCAGATCCACTCGACCGGACAGCATAGAACAAGCTTTAAAATTTATATTTTCCGAGGAAAATTATGAATATAGGGACAGACTATTACAACGGTCAAATTTCAACAATAATAACAATAACAGGCAGGACAAACAACAAAAACCAGTTTTCCAAAGAAATACCCCAAATTTTAACAATATTCAATTTCAAAAACCCTTCCAACAACAAAATTATCGTGCACCTTTTAACTATAATCCAAACAGACCCCAAATGTCTCGCCCACAATTTCAGGGCAGCCCTTCAAATCAATTCTCAATGAGAAGACCGACGTACAACCCTAATGACAATACTAGAAGATAGCTATGGATGTCGGCAGTAACAACACGAGACATACTAATTTCAGCCGACAACAACCCTCACAAAATAGACGAAACAATTTTCCTTCCAACAATTTTCAAAAAAGACAAAATTTCATACCAGAAGAAATAAACTATAACGAAACGAATAATTCTTTTCCTTTCAATGAATTAGAAAGAAGACAACATTTCTTACCAGAAGAATTAAATTATGACGTAACATATAATGAACAATCACCCTCTGAATTATACGATGCACAGCATCAAAATTTTCCGATAGCAGGGAGCTCAAAAACAGAACCGTAATAGATATTAATAATTTTAACACAATATCCCAATTACCCTACGTAATAATAAAAGAACTACCCGGAAAAATACTGCTCGACTCCGGTAGTACTAAGAGCCTTTTAAACCCGTCCATAGCATATAACAACTTTTATAATAAGATTTACAATCACCCGTTTTTAATTAAAAGTGCTCATGGTTATTCCAGCCATAATAATCGAGCCAGAATAATTTTAAACTCACTAACGGACAGTGAGCAAGAGTTTTGCCTATTTGAATTTAACAAAAATTTCGTAGCTCTTATTGGAATTGACTTTTTGATAAAAAATCAAGCGAACATTGATTTTAAAAACCAGAGACTCAATTTAAAAAATCGAAGCATTAAGATAAACTTCCCTCATACAAGGGATCATGAAGATAAGATGGGTAGTAATAGTAGTAGCAATAACAATCGGATAAGTAGGCTCATCAAAGCAAATGATGAAATGAATCACCTTAACGTAAGTAATACAATAGACAGAAGCATTATTGCACTTGAACTCGAACGAGGAAAGCGTAATCAGCCATTAAATGATGACGATGGAAGGTTACAACAAGTAACAAATGACATAGGAGAAATGTTCACCCACAATAAAGGTAAACGGGATCAAGTTTCATTAAACACATATGAATATCGTCGAAATAAAAATGTGAGTGATACGAGGACGATACAAAAAGATATAACGGATCAAATTAAAAATAAAGCGAATATGATATCAAATAATTCTTACTATCACCAGAATTATAATAATAATTATACGGGGAGTGTACAAAAAAATATTACAAATCAAATTAGGATAAATCACTTAAATAACCAGGAGAAAGAAATTTTAATTGATTTATGTACAGAATTTCAAGATATTTTTGCAAAAGAAAATGAACCACTGACGCATACAAACGTCATTAAACACAAAATTAGACGATATACCAATAAACGCCAAACTATATAGATACCCATATATTCACAAACCAGAAGTAGACAAACAAATTAACGAAATGCTAAATCAAAGGATAATTAGGAACAGTCATAGCGCTTATAATAGTCCAATATGGGTGATCCCAAAAAAAGCAGATGCCAGCGGCAAACAAAAATGGCGGATCGTCGTGGATTACCGCAAGTTAAATGAGAAGACTATACCTGATAGACACCCTATACCAAAAATCGAAGAGATACTGGATAAACTCGGGCGTGCACAATATTTTTCGACCATAGACTTAATTTCGGGCTACCACCAGATTGAAATGGACCCAAATGACATTGAAAAAACGGCGTTTAGCACTGATACAGGCCATTATGAGTACCTCAGGATTCCGTTCGGGCTTTTAGGGGCGCCTGCTACATTTACCCGACTGATGCAACACGTCTTAAACGGTTTAATAGGAAAAACATGCTTAGTATACATGGATGACGTGATAGTGTTCTCGACATCATTACAAGAACATATCGAAAAATTAAGATTAGTATTCGAACGATTTAGACAAAGTAATCTGAAAATACAGCTAGACAAAAGCGACTTTCTGCAAAAAGAAGCGGAATTCCTCGGGCATATAGTGACGCCAGAAGGCATCAAGCCTAATCCAAAGAAACTAGACGCCATAAGAAAATTCCCAATACCCAAGACACCAAAAGAAATTAAATCATTCCTAGGACTTATAGGCTACTACAGGAAATTTATAGAAAACTTTGCGCATGTCACAAAACCACTAACTAAATGTTTAAAGAAAAACGTAACAATCGACATTAACGACGGAGAATACATAAATGCCTTTAATACATGTAAAGACATATTGATGAATTCACCAGTATTAATACCTCCAGATTTTTCAAAGGAGTTCATTTTAACAACAGATGCATCAAACGTGGCAATCGCAGGGATTTTAAGCCAAGGAGATCCGAAATCAGACCAACCAATAGCTTACACAAGCCGAACGTTAAATGAAACACAATCTAGATACAGCACAATAGAAAAGGAACTACTGGCCATAGTTTGGGCCACAAACTACTTTAGACCCTATCTATACGGCAGGAAATTCACAATATATACAGACCATAAACCATTAAAATGGCTATTTTCCCTGAAACAACCCAACTCAAAATTATTAAGGTGGAGACTCAAACTAGAAGAGTACGATTTCAAAATAGAATATAAAAAAGGTAAATTAAATAATGCAGCGGACGCACTTTCGAGAGTAGAGATAAACCCCTTAGATGTAGATAACCAATCAATGATAAACAATGTAGACGAAAATGACGACGTTATAACCATAAGCGACGGAGAAACAAGAAATTCCAACGCAGATTCTTATTCCGCGCCGGGCATGCCAATCTTAGAAGAAGAAATAATCAACAGTAAAACAAACCAGATATTCTTTAAAAATGCTGATACCCCGGAGATTTTATCACTCAGAAAGGACAAAAGGAATTTTATTCACGCCACATTCAATTTAAACGAGCCAAATCAAATAGAACAATTTATCAAAGAATATTGCCTACCACAGAGAAAATATTACTGTCTATTTGTAAATGAACGAGATTATGAAATGGTAAGTTCGGCAATTAATCAAAAATTTAATAACGTAGACTCACCTAAATTTTATAGATGTTTAGAAACTAGAGAAGAAATAAATAGTGAAGAAGAACTCCAAGAGAGAATAGTTCTATTTCACGAGGGAAAGAGTAATCATCGAGGCGCTGATGAGACCTATTTACGAATGAAACGCAAATACTATTTTCCGAATTTAAAGCGAAAAATAGAAGAGTTTATAAAAAGTTGCGAGTTATGTAAAACATGTAAATACAACAGAAATCCGGCGCAAATTACACTAGAACACACACCCACACCATCTAGGCCTTTAGAAATCTTACACCTAGACACTTTCCAAATTGAAACGTCTCAATTTCTAACAGTATTCGACCCCTTTAGTAAATTCGGGCAAGCATTTCCGATAAAAAGTAAAAATGCAACAGAAATCTCCAAGAACTTAATTAAATACTTTTCCCAATACGGAAGCTGTAAAACAATAATTTCGGACGCAGGGACTGAATTCTCAAATATATTAATAAAAGAGCTATTAAAAGCTTACCAAATTGAATTACATGTGACAACACCGCAAAATCCGATGTCAAACGGACCGATAGAAAGATTTCACAGTACAATAATTGAGCACTTTAGATTATTTAAAACAAAATTTAAAGAAATGAAACCAATTGACTTAATGCCTTATTGTATTTTCGCATATAACTCCTCCATACACTCGCAAACCTTAAAACCACCTTTTGAGCTAATATTCGGATATACACCGGAATTATTTAATTATGACCCAGAAGTAATTATCACCCAAGAATATAACACGAAACATAAAGACTTAATGAAAATTATATACGAAGTCATTCAAGACCGAATCGAAAACTCAAAATACAAAACGTTACAACGGACGAATAAAAATACTAACCAACCTTTTAAAGAAGGAGACATAGTATACAAAAAGATCCCTCCAGGATTTCACAAAAAACACAAAAACCCTTTTACTGGACCTTATTCAATAATTTCCCTGATTGAACATAATAAAGCCATAATACTAAATCACAGAACTGACGAACAGACAATCACCCATTTACGCAATCTTCGCCTTGCAGGTTCATTCTCTTCACCAGAGTAAAACCACAAGTAGAAGACCTAACAGACAATCCAGGCATACTGCCACGCAAACTGGGACAAGCCTTTTCAGAAAACGATAAATGGAGAATGATTCATATACATGACCTAAGACAACTATACGACGACTTTAACAGACTAAAAACTTACTTTGACAACATAATAAGCGTAATGAATGCAGAATACAAATTAGAATACAAAAATTTTATTTTAACAATCAATTTCACCATCAGCAATATTGATGACACATTTTATCGAATATTTCCAAGAACGATTAGGAACAAAAGAGGTATAATAAACGGACTAGGATCGATATTCAAATCAATAACTGGGAACTTAGATGCAGATGACGGCGACAGAATATATAAAGCTCTTGAAATTTTGAGGAAAGATCAAAATCAAGTACATCAACTTTTTAGTTCACAGACATCCCTAATGATAGATGCTATAACAGAGTTCAATAAAACAATAGACAACCTGAACCATAACCAAGAAGCCATAGTAGCGAGAATAAACGATTTGGAATATACAATAGATAGTCTAAAAAGCGACCAACTAACAAATTTTCATAGAGTAAAACATTTGGAATTACTCACCCAAATCAGTTATTTGTTAAATAATGTACTAAACATGATATTAACAACAGAAAATGCAATTACTTTTTCAAAATTGAACACGTATCATACGTCAATACTGAAACCGAAATTTATATCAAAAGAATTAGAAAATATTGAAAACCATATCTCAAAATCAAGATTAATAACAAAATCCGACATTTCACTTTACGAAAAAATATTTAACATAAAAACCGTTCAAATTGATTTTAAAATTATATTCCAAATAGATATACCCTTAGTAGACAAATCAGATTATATTTATTATCAATTGTATGCATTACCAGTCCCTAAAAATCCATATACCTTCAGAATGATTGTCCCTAGAACCAAGTACCTAATCCTTAGCAGCAAACACTACGCTTACAGAAACGAAAAGTGTAGGAATCTAAAAGACCAGACACACTTTTGTGAAAATGACAATCCGACAGCACTTAACGAAAACAACCCATGCGAAATTAAACTGATCAACTTCCAGAAACCGATAAACAATTGCAAGCAAGAACTTGTCAAAATAACAAAAACAACAGTCTCTAAATATGGCAATACCCAATACATAATAGTGGCACCCGAAGAAACGAAAATCAAACTTAGCTGCGAAGAAAATGAAGAAACCAAAATAATCAGCGGAACAAAACTGGCGACTTTGAAACCCAAATGCCAACTTATCATCAATAACGAAAGATTTAGTTCAGTACAAATGGCATCGGAAACACAACAATCGTTCAATCTTCCAAACATCGAATTGGTAACAAATAAAGCACCCATATTCCCAGACAAATTACCAGAACTAAAATTAGAAAATGTCCAACTGCACGACTTGAACAATATCAAATCCCAGTTACAATCCATCAATGGCAAAATTCCAGGAACCATCGATTTGCCCATATACCACCCTAGTGTATGGACAATTATACTATACCTTGTGATAATAATAACAATAATCACAATAACTTCAAGATACTTCTGGCAGAAATCAAAAACGAAAACTGCTGACTCCAAACCAATTACTGGATTCCCGATGACTATTCGGAACGAACCATAGGCTTCGTTCTCTAAAGGATGGAGGAGATAACAATAGCCAACTCATACAATGTATATAAGAAGTACAGATCCCGATTCAACACCCAAGGTCGCTGACGAATGGGTTAATTAAAAGCAGCGCAATTAGAAGAATAGACTATTCATAAATGGGTAAACAACTAGACCTTCAAATCAGCAACCAGCCACCTGCTAGGATCACCTTCAAGACTGCAACTTAGGTGGAAACCGCCTCTCGGTCCACGCCCCACCAGAGACTATATATGGAAGTTACCAGACCACGGACGGACATTCCTACATTGTTATTGCTTGAGTCTCTTTTAAATTGTCATAATTTATATTTATCATTTTTTTATTATTATTCATAAGTATTTTATGTAACTATAATCAATAAATTCTTTTAAAAAGTCAAGTGTGTTAACAAGAAAGTTAACTCGCATAACTTCTCTAAGTGCGTCAACAGTTTGCCCGCCATTCCGGAATCCAAACTGCCCATCAGCCAACCCACCAGTTGGTAATCTCTCTCTGCAACCTGATAATAACCAGGTGCTCGTAAAGCTTGCCCTCAACATCCAATAGACATATGAGCCTATATGCACTCGGATGGCTTGGATCCCATCAGCCTTTCCCATTAGGACAAGATGTGCTTGCCTCCATTCAATAGGAAAGCTTGGCTATACCACCAGGCCATTTAATACTGAGAGAACATAGTCAGACTGAAGTAAGGCCAGTTGCTTGATGATTTTAGGTGGCTACCACCCGGTTCTCGGTGTCCGCAGTACGACTGAAGGCCTCAGCGTATATAGAGAACAGGTGATGGACAGCCACTGCTTCCATATCATCCATGGTGAGGATCGGTTTTGCAGGAAACCCGGTCATTCTTTGCATAATTTTTTTGTACCCATCTTCAAATACATTACCATCAGCGCTGTCACAGAATGACTTAAAATAATTACTCTTGGCACTTTTGATTGCAGCTTTTATCATTCTTTTGCAGTCTCTCAGACTTTCCCATAATTCTGCTTTAACCTTTGGAGTGATGTTTTTCCTAGCGTTCCTCTGGTATAGTCTTCTCTTTCAAAGATATTCCCAACGCCAAGCCGCGATGTTTTCGTTCCCCCAATATGTTGTCTGTCTCTTATGGGATGATCTTATTCTGGACATAAAGCTGTTACATATATGTTTCAAGGTGTTTGGAAGATGGTGGGCAGTAGTCACACTCTCATCTGGTACTTTTGAAACGCTATTTAGATTTAAACAAAAAGCAGAATCACCCCCAAAAACCACAAAAATAATGACAGAGCAGTAGACGCTAGATATGAATTTTGACAACGAAGTCATCTTCATCTGTATCTGTCACTAAACTTATTTAGATTCTCTCGGTCGAGCGTTGACTTGCCATCCCACATTTTGTCCGTCTGGTTGTTTTGTTAGCTGAGTCATAGCGGTCTGAAATATGATGTAGTTGTGGTCGCTCAATGATTTCTCATCACTCACTTCTCATCGTATAATTTGTTCGGCAAATTCACTGGTTGCTATCGCCAGATCCAAGATCGATGAGTAGCTTTGTCTTTCAAACGTGCGTTTCGTGTCTTGATTCAGGAGACAGAGATCGTTTGCCGCTATCCATTTCGACATGATATGTCCCCGTCTATCAGTGAAGTGCATCCCCCACTGCAGTGATTTACCATTAAAGTCGCCAGTGAGGATGGCGTTCCCTCTATTATCTTTGATACGATGGCTAATTGGGTCCAAAGTATCTTCATGTCCAGAGGAATATCCACGTCTACACCCATAAGAAGTTTCAGCGACTCATTTTCTTCAGATTGTATGAAAGCTGCTTTTACAAATAATTAGATGCAGTTTACAACAGATCTTTAATTTGCGTTTAATATATGTGTCAAATCAACAGTATTCTAAGTATAATACAAAATATTCGCTTACGTTTAAATTATTTATTTTATTTTTGCGTAAGCAGGTTTGATGATCTAGGGGTCAAAACGTGTACCTCTGAACGCAAGGGTTTTGGGTTCAATTCCCAGTAGAAGTGCCAAATTTTTTTCAGTAAATACTGTAAATTAACATTATCCGAGGTTGTGGCATGGTGTTTGAGCTAGCTGAATGTCTTGGACTGGCTAAAGATCCCCCCCCCCCCTTTCCAACCAAAAGAAGGGCTTCGGCAGAATTTCTAGCACAGTGTGGTGAAATTGTTCCTTGGCTTTGGTGATCGGTCATAGTCGCGGAAACAGACCGATGTTAGAGAAACAATAGGCAATAAAATTTTAAATTTTTATTTTAATTTTTTTTTAATGTCATTCTTAATGGCTGCGGCATCTCAGGCCATTAGCACATTCATTCCCAATTCTTCATTGATTTTACCAATTTTCCAGATAAGGTCAACTTGTCGCTGGTCCACCTAGCAACCTGCGCCACGAGGGTGTTCTATTTTTAAATTATTTTTATAAATGGTTTTTATTAACAAACTTTCAAATAACTTATTCCTAGTGATCTGGGAGAATTAGATCATGATTTATCAGTAAGCGATTAACACAGTAAGTGTTTAACGTTTTCTCTGAATATTTTGGTAGGCATACAATTAAAATGATTAATAGTTTCTGTTTAGCTTTAGTGAGTTACCTAAGAACTATGTAAAAACTGGAACCTGTGATGAGCACTAATAAGTACACTTGGAGAACACCCAAATCACCACAACACATATTTCAGAGACCTTACGATCGTTTCGTTGACCAAGTCAACATCTTCAGAGGAAGAAAAATTCTAACATAAAAAACTAGATCCCGTATATTTATATCGCGTAAAAGAAAACGAACTAGTCCGAAGGAAAGTTGTCGTCCAAGAACGATCGTTTGTTTATTGCGCAGTGAAACAGGTCGGAGACCTGCTTTAATCTTTTGGTCGACAAATTTATGACCCTTATCTAATATAGGTTTAAAAAGGACCGGCGTTCTTTGAAGAAGCAGCACGTTTCCCTTCGATCTAGAAATTTACTATGTGGATATTGGTTTATGCCGATAAAAGACATCTGGTGAGATAAACAACATAAACTCAAATCATCTCTTTTAAAAATAGAAAACTAAAACCCAGATGTCTGTCTCAACGTGCTACCTTTAACAAAGTAAAAATAGTTCAACTAAGATACTACACAAAAACTATATATTGATTTTAATTCTACGTGAAAATATTTATATTGACTACAAAGATATAAAAACCGAACAGGTATTTAAATGAAGACAAACATAGTGATTAGTATATGTATAAACCGGTCGAGTTATTGACAATAATTTATTATTCTACCAGACTAATTATGAGTATTTAAGCGTTCAAATGCAAAGAGCAAACAATGGGCTAGAGATTACAGGTGCCGCACGATTTAATGAAGTTTTGTTCTTAATAGACCTTAATATAAAAATACTTTCTAATGAATCAAGCATAGTTTGATGTCTGACATTTTTGACAAGTTTCAAATTTTCTTTGTCAATGTGGTGGTTATTATCCCATATATGTTGTGCCACACAAGATTTGTCTACCGTACCATATCGTAACTGTGCGAGATGTTCACGAAATCTGGTGGCTATGTTTCTCCTAGTTTGTCCCACGTATTTAAGATCACAATCTTTGCAACTAATCTCATAAATTCCGGACATTTCAGTGACTTTGTCTTTGTCTTTCGTATTACCCAACAAATTTTTTAAATTACTTTTCGTCGAAAACGTCAAATGTAAATCGGCTTTCTTAAAAATACTTTCCAAACCCTTTGTGATTTGTGGTTCATAAGGTAAACATACAAATTTTTTCTCGATTTTATCATTCTTAAATGTCGTACATTCAGATATCAACTTCTTTGTTCTGTGTTTGTTAACTAATTTGTCTATTAAACCATCTGAGTAACCGTTATATCTCGCCACATGTTTTATGTATTTTAATTCTGTATTAAATCTATTTTTACTCAACGGAAAATTTATCAATCTATTTACTAAGAAATTGAAACTAGCCGTTTTTTGTGCAAACGTATGATGTGAGTCATTAGGAATATAATTAATAGTAGCCGTTTCCTTCCTATAGACATCAAATTCAAGCGAGCCTTTATTTTTATTTTTAATAACTAGTACATCTAGGAACGAAAGTTTATTGTTAATTTCTATTTCGTGGGTAAATTTTATTGAATCAAATTGACTATTTAGTTTTTCAGTAAATTCATCTACCTTACATGTATTTGTGTCAAACACTGCAAAAATATCATCGACATAACGACACCAAACTCTAGGGAAATACCCACTTTTATTTTTTAAATCCGTCTCAAATCTACTCATAAACAAATCTGCAATAAAAGGCGATAATGGATTGCCCATAGCTGTGCCTTCAGTTTGTTCAAAGAACTCATTGTTAAATTGGAAAATATTTTGTTTTATACAAAGGCTAGTTAGAGTTAAATATTCTTTGCAGACGTCTTGACTTATATTGTTCAATTTTAATAATTCTTCCAAATACTCCAACGTTTGTTTTGTGGGTACACTAGGAAATAATGACGTCACGTCGAATGACATCAAAATCTCTCCTTCCAATAATTTAACATCTTTAATTTTATCAATAAAATCAAGAGAATTTAGCACCGAACAACTTTTCTGTTTAATAGGTAGTCTTTTAAACTCGTTTGACAACCACTTTGCCAAGTTATATGTTGGAGAATCTATAGCCGAAATGATAGGCCTCATTAATTTTCCCGGTTTATGGATTTTCGGGAGACAATATTTTTTTGGGGACTTTCGGATTAGAAACTTGTAAACGTGTTCTTAAATCCTTTGTTATGAGATTTGGACATTTTTTTAAACTGTTTTTAACTTCGTTAATCATTCTTGGTAACGGATTTTTATCTAATTTTCTATACGGCCCTGACTCTATTGCATTACTCACTCGCTCTTTATAATCACTTTTGTCCATTATCACAACTTTATTGCCTTTATCCGCCTTAATATAAAAACAATCCTTTTCTCGCAATCGTTTAACTATTTTCATTTGATTATAATTTTTGTTTTTTGTAGGATTATTTTCTTTTAGATTTTTAGAGATTTTCTTTTTACATGCTTCACGAATAAAGTTTTTTGAAGAATCCGGTAATTTTTTAATTCCTGTTTCTATACTGGCAACGACATCTAAAAGTGCTTCTTTTTGTGACTGGATTCCGAATTTTAACCCTCTGTTTAAGAGGTCCATCTCATTTTTGTTAAACGACTGCGAAGAAAGATTTTCTACAAGGTCAATTCTCCGAGGAACTGATTTTTCAATTTTAATCTGATCGTTTACAAGTTTTTTTAGCTTTTTATTCTGGATATTGATTTTCTTAATTAACTTAGCGTTTATAACTACAAACATGTTCCTCTGAAAATTGCACCATTCATCATACTCTACGTTACTTAAATTAAATTAAAAAGTTAACATTTAAATTAAAAAGTTAACATTTAAATTAAAAAGTTAACATTTAATTTAAGTAACGTAGAGTATGATGAATGGTGCAATTTTCAGAGGAACATGTTTGTAGTTATAAACGCTAAGTTAATTAAGAAAATCAATATCCAGAATAAAAAGCTAAAAAAACTTGTAAACGATCAGATTAAAATTGAAAAATCAGTTCCTCGGAGAATTGACCTTGTAGAAAATCTTTCTTCGCAGTCGTTTAACAAAAATGAGATGGACCTCTTAAACAGAGGGTTAAAATTCGGAATCCAGTCACAAAAAGAAGCACTTTTAGATGTCGTTGCCAGTATAGAAACGGGAATTAAAAAATTACCGGATTCTTCAAAAAACTTTATTCGTGAAGCATGTAAAAAGAAAATCTCTAAAAATCTAAAAGAAAATAATCCTACAAAAAACAAAAATTATAATCAAATGAAAATAGTTAAACGATTGCGAGAAAAGGATTGTTTTTATATTAAGGCGGATAAAGGCAATAAAGTTGTGATAATGGACAAAAGTGATTATAAAGAGCGAGTGAGTAATGCAATAGAGTCAGGGCCGTATAGAAAATTAGATAAAAATCCGTTACCAAGAATGATTAACGAAGTTAAAAACAGTTTAAAAAAATGTCCAAATCTCATAACAAAGGATTTAAGAACACGTTTACAAGTTTCTAATCCGAAAGTCCCCAAAAAAATATTGTCTCCCGAAAATCCATAAACCGGGAAAATTAATGAGGCCTATCATTTCGGCTATAGATTCTCCAACATATAACTTGGCAAAGTGGTTGTCAAACGAGTTTAAAAGACTACCTATTAAACAGAAAAGTTGTTCGGTGCTAAATTCTCTTGATTTTATTGATAAAATTAAAGATGTTAAATTATTGGAAGGAGAGATTTTGATGTCATTCGACGTGACGTCATTATTTCCTAGTGTACCCACAAAACAAACGTTGGAGTATTTGGAAGAATTATTAAAATTGAACAATATAAGTCAAGACGTCTGCAAAGAATATTTAACTCTAACTAGCCTTTGTATAAAACAAAATATTTTCCAATTTAACAATGAGTTCTTTGAACAAACTGAAGGCACAGCTATGGGCAATCCATTATCGCCTTTTATTGCAGATTTGTTTATGAGTAGATTTGAGACGGATTTAAAAAATAAAAGTGGGTATTTCCCTAGAGTTTGGTGTCGTTATGTCGATGATATTTTTGCAGTGTTTGACACAAATACATGTAAGGTAGATGAATTTACTGAAAAACTAAATAGTCAATTTGATTCAATAAAATTTACCCACGAAATAGAAATTAACAATAAACTTTCGTTCCTAGATGTACTAGTTATTAAAAATAAAAATAAAGGCTCGCTTGAATTTGATGTCTATAGGAAGGAAACGGCTACTATTAATTATATTCCTAATGACTCACATCATACGTTTGCACAAAAAACGGCTAGTTTCAATTTCTTAGTAAATAGATTGATAAATTTTCCGTTGAGTAAAAATAGATTTAATACAGAATTAAAATACATAAAACATGTGGCGAGATATAACGGTTACTCAGATGGTTTAATAGACAAATTAGTTAACAAACACAGAACAAAGAAGTTGATATCTGAATGTACGACATTTAAGAATGATAAAATCGAGAAAAAATTTGTATGTTTACCTTATGAACCACAAATCACAAAGGGTTTGGAAAGTATTTTTAAGAAAGCCGATTTACATTTGACGTTTTCGACGAAAAGTAATTTAAAAAATTTGTTGGGTAATACGAAAGACAAAGACAAAGTCACTGAAATGTCCGGAATTTATGAGATTAGTTGCAAAGATTGTGATCTTAAATACGTGGGACAAACTAGGAGAAACATAGCCACCAGATTTCGTGAACATCTCGCACAGTTACGATATGGTACGGTAGACAAATCTTGTGTGGCACAACATATATGGGATAATAACCACCACATTGACAAAGAAAATTTGAAACTTGTCAAAAATGTCAGACATCAAACTATGCTTGATTCATTAGAAAGTATTTTTATATTAAGGTCTATTAAGAACAAAACTTCATTAAATCGTGCGGCACCTGTAATCTCTAGCCCATTGTTTGCTCTTTGCATTTGAACGCTTAAATACTCATAATTAGTCTGGTAGAATAATAAATTATTGTCAATAACTCGACCGGTTTATACATATACTAATCACTATGTTTGTCTTCATTTAAATACCTGTTCGGTTTTTATATCTTTGTAGTCAATATAAATATTTTCACGTAGAATTAAAATCAATATATAGTTTTTGTGTAGTATCTTAGTTGAACTATTTTTACTTTGTTAAAGGTAGCACGTTGAGACAGACATCTGGGTTTTAGTTTTCTATTTTTAAAAGAGATGATTTGAGTTTATGTTGTTTATCTCACCAGATGTCTTTTATCGGCATAAACCAATATCCACATAGTAAATTTCTAGATCGAAGGGAAACGTGCTGCTTCTTCAAAGAACGCCGGTCCTTTTTAAACCTATATTAGATAAGGGTCATAAATTTGTCGACCAAAAGATTAAAGCAGGTCTCCGACCTGTTTCACTGCGCAATAAACAAACGATCGTTCTTGGACGACAACTTTCCTTCGGACTAGTTCGTTTTCTTTTACGCGATATAAATATACGGGATCTAGTTTTTTTATGTTAGAATTTTTCTTCCTCTGAAGATGTTGACTTGGTCAACGAAACGATCGTAAGGTCTCTGAAATATGTGTTGTGGTGATTTGGGTGTTCTCCAAGTGTACTTATTACCTAAGAAGATACACTATTTGGTAATAAATGTATTTAATGATAAACTTACACAGTAAATGGGTCTTTGGTTCGCATATACGTAATGGTTGAATTCAAATTAAATGTTAATAAAGCTAATGATAGTCCAGAGTGCTGTGTCCAATGATGAATTGGCTGTGTATAACCCCCGTTAGGGATAATGTCACGCTTTATTACATGAATATGCTTATTCAACTGCCAAAGATTTACGCCTCAGTTGATAGTAGTCTCTTTTATTCTTATCATTCAAATGAGAATGTTCCCGTCCTTTTAATATTTAACAAATTTATATATTTATTTGAGTTCAAAGAAAATAATTCACGAAAGTTTATAACGAAATGTTTTGGATTTGTAATAAGCAAGCCTTGCAAAAAAATACATAAGTGGTATTCAAGAAGATGGATTATATTCTACCAAAATAAATAACTAAACATAAGAATCTAATATTTCATGAAATGGGTCCGAGATAACCAAATAAAAAAGTCTGGACGCAGCAAGTGCGTTATGGTAGTTAATTTTTATAGAAATGATCTGGCACCAAATATTTTTTATAATTTTTTTTTCTTGTAACATAGAAATATAAATTTTGGCATATATATTCCTTCTAATATCGTTAATTGACGTACCAAATTTGCTTACCATACCTTTTCTATTTTTTGAGATTAAATTTTTTTACAAAATGAAACCCAAAACCTTCGCGGAAAACCCAGTTCTATTTTCCTGGCTAACGAACTTATACAAGCCACTTACAAAAGGAAGGTATGTGCCAAATTTGATCAAAGTCGGACCATCATTTTTTGAGTTATCGGTGATATATATATATATATATATATATATATATATATATATATATATATATATATATATATATATATATATATATATATATATATATATATATATTGCTATAAATAGCAAATAGAGCTTAAAAATAGAAACGTTTTTGAAAATGTTTTAACAAAATTTCTAACACTCTGGATTAATATGAATATGAAAAAAATACAAATAAGTTACATCAAAACAAAAATGCCAGCCCAAAATTACAACTCTACTTGTGAGAAAAGAGAAAAATTTGCAGATACAATGGTAAGCAAAGAATTATTAGCAATAATTTTATTTTATCAATGTTAATCCTTCAAATGGGCAATAAAAATAAGTACTTGAAAAAACATAATAATTAAAAATTCTCATGCTCAACAATTAAAATTGCGTACCATAGCAACTTTTTGGCGTCCCAAAGTGATGCATAATTATTTTTTTTGACAAAATAAATTAATTTTCATAGACAATTTTAGCAAATCAACATCAGAGCATTAAAAACCATTAAATTTTCGATTATCACTTTTTATTTAATTTAACTAAATTAAAGCAAATTTTCATAACAAAATTTGACGAACCAATGGTAGTCCATAGCAAATTTTTATTTAATTTTAGTGATTAAGCATTTTAGAGTTTTCAATGTTAGTATTAGAGAGAATATTGACAAAAAATTAATTAAACTATTTTATTTCGAAATTTAACAAACATTTTAGTATTTCAGTACAGTATAAAATTTTTCCATAATTTTTTTTATATGAAAAATTAAATTGCAATTCGGACAAATAAAAAATAACAAATCGTTTTGTGAAAAATAAAGTTAAGAGGGTTATTTAAAAGGAAATTAAACATTTTTGTGTACAGGAGCATTGTCTTGCAAAACAAGGTAATAGTTGGTAGAATTCCTCGCATTTCTCCACAATTTGTCACTAGGAGAGCAATTAAATCAGTTTTAATTAAAAAACTGTACAGGGGCATTGTCTGTTGTTTAAAATTGTGTGCTTAGAGATGACCAGTCTATTTCTGGACGCATTATTACACACCATGTACTGGCAAAAGCGGACCAAGAAATTAGACTACTGATATAAGTATAGTATTAATGACATTATCCCTTTCTCTGTTAAAAAAGCGAAGCCCAGGATGATCCGACAACGTTCAACGTCCATACTGCTCTGTAACCTTGCCAATATTAACAAACAAAATCTATGCGCAGGAAGTACGTTATGGTATCGAATTTTTACAGAAACAATCTACACCTTTTTTACGAAAGTTATATATATATATATATATATATATATATATATATATATATATATATATATATATATATATATATATATATATATATATATATATATATAGATATATAATATGAACATATAAACATTGAAATTGACCTTGAATCTTACAGTGTAGATCTTCTTACCGGCTAGGCTCTTACGCACACGAATTCCTGTTTTAAATTCCTTTCTTTTTATCGACTTAATAAGTTATTATAATACGTATTATGATTATATTATTAGTTTATAGTAGTTAACTCTATAGGACTGAGTGTAAATAACGCAACAAACCCATAACTTTTAAACCGATAAAGGCATCGTACTCAAAATATGTAGGATTGCATAACAGATTATTTGCGACTATTTGGTGGTATTATCGATATATTTTGAAGCAATCTTTTTTCGGAGGGTAACAACCTTTCAATTTCCTAAATAGCAGCATAGGTCATGCGACAGAGTTTCGAAGAGCGTATTCAACGTACTTTTTGATGGTATTTCGATTCTTAAGTTACCTTGGATAAAAACGAAAGCTATTAGCTTTTCATGAAGTTTATTCGGGAAAATGTCTTACTTTATTAAAGAAGATGCTGAAATTGAGCCACTTGAACTTCTTGACAATAGTAAAGCGTCTTGTCGAACCGATGAATCGAGTTTTGCAGTGATTCGTAAGACACTTGTTGAAAGACCATCACAATTCGGCCTCGTAACTTTTCAAATGCGCGGGTAGATCGTTATAAACAACGCTTTTTAAATGACCGCAGCGAAAAAAAGTCGAGTGGAGACAAATATAGAGACCTAGCTTGACACTTAATGGCCCTCTTCTGCCTATCTATCGGTTAGAAAAAGTCACATTAATGTATTCACTTACCTCTCAACTGAAATGAGGTGGAGCGTCATCTTGTTGGAAGTAGACATTGGGGAAATTATTTTGAAACAATTCTCTAATACGGGGCACAATATCTTTGCGCAATAATCTTAAATAGCGTTGACGTGTTAAAGTCCATTTAAAGAAGAAAGGTACAATTACATAATGATGACACCCTCCAAAAAAGGCGGTGCTTCAAAAAATATTGATAATGCCACCAAATAATCGCAAGCACTGTTATGCAACTATACATATTTTGAATCCGCTGCCTTTTTCGGTTCAAAAGTTATGGCCTTGTTGTGTTACTTATGCTCAACCTTGTCTATACTGATAATATCATGTTTACGTACCTCACCCACAGCTCAATAAATACTTGACTGATTTAGACAAAGATTATCTTGCATCTGCCGATAGCTTGGGTGAGTTCCTTAGTCAGCTCTGAGTTCCAGTTTCCCTTAAAAGAAGTTTAAAAAATATTTTCTAAAGTATTAAAGTAATTTAAATAAAAATTTAGACCTATAAGGAAGCCATGAAATGAAAAGCATACCAAAGTTTTTCCGATACAGTCTAACAATGACTTCTGCACGGCTAGACAGATTAGTGTCTTCAGAGTCTTTCGATTAGTAAAAGCTAATGGAAACCCTAAAAAATCTTCTTTGAGAGTCAGAGAAGGGCGCCTCTACTGAAACTTGTTATTCATGAGACATATATGACTTTCCGGTTTTATGGCTATAATATCGTCACAGTTGATTTAATTTTCTCTGTTCCCTGTAATGAGTTTCCAGAAACGTAATCCGACCTTTCATTAGTTGACGAATGAAGCTTTTCCTGGAAACGACTATCTGCCTGAAAATATTATCGATCACGGAGTAAAACAAAATTCAGTGGGAGCTAAATACATCAAACAAATCAATATGCTCATGCTTCTGTGTTGTTTTCAATTATAATTAAGTTACTTTCTTAAACAATAATATAATTTGATTCAGTACAATATATCCTGCCAGATACATTTCAACTTTGTTGGAAATATTTAAGAATAAATATGCTGATTCGCAAAGACAATCAGGTTCTTTAGTCGTTCACTTTGGGAAAGGATTTTATAAAACAAGGTTTACAAAATTTATGTGGGCCTAAACATATTATGTCAAGTATATATTAATAATTAATTATATTATGTGCATTTAAATGGTAAATAAACAATTGAAAATTACATAAAGTAACAAGTGTCCGCTCTAGCGGTTACGTCGCCTTGGACAAAAAGAAAAAAGCCTGGACGCAGCAAATGCATTATGGTAGTGAATTTTCATAGAAATCATCTGGCACAAAATATTTTATAACAACTTTTTTTTCTTAATTATTTTATTTTATTAACACACACACACACACACACACACACACACACACACACACATATATATATATATATATATATATATATATATATATATATATATATATATATATATATATATATATATATATATATATATATATATATATATATATATATATATATATATATATATATGTATGAGACATACTTGGTTCTCGGGTTGAACCGCGTCCAGAATTTATGAAAACTTGACGTTTCGGCTCTTGTTTTGGCCATATTTTTAAGAGGTAATGTAAGGACACTCTAAGGCCCCAATCTACTTACTTAGAGCAGTGGACAAAGATGGGTTGGGTTGTTGTAGCTAGATTACGGGGCCTCAATCTGTCTACTCTCCAAATCTCGCCGGAGATCGTTTGTGAGGTCACAGTGTGTTCAACCCTAGGCCTTAGAGAGATCTGGCAGTTCGTTGCAAGTCTTGTATGATATATGTCAAATCTGATAAAAACTCCCAAGGATACGATTCCAAACGAATCCCACGGAGTTTACGAAATTCCTTGTTCCGACTGGTCCGAACTTATATAGGACAAACAAATAGACGCATCCACAATAGAATAAATGAACATACCCTCGCAGTTAGAAAATCCGATCACTCATCGGCGCTGGCCATGCATCATATTCATACAGGACACAAAATAGACTTCGATAATGCCAAAAGAATAGCACCGGTTTACAACTTCAAAACGAGAATTATCCGCGAAGCAATCGAGATTGAAAAACTTCCCGATTGTTTAAATAAGAGAGATGATGGTCTTCGCCTTCCGACTACTTGGAAACCTATTACAAACACACAAAAAGAAAATAGATTCCACAGACAATTTTATTGCTCCATTATCTGTCTCAACAAATGCCGGTAACCCTCTTAATCCTCCTCATCATCTAATTACCGTGACCAAAGCCCTCCACTTAATTGACCGTGACCCTACTACTTTCACTGATAACGAAGCAGGTAGACGGAACGACATATATAATACAAGACTTGCAACGAACTGCCAGATCTCTCTGAGGCCTAGGGTTGAACACACTGAGACCTCACAGACGATCTCCGGCGAGATTGGGGGAGTAGGCAGATTGAGGCCCCGTAATCGAGCTACAACAACCCAACTTACCTTTGTCCACCGCTCTAAGGAGTAGGCAGATTGAGGCCTTAGAGTGCGCTTACATATTTACTTTACCTCTTGAAAATGGCTCCAAAACAGGAGCCGAAGCGTCGAGTTTTCATAAATTCTGGACGCGGTTCAACCCGAGAACCAAGTATGTCTCACATTAAAGACCGCGGAAATCTTTCTGAATATATATATATATATATATATATATATATATATATATATATATATATATATATATATAGTAGTGTTATCCAGGCTCGCGTGTATACACATAAAATAACATACACATAACAACTATTATTATTTTCCATAAAAAATGTTGAAATAAAGGATGAAGCAAATTTGGTTATTACAAAATGCCATGAAACTCATAATAATAAAAATTAATATCAACGTATGTGCCATGCACTAACAAGATTGTGTATATGTGAATAAAAAAAAGCAAATTCAATAAAACACAGCATAGAATCCAATGGCCAGTGATACGTCTGTAGACAATTAAGAATAAAATAAGCGGTAGAGCGTGTAAATAAGTGAAAGTAAATCATTAAGAAGCAAAAATACACCATACAAAATTGTAATATAGGTAAAAGAACACTAAAGAAAACCTATACGAAGTGATAAAAAAGAGATGGGCAAAGCAGAAAAGAAAAGAACATAAAAAAGGTGCTGAATGACTTAAAAAGAAAGTTATTAAAAGTGAAGTGTATAGAGACTTAGAAGTTTAGCGGTTAAGTTGTACAGACAGTAGTTTGTTAAAATAGAATAAGATGTTAGTTATAAGAAATTGTTATGGTGTAAGTACCATAGTAACTATAATAGTTTAAATGCGAAATATCATGGAAACGGAATTTGGATAAGGAGGAGAGCATTTTTTAAAATGACGTGTTAGATGGGAGGAAAATGAGAAATAAAAAGTGAGTTTGGAGCGATTAGAGAGAAATTTGAAAGAGCAAGTGAGTTTGGAGAGAATCTAAAAGAGAAATTTGAAAGAAACGATAATTTAGTTGCGAATTTTGAAGGACGAAAGCAACGTCATTTTCGAGGTCAGCTGATGTCAAGCAAAGCTGTGACTGTATAACAGAGTACTATTAGTATTATAAGGGATGTTGGAAGAATGTATTAAGGTATTTATAGTTTAAGTAAATATATATGATACATAGTTAGAAACGTGATCACGGAATAAGGGTCAATGTTAAATGTAAACATGTTTCCTTAAATATATGAAGTCTATCACTAACTAAGAGTCTGTGACAGAGTTTTTAAGTAGAAATTAACAAGAAAAATATAAACGGGTTTAAGAGCAATTAAAAAAAAACAAGAAATAAAATCACCTTTGAATTCAAAGCTATAAAGCAATATTTAGTTGGTTATTTGGCCATTAAAATACAAATTGGAGAGAAAGTATTTTTTTAAAGTAATTAAGATATAAATGTGAGCTGAATCCACACTGAGAAATAGAGTCAGCAGTAGAAATAAAATAAGCAAAGGTAAGTGTATGGCATCAAGGCTAGAAATTTTAAGAAGGGCATTTACACTTTGTTTAACCTTAACTTAACCTAATAATAATGAGTAATTAAATCAAACAGAACAACAATAATAAAACAATTTTCAAGCTGCTACCGGAAATAATTTCCAGAATATTCGTTGAATAACATGGACATTTCTAGAATCTCTGTAAGATCATTGGCAGCAGTAAGTCATAACTGGGTGTGTTCTTGAAACAGAATAAACTGTGTACCAGCTTTAAGTACGTCTATGCCTAAGACATGTAGCGCAACAGCCAATATGGACGCCCAGCTATTGGAATTGATTAAAGAAATGAAATAAGCGAGAAAAAGAGATGAAGAATCCAGAAAAAGAGATGAAGAGGCTAAACTGGAGCTGAGAAAAAGATATGAAGAAGCCAGAAAAAGAGATGAAGAGGCTAAAGAAGAGCTGAGAAGAAGAGACGAAGAAGCGAAAAAAGAAATGAGAAAAAGAGATAAAGAGGCCAAAGAAGAAATGAGAAACAGAGATGAAGAAGTCAGAAAAAGAGACGAGGAAGTCAAAGAAGAAATGATTAAAATAGATGAAGAGGCCAGAAAAAGAGACGAAGAAGCCAAGCAAGAAATGAGAAAAAGATATGAAGAAGCCCGAAGAAAATTCTACAAGAGCAAGCCAGCAGAATTGACAATATTACTTCGTGTGTGGACGAACGTATGAAGCAGGTAAAAGACGACATCTTCCAACAAGTAGAAAGTCGAGCAAGAGGTATCAGCGACGATGTACATGACAAGCTGACGAGTGGGCAGGAAGTACAAGCGGAGGTTGTATGATGCCCTAGTCAAGGGAAGCATCAGACTCGAAGATAGCCACGTAAGAATTAAGGTTCCCACATTTGATGGCTCAGTCCCATGGGGTGTTTACCTACGCCAGTCGAAGCCGCTGCTACAGTAAATGGTTGGGGCGAGAGAGAGAGAGAGCGAGAGAGAGAAAGCGACTTCGTTCATTGTAGCTCTCAGATGAGATGCTCTACATGTGCATCAAGATATTACACTAGGGAAGAACCGCTAAGTTGACAGCATTAGGCATCAATTAGAAATGAGGTTTGGCGACCAGCATTTGCAACAGTTGTATCGATTGCAGTTGAAAAATGGTTGTCAGAAACCTGGCGAAAGTCTCCAACATCATCACGCCGACGTTGTCAAATTGACGCGAGATAAATGGAGCCCAAACAATGGCCTATTATAATACATTGTCGCCTTCCCACGGTAAGAACCGCTGAGTCAGCCGCCGTCTTCACGGAGCCAAGAACTTGCAGGTTCAAAGTGCAAGTAGAACGGAATATCACTGTGAGAATCAACATCAGCAGATTCCTTGTTATCCAGAGACAATAGTGCCACGCCTGGAGGGAAGACTATAAAGAGGCTAATCACAGAGGTAGAACCGTTCATTCTTGTTCCGAGTTAGTCATTAGCACACCGAGTGCAGAGACTTTAGATCACATGTAGGTTGATCGTCTTATTTTAGTATATTATATTATTCATTTTTCTTGTAACTAAATAATTAAGTATTGATTGTTCAAAGTATTAAATAAATTGTTTTAAAAAGTCAAACGTCTTAGCCGTGAAGTTAAGTGGCGCAGTCGGGAGGATTGGTTAGAAAACCGAAAGCATATCGATTTTTAAGCGTATCGACGCCTAATAACCAATTCGAGCCAAGCAGAGCCAAGTTAAAGCAGAAATAGTGGCCAAGCAGAGCCAAATGGAAGCAGCAACCATCGTATTATGGTAAGTTTACTGCTATCCCATTTTACATTTCCAAATTTTTATATGTGGTGTATTGTAACGTTATATGTCTGATTCAGAGGAAGAATCACAAAGTTTATGTAACATAGAGTATAGATTTAGATCAATCAGCATTAGCGACAATAACAGAACAATAAATTATTCAAGTATTAATAAGAGTAGTAATAGTAGCCACATGACAGATCAATTCAAAGAATTTTTCTTAAAAGCTATTCCCGAGTTCGACGGGCAACCAGCCAACGTAGGCAACTTTTTAAAGGCATGTGACTTGGTCATGAATCAGTTCTACGTGCCAAACGAGAATCTGTATATGAATCACTTCTTGCTAAATTATGTTCAAACTAAACTAACGGGAACAGCCCGGCTTATAGTAAATACAAAGATAATTAATACGTGGGCAGACCTGAGAGAGGCCCTTGTTCAGAATTTTTCAGACCAAAGAGATGATCATAGTTTACTAGCGGAGATGTTAACCTTGAAACAGCGTAATGCTGAAGACGCACTGTCGTTCGCGAACAGATTCCGTCATATAGAGCAATTGCTCATCTCAAGTTTAATAGCTAACGAGCAAAATGAAGGCGTGCGATTAATTAAGAAAGACATATACCAGAATCAAACATTAAAAGCGTTCTTAGGAGGGTTACGCAATCCGTTAGGGCTCGTCTTGCGTAGTCAAGGACCTTCGAGCATAGAACAAGCCTTGAAATTCGTATTCGCAGAGGAAAATTTCGATTATAGAGATAAAACAATACATAAGAATTTCAGTAATAGTAATAAATTAGAAGGACAAAACCGTACGTTCTTTCAGAGACAAAATAACCCACCTTTTCAGAATGTACATTTTCAGAGACCTTTCCAAACAAACTTTAGACCAGTTCAACAACATAATAACCAAAACAATCACACAAATTCCCAGCCTAGACAAAATCAACACTTTGTACCAAGGCAAAATTTTTCGAGTCAATTTAGGAGACCCAACTTCAATAATCAACCGGGTCGACCCAATATAAATCATAATGCTAACAGAAATTATCACGAACCAATAGAAGTAGATAGTCGTAACACTAGACTGTCATTACCAAGGATAGCAGCTCACGTAAATAATATAGAATTTAATGAAAACGAAGTAAATGAAACAAATTACGATTTAAATTATGTAAACGAAGAATTAAATTACGAAAATTCGCCAGCCGAGGAATACGATATCCAACAGCGAAATTTTCCCACTGCAGGGCCCTCAACGAGAGAACCGTGATAGATATAAATAATATGAATACATTATGTAAGTTACCGTATATAGAATTAAACGAAATATCAGGTAAATTTTTGTTAGACTCAGGATCTTCAAAAAATCTTTTAAATCCTGCTGTAGCATATTATAAGTTTCCTAAAAACATATTTACGCATGATTTTACCATACGCACCGTGCATGGCATTTCGAGGCACTGTAAGCGTGCACGTATTAAACTTAAATCGATTTCAGAGGAAATACAAGAGTTCTGCCTGTTTAGCTTTAACACATTTTTTTTCGGGATTGATTGGGATGGAATTTCTGAAACGAAACGAAGCTAAAATAGATTTTAAGGAGAACAAACTGTATATAGGCAAGAATATTATACCAATAAAATTCACAGATCTTAGCGTAAGTCGATCGGGACAAACAGAAGCCAACGCAGATGGTTTAAAGCTACCCGAGGCTCATTTAAATTTAAACAATATAATAACCCAGCAGTATTTCATACGTAATGAAGACCTTGAGACAATTAATCACGTACTAAATAATAACCAAGCTTATAATGTAAGAGATAGGCCATACAGCAGATTAAATAAACAATATGCATCTGAAACCAGATACAGCCCAAGGAGAAGTCCGTTTGCACCAGTAGTTATACAAAATAACAATTCTAGTACAACTTATATTAATAATTTAAACACTTACGATACGGGGCGTAATCAAAAACGGATTAATAATGAGAATGTCTTAATTGAACAAATAGATACAGGAGAATTAAATGACGAGGAAAAACAATTGTTATTTAGTTTATTATCAGAATATCAGGACATATTTTTAAATAAAAACGAACCATTGACGCACACAAATGCAATAAAACATAGAAGGACAACCGATTAAATACCTGTCTATGCTAAATTAAATAAACAACCAATTCCCGAAATAGATAAAATATTGGACAAGATTGGGAGAGCCCAATACTTTTCAAAGATCAATTTAATGTATGGATATCCCCAAAGCAATCAGAACGCATTAAAAGGCCTAATTGGACAAACATGCCTTGTATATATGGATGACGTCATAGTTTTCTCCACATCTTTACAGGAACACCTTGAGAAACTAAAACTAGTATTCGAGCGCTTCAGGCAAAGCAACTTAAAGATCCAGCTAGACAAAAGCGATTTCCTAAGGAAGGAAGCCGAGTTTTTAGGACACGTGGTCAGCCCAGACGGGATTCGTCCGAATCCAAAGAAACTGGACGCAATAAGGAAATTCCCGATACCTAAAACCCCAAAGGAAATAAAATCATTCCTAGGATTAGTTGGATACTATCGTAAATTCATAGAAAACTTCGCACACGTTACGAAACCACTAACAAAATGTTTAAGGAAAAACTCGAAGATAAACGGGAACGACGAAGAATACATTGCTGCCTTTAACTCATGTAAAGACATATTAATGAATTCACCTGTACTTATATCACCGGATTTTTCTAAAGACTTTATATTAACAACCGACGCTTCAAACGTAGCAATAGCCGGAATATT
The DNA here is from genome assembly GCA_964006375.1 of Tillus elongatus. Taxonomy (NCBI): domain Eukaryota; kingdom Metazoa; phylum Arthropoda; class Insecta; order Coleoptera; family Cleridae; genus Tillus; species Tillus elongatus. The sequence goes on along the minus strand of OZ023262.1, from coordinate 102,831,393 downwards.
AAGCCAGGGCGAACCCAATGCGGATCACCCGATAGCTTACGCCAGCCGGACATTAAACGACACCGAATTACCTGGATTCGGTGTCGTTTAATGTCCGGCGCTTCAAACGTAGCAATAGCCGGAATATTAAGCCAGGGCGAACCCAATGCGGATCACCCAATAGCTTACGCCAGCCGGACATTAAACGACACCGAATCCAGGTACAGCACAATCGAGAAAAAATTATTAGCCATCGTATGGGCAACTAACTATTTTAGGCCATACTTATACGGAAGGAAATTCACTATATACACGGACCATAAACCTTTAAAATGGTTATTTTCGTTGAAACAACCAAATTCAAAATTGCTCCGTTGGAGATTAAAATTAGAAGAATATGAATTTAAAATTGAATACAAAAAAGGAAAGCTAAACTGCGCAGCAGATGCACTGTCCAGAGTAGAAATAAACCCACTAGACATAGATAATCAGTCAATGGCGAATAATATCGACGAAGAGGAAGAAATCATAGAAATTGACGATGACGACACAGCAAACTCGAATGCGGACTCGTATTCGGCACCAGGCATACCAATACTCGAGGAAGAAATCGTTAACAGCAAAACCAATCAGATAGTTTTTAAAAATACGGATAAACCGGACATATTCTCAGTCAGAAGAGATAAAAGAAATTTCATCTATGCAAACTTCAATTTAAATAAACCCGATCAGATAGAGAAATTTATAAAAGAATACTGTTTACCACAAAGGAAATATTATTGCATTTTTGTAAATGAACAAGATTACGAACTAGTAAGTTCGGCAATCAATAAAAACTTTAATAACGTAGAATCACCCAAATTTTATAGATGTCTGGAAATTAGGAATGAAATTAACGAGGACGAATTAACCGAGACTATAACGAAATATCACGAGGGGAAGAGTAACCATCGCGGGGCTGATGAGACTTACCTAAAAATGAAGAAAATATACTACTATCCCAACTTAAAGAAACATATAGAGGAATATGTACGAAATTGCGAATTATGCAAAACGTGCAAATGCAATAGGAACCCAGTATAAATAGCATTGGAGCACACCCCCACAGCATCTAAACCATTAGAGATATTACACATTGACACATTCCAAATTGAACAAGCTATCTTCCTAACAATTATAGATCCATTTAGTAAATTTGGCCAAGCATTTCCAATAAAAAGTAAAAGTGCTACGGAAATTGCAAAAAACTTGATCAAGTACTTTTCACAGTATGGAGCGTGTAAAATAATAATCGCAGACCCAGGTACGGAGTTTTCAAACCAGGTAATTAAAGAGCTATTAGAAACATATCAGATAGAGTTACATATAACAACACCGCAAAACCCAACATCCAATGGACCTATCAAAAGATTTCACAGCACGATTATTGAACATTATCGATTATTCAAAATGAAATTTAAAAATATGAAACCCATAGACTTAATACCATATTGTATATTCGCTTACAACTCGACAATACACTCACAGACACTAAAACCACCTTTTGATTTAATATTTGGCTACATACCCGAAATGTTTAACTATGACCCGGAAGTCATAATTACACAGGAATACAACGTACAACATAAAGATTTAATGCAAATTATTTACGAGATAGTCAGAAGCAGGATAGAGAATTCAAAAATAAAAACGTTACAACGGACAAATAAAAACACGAACCAACCGTTCAAGGAAGGTGATATTGTCTATAAAAAGATACCACCAGGCTTTCATAAAAAACATAAAAACCCATTTTCAGGACCGTACTCAATAATATCCCTATTAGAACATAACAAAGCTATTTTAATAAATCATAAAAATGACGAACAGACGATAGCACATTTAAGAAATTTACGTATTGCAGGTTCCTTGCCACGGGAATAACAGCCCAAATACAAGACTTGACAGACAACCCAGGCATGTTACCAAAGAAATTAGGCACAGCATACACTGAGACTAACAACTGGAATCTGATACACATACATGACTTGACACAATTACATAGAGACTACAACCAAATAAAAAGACACTACGCAAATACAGTTACCTTCATGACAAAAGATTACCATTCTGAATATCATAATTTCATATTGACATTGAATTTCACCATAGATAATGTAGACGATATATTTTATAGGATTTTTCCGAATAACAATATTATTAATAGACGAAAACGTGGCCTAATAAACGGACTAGGTTCTATATTTAAGTCAATCACGGGGAATCTCGATTCACAAGATGGGGAACGCATTCAACAAGCATTAGAAGTCTTAACGACAGATCAAAATAAAATTCATGAACTTTTTAGGTCTCAAAATTCAATCATGATCGAGGCAATAGTCGAGTTTAATAACACGATAGTAGGATTGAGTCATAACCAAGGCACGATAGTAAATAGGATAAATGAATTAGGTAATACAGTAGAAAGCCTGCGAAGTGAACAATTAACTCACTATCATCGCATTAAGATCCTAGAGTTACTCATACAGCTACGACAATTATTAAACAATATTCAAGAAATAGCACTAACAACAGAAAATGCCATCACTTTTGCAAAATTAGGAATCTTTCACACATCCATACTAAAACCAACATTTATAATAAAATAAATCAATAAAATCCAAAATTATGCAACTAATGCTAAAGTAATAACAACCACTGATCTAAATCTATACGAAAAAGTCTTTAAAATAAAAGCCGTCCAAAACAATTTCAAAATTATATTTCAAATAGAAATACCTCTGGTAGATGAATCAGAATATGATTATTATCAATTATATACTTTACCTGTCCCTAGAAAAACACACCTTTTTACCATGATAATTCCTAGAACCAAATACCTTATCCTAAGCAGTAAACAATATGCCTATCGTAATGAAGAATGTCAAAATTTAAAGAACCAAATATATTTTTGCAAAGACGACAATCCAACAACCATGAATGATCAAAACCCATGTGAAATAAAGCTAATAAAATTTCAAAAACCTATTAACAATTGTAATCAAGAATTAGTCAAAATTAATAGAACCACAGTTTCGAGATATGGAACCAGTCAGTATATAGTTATAGCACCCGAAGAAACTAACGCCAGAATAACTTGCAAGGAACAGGAGTGGACCAACATCATCAAGGGTACCAAATTAATCAACCTGCAACCAAATTGCCAATTAACCATAGGCAACAAAATTTACAAGACCGGCCCAGCAACAGCAGAAACACAACAACTATTCAACCTGCCTACACTAGAAACCCCCATTCAAGAAGATCAACCAAATCCAGGACCAGTACCCGAAATATCATTAGAAAACGTACAGCTACACAACATTAATCAAATCCAACACCAACTTCAAAAAATTAAACAAAATATACCAGGACCTCTAACAATACCAATCCATCACCTGAGTATATGGACAATATTACTGTACATAGCTGTCTTAATAACCATCACAACGATAGCCGTCCGAATGGGGTTGAAGAAACGAAGAACCCGCAAAGAAGATAAAGGAACAAAAACAGGAACCACCGAGTCCGGATTTCCGTTGAAAATCCGGAACGAACCATAGCTTCGTCTTTAAAAAGGGGAGGAGATAAATGGAGCCCAAACAATGGCCCATTATAATACATTGTCGCCTTCCCACGGTAAGAACCGCTGAGTCAGCCGCCGTCTTCACGGAGCCAAGAACTTGCAGGTTCAAAGTGCAAGTAGAACGGAATATCACTGTGAGAATCAACATCAGCAGATTCCTTGTTATCCAGAGACAATAGTGCCACGCCTGGAGGGAAGACTATAAAGAGGCTAATCACAGAGGTAGAACCGTTCATTCTTGTTCCGAGTTAGTCATTAGCACACCGAGTGCAGAGACTTTAGATCACATGTAGGTTGATCGTCTTATTTTAGTATATTATATTATTCATTTTTCTTGTAACTAAATAATTAAGTATTGATTGTTCAAAGTATTAAATAAATTGTTTTAAAAAGTCAAACGTCTTAACCGTGAAGTTAAGTCGCGATTAGCCTACCTCATAGCTCCGATGAAGTTCTTAAACCAACTGTCGGTGCAAACCTTCATTGACGGCATCAGAGATACCGACACGCAGCAGGCGCTGAGGATGGCGAGGCATAAAAACTTGAACGATGCTTTAGCACATTCCTTGGAGTTTGAAGCAGCAAAGCAAGCGTCGGAAAGTCATGTGAAAGTTCGCAGTCTCCGAGTCCAAGAAGAAAATTAAACAGATTCATCCAAGATCATGCAGCTACTAGAGAAAATAGCAGAACAAATAAGGCCGACGTCTGATGGACACCCAAAAAGAGCTCACCGTGCAAATGCATTGCGCTGCTGGAACTGCGGCAAGGTGGGACATATAATGGGCGAATGTTGGGCTCTAAGATCACGCGCAAGGGAGAAAGAGAAGCTAAGGCCGGTAACCATTTCTCAGGGTAGCGATTCTGATAGCGCTCTCGTCGTAGACGGATACGTAAGCGGTAATAAGACCCAGATGGTCGTCGACACAGGCGCACCTAGGACGATTATTCGCCGCGAAATGGTTCCAAGATGGCGAGTAAGAGAGCCAGATAGAGTGTACAGAGTAAATGCAGCTGGTGGTGATCGGATCCAGGTATTTGGCGAAACTGATGTTGCGACCATATCAGACCCGATTATAATTGGCTTGGACATACTGCAGGGTCAGTGCGCTAAACTTGATCTTGGCACTAACATCCTGACGATCGGCGGTAAAGAAATAATAATGTCGCCTGGCAGTAACCTGGTAGTGCGAAAAATCACCATAGAGGAAAATAGCAACGTCTGCCGTGTAAGTGCCATTCTAGTGAAGAGAGCTGTGAGAGGAAGAGACGGCCCAGCCAGCAGCAAGTAGAGAAGAAATCATGAGAGAAGTACAAGATGAAGGGTAAAAAATCATGTAAATGTGAAGCCAACCCAAAAAAAAAAGGTCAGTGAACACATTTGTTGGAACAGAGCAGATGTCGACAGGGTGAATAGGGCCCGCCGAGATATTTTTGCAGGTAGAAACACCAGAACAAGAGCAACTACACGGAAGAGTCAGTACCACGTAAGAACTTCTTTTGAAGAAAGCTCCGACATATTGACGAGAAGAAAACCATCAACTTTGTTGTCGTAATGTACGAATAGAAAGCGACCGCATGAAGACCCGTTATCACGTGCGAGCTAATTCAGCGCGTATAAAAAAAGAAGATCGGGTGTGGTTCTACAAGCTAGTACGACGCAAGGGACGGTCACCGAAACTACAGAAATTATGGGCAGGTCCTTATAAGGTGGTCAAAAGGATCAATGGCGTTGTTTATCGAATTCAAAGGAGCCTGCAGAGCAAGATGAAGGTAGTCCATAAGCACAGACTTACGTCATACCAAGAAATGTCAGAATTCGATCGGGACGATCGAATATAAGAGGCGGCAATATCACATTTGTCTATGAGAATTAAGTTTATGGACTTTGTTACTTCTATGGTCAGTTGTAGTGTGTTGGTAACAGCGAACACTCTGGAATGATATTTCTAGAAGGGACCGGAAGTGACAGGTGTAGAATAGTGTAGAAGGCCTAGAATCTCTATGGACAGTATTAATAGGCGAGCGGTACACACAGTAAGTTAGTTCAGTATGGAATCAGTGTGGTTCAGAGTAAGCGATCATAAAGTATTAAGCGAGTCAGCAGTAAGTGTTCGTGTATAAGAAGCGATCATAGAAGGCGGATAGTGGAATATCGTTCTATGGACATTTAGTAATGGAGATAAATATTTTAGTTGATATTGGTGTTGGAAAATAGTTGGTTATAATAAATTAGTAGTTTGAAAAGCTGTGTTTTGTTAGTCAACAAATCCAAAACTCCGTAGAACGTAACAGTATCATTCTAATCACATGAAGTTGCATCAAGAGTTACATAATTCTGACTTAGAAAGGCGTGTAAACTTTTTACAATGGATGAGATGAATGAAACGTGAGATTAGTCCAAATATAATGTTATATTTTCTGACGACGCTACGTTCAGAACTAATGGTGTAAATCGTCATAACATGCACTATTGCGCATTGGAAAATCCATTTTGGATCCTTCAAATGCAGAATCAAAATCACTGGTCTTTAAATGTTCAATGTGGAATTCTTCGCAACATAATTATTGGACCACATTTTTTTTTAATAATTTTAACGTCGGCCTATTTCTGCGACTATGGTCAATCACCGACGCCAGGGAGCAGTTTAACCTCACTATCCTGGAAATTTCGCCGAACCCCCGTCTTTCTGTAACGAGGGTAGGGATCTTTAACGTACCCAACATCGCATGGACACGGGACCGACGGATTTACGCCACCACCGAAGGGCGGAACGTGCAGAAATTTAACTTGCTCAAATACAATGCCAGAACCTCGGTTATTCTTAATTTATTACAGTTTGTACTCAAAATGTGAAAGGCAAACCCTGCTAATTGAACCTAGTACCCTTCGGTTCAGAGGCACACGTTCTTATCCCCTGGACCATCGGGGTTTCCCCCAACTGCTTGTACTTATCTTTAATTTCTTACAGAAGTTTGGCCCGGTCTCCTTCTGTAGCTTCTTAATGGTTAACGTCAGAATATATGGCTGCAACAGGTCGGGGTTTCTCCGCACCACCATCGTGAGCGGAGCAAATTTTTAAAACAAAGTTGTCCTCCAAAATGGATTGAAAGTGGAGGTCTGGTTTAGTGGCCCCCAAGGTCACGCAATCTTACCCAATTAGATTGTTTCTTATGAACTAATATTGAAAGACGGGTATATGTTACATGGACCACTACAAGGGTAGATATGAAAAAGAGGATAAGAGGTATTTGCAAAACCATTACACCGGAGATGCTAGAAAACGTGAGACAAAACATAATGAAAACTGTTAATGCTGGGTTTCCCAACCTTTAAACCCAATTTGCAATCACAATTCTAATAATACACACAACGGTTAAGTTTTATTGATTCAAGAACGTCAAGAAATAGCAGAAATTTTTTATTTTTTTTTATAATTTCCTTCTTAAAACATTAAAGTCGCGATTTGAAGCGTCAAAATTTGTAATTTTCAGACAACGAATCTGAAACAAATACTGATTATGTAGATGAAATGTCATAATAAGTGTGTTTTACAAAGCCCCAAGTTTCAGCTTCAACCATTATTTTCCTTCATTTTACTAAAATAATTTCCGAAAATCCATTTCAAATAGACCCTCTTTCTGGTGGTTTGGCAGTCAGTAATTCCAGCTATAGAGTTGATGGTTTAATAGTCTATATTTTAGCAAATTTTCGTAGAAAAAAATCGTTTTTGAGAAGACCGCGACTTATGAATTTTAAAAAGGTTTCTTCAAATGAGCGCGAACTAGAAGCTCTAAAACCCATATACGGGGTAAGTTTCTGTTTTTGTCTGTTTATACATATACCGGGTGACACATCTCTATGGTAAATCTCAATGCATACGTTATTATACAAGATATGAGAAAAAATTATATACGTCAATTATGGGGTGGTGTCTCGAGCTGCATCTTATAAACCTATTTTGACAATTACAGGCTGGCCCGTAAGTCGTTGGTGATACACACTTTTTTAAATAGAAACCCCTTATGTAATTGCATTTTTGTATTTTCCATCGAATTATAAGGCATGTTTGTAAGGAAAAAAATATCTTTAATTGTTTTTGAGTTATTTCAATTGTTTTTGAACATCTGACGTTTTTGGAACATATCACAAAGACATATCCCAAACAAATATCACAAATTGTGATACGGAGTTTTTACCAAAATAGATAACGGAATCCCATGGAAATGACGCATTTAGAGAGCTTTTTGTTTGTATTACTCGTCGAAAACATCGAGCTGGCCTATACAGGTATTCTACAATAGTGGCTGAATTTGAAAAGTTTTCGCCGAAAACATTAGTGTTTCCGCAGAAATATTTTTTAAGATTAGTGTGATATGTTGATATAATTTAGTGTAACATTACTGAAGGCAATTTCTGTAAAAAAAAGGAGAATTTTTTTTGGTCCTAAAGCTGTTTGTGAATAATTATATCTTGGTTGGTGTGATAGTAGCTTGGAGAGGTTCTTTGAATAGGAAAATCGGAGCAGTTTTTTTTTTTGAAGCTCTTAAGTTTATTTTCGGAACTTTTGCACTTTTGAAACAAGAATGCTATTTTAATGAAATATGGTACATTGTTACTACTATATAGGTTATACTGCCAACCAAATGTCCTTCTTTTAAAAACAAGTCATATTTGCAATTAAAACCATTTTTACCAAAATTCGCTACCATTACGTACTTGCTGCGTCCAGGCTTTTTCTTTTTCATAGGTAATGATACGACACGAATGAACTTTAATAAAGAGAATTCAGCATTCAATAAGTCGTTAGAGTAATCCCCAGTATTCAAACAATGGGCCGCATACTTGCGCAATATTTACGAGTCGCTGGGCGAGTAACAGGAGACGTTAGCTGGATATATACAATTATAGCCGGGAACCGCTCTAAATATTTTTCATAGCAAATAGTATATATACGTCTGGAGCATTAAAAGGTTTGGCATATATATATATATATATATATATATATATATATATATATATATATATATATATATATATATATATATATATATATATATATGTGTATATATATATATATATATATATATATATATATATATATATATATATATATATATATATAGGTTGGCGCATTGAAAACGAGACAGACCGATTTGCGTCCAGAGAATTTTTTTTTAAGAAACGCTAAAATACGTGAATTTTAATATCGAGGGGGACAGGTTTTGACATAAAATTCAACTTTGTCACATCAACCCCTTAAGGGTGGTGATAGCAACCCTTATATTTTTAATAGGGAACATGGGTCGAGTGTTACATAATTTGAAAGCTCTTTCTTTTTTGAATTCAGCACACTAATCTGTTTGGAAGTTTTATCAACTCGTTTAAAAGTTATTCACAGTTGAACATGCAAAAACGTATTTTACTCATTCCGATTAGAAATGTGCTGATAGTCAATGTTTTGTTGGTTTGTAAACAAAAAGTTGACTATCAGAACATTTCTTATCGGAATGAAAGAAATGCGGTTTATTATTTCAGTTTATCGGTCGGTTTGATACTTGATAGTACTACCGAAAATTAATTTTACAATGGTGTATTCTGTAGAAGAAAGAGTTGAAATAATTACTCTTTTTTTCAAAAACAATGACTGTGCCAACCGTACCACAAATTTGTTTAATGAACGACATCCGAACATACATGTTAACAGAAAATACATTTTGGAGTTAGTTGCAAAGTTTCCACAAAGTGGTTCAGTAGCCAACAAAACACGGGATCCTAAAAGTGAATTTCCGGTTAGAAATGAGACTACTGAGATTGAAGTTTTAGGACAAATTGCTGCAGACCCAACTTTGAGCACGAGAAAATTGGCCACTGTTTCAAACATCAAAAGCAGAACTATTCAGAGAATATTAAAGCATCATAAACTTCACCCGTAATAAATTCATCTTGTACAACAACTGAATGAAGATGATTTTATCGGCGGCTGGAGTTTTGTGAAGTTATGACTGCACGAATAGCTGATACTGGGAATTTTCTGTTCAATATCTGTTTTTTAGACGAGTGTATGTTTTTATTAAGCTCTACAGGCAATCGTCATAATTGTCGTTATTGGGCAGATAATAATCCAAGAAATTTTCACGAAGTCCACACTCAAACTCCACAGAAATTGAATGTCTGGACTGGCATTTTTTGAGACCGTTTAATCGGACCAATTTTTATTGATGGCAGTTTGAGTGGCGAAACGTATTTGGAGTTATTAGAAGATATACCCTCTATTAATTGACATTGTTGAAAATGATGTTCGCTATCAAGAAAATCAATTAGTGTTTCAACAAGATGGAGCTCCACCGCATTTTTCACGTGTTAGGGAGTTTTTGAACAGAGAGTTTCCAGCGCAATAGATTAGGCGTAGAGGTGCTATTGAGTGGCCCCCTAGATCACCGGATCTGACTCCTTTAGACTTCTTTCTATGGGGCCATTTAAAGACTAGAATTTACGCAACAGAACCGGAGTCTCTGGAAGAATTACGACGACGCATTGTTGAAGAATGCCGTCCAATAACTCAACAAATGCTCCAGAATGTCAGAGCTCGTTTTGAACAAAATTTGTACTTTTGTATGGAAGCTGGTGGTCAACAATTTGAACACTTACTTAACCGAATAAACATTTTTGAAAGTTTGGTTTTGTCATTTAGTTTTCTTTTAACGAGAAATTGACTAATTAGTCAATTTCTTATCACAATGAATGAAATACGTCCTTGCAACTCCAACTGTGAATAATTTTTAAACAAGTTGGTAAAACCAAAAAAATTGTGTGCCGAATTCAGAAAAGAAAGAGCTTTTAAATGATCTAACACTCGAACCATGTTCCCTATTTAAAATATAAGGGTTGTGTTCACCACCCTTAAGGGGTTGATGTGACAAAGTTGAGTTTTATGTCAAAACATGTCCCCCTTAATATTAAAATTGACGTGTTTCAGCGTGTCTTAAAAATTTTTTTCTCTGGACGCACATCGATCTGTTTCGTTTTCAATGCGTCACCCTGTATATATATATATATATATATATATATATATATATATATATATATATACGTCTGGAGCAGTGAGAAGGATTAAAATCATATGAAAAGCAAATAACATCAAAAAAACATTGTATGTGAGCGAAAAAGCTATACTTGTTTGTTTAAACATAGTTTTGCCAAACAATTGCAGTCCATACCTCTATCAAATGATACTGTTGCCCGTCGAATTGGTGATATAGCTATAGATGTACAGCACCAGCTTTTAGAGAAGTTGCCTGGCATTTTTTTTCAAGTCAATTTTATGAGGCAACATATAGCAATAAAGCTGCTTGTTTAATTACCTAAGTTTAAATTTGTGGTGGTATGTCAGAAGTAGAAGACCTACTATCCTGTAAACCAATAGAACTCAAAGCAACAGCACTTGTATTATTTGCTATCTTTAATGATTTTCTGAACGAGGCAAACATAAAGTGAAAAAATTGCGTCGAAATATGCACCTATGGTGCACGTCGAATATCTGGAAGATTCCAAACTGTACAATCACTTGTGAAACAAAAATGTGCACAGTATATCTGGACACATCGCGTGATCCACAGAGAAGCTCTGGCTTCCAAAGAAATGAGTTCTGGCCGGAATATGGTGCTAACGACGGTGGTAATCGTAGTAAATTATATGAAAAATGAGACCCCTAAAATCAAGAATCTTTTCTGCACTTTGCAAAGACATGGGTGCAGTACACTCAACGTTACTATATCATAACGAGGCAAGATGGTTATCACATCTGACATTTTTGCAACGTGTTTATGAATTAAGAATGGAGAATTTTGTTAACGACACCTGGTAGACTTATTTGCTTTCTTCAACTTTATCTGAAGGCAATTCAATTTTTTGTATGTAATTATTTTGTTACGTAAGTTTATTAATATGGAGACGGATGCACAAATTATGCAATAAATTCGGTGAATTAAAACCAACCTTCCTCACAAATCTTTTTTATCTGTCTGTTATGCAATGTGCGGAAAGCGAAACATTTTATTATGGAAATGTTCATTTGTGTCTGTTTCCATTAGTCAGAAGCTTCGTGTGCTTATTTTTGCTTACGTGTTGCCAAGCAGTTAATTTCCAGCAAGCCGCCATTGCTTAATCAGCAGAGGAGGTAAATACCTTTATATATTCCAGCAGCAGGAAAAGTGACAGGGTATTTGTTCCTTCGTATACTTCAGATCTTAAAGGGTGTAAACACATGCGAGAAACAACATTGTGTCCCTTAAGTGAAATAATTAATTATTAAAAACAACATGCCTTGACAGAAAGTGAATTCTGGTTTTGCTTTGGGTAAAATATCCGGTTTCCATGGGATAATACAGAGTGTTTTAGCTTGTACCCGATATATTTTTATGGGTGATAGGCAACACAGAGTTGATGCCAAAAGTGCAATTTAAAAAGTCCTTTGTCCCCTGGTGTTCAATGTACAGGGTGGGCAACAAAGAATGGTCGTTGGACATATCTCAGGAGTGGTTCAATGTACAGCTCTAGGAAAAGCTGACCGAGAAAAGTTGCCATGATAAATCGATGGAAATGCATTTAAAGTTTCTAAGATCACCGTTAGAGCGCGTAAGGCCATTGCTGGTCGGAAAATTGTAATTTTCATCACATTTTCGCCAATGAAGTGCCCAATTAACAAAATTGCTCTATAATTTTTAAATAATAGTGCAAATTTGTTGTGTTACTGTTATATTACTGCTCTTCAAAAGCAGTTTTATTCTATTAAGATTGCCAAGGTGAGTATTTAGCTTCTCGCAGCAAAATGCTTCATTAAATTTTATGTAAGAATGTTCTTAGAGCAGAATTATAAAACATTTTAGAGATTTCGTTTTTCGTTGTTTTGTAAATGTCTATACAACAATCGTTATAGAATATATTAGCTTATAGAACAAAATTGTTCTGTAATGGCTTTATAACAACGATCTTCTAAACATATCTGTCAACTTTCAAACATTTATAAAGCTTTTCTTTAAGTGATTATGTGAGCAATTATCAAAACAGTTTTGTTAACATTTTCTATGATACAATATAGCTGCAAATAGCATAGTCTACTTACACGCAGATGTTAAAAAACTATTTTATTGTTGGATGGAACGCGACTGTAATAGAACACTTAGAAAACAATTATAGTACAAAATTATTACTTTGCATAAAAGTGCGTTCGCTGGGATCTTTATAAAAGCTAATATAGCTTTTGTAAGAAGAACCGTTATATACTTTTTATTTCGTGGCACGTTGTGTATTCTGTAGCGTGTAATTTCTAAACATGTCCAATTTGCAATCAATCAACAAATGGAAACAGGTAAAAAGAATCCGTGCTTTTCGAAGGAAAGTCAATAAATATAAGAATATTTTAAAAAGTAGCAAATTGGTTAATAAACATGTTAGTAGTGTTTTACATAGTAAGCAGCACAACAAACAACAATTTGGGTTTAAGGTTAAGTCACATATTGCTACTACATTTATGTTGCATAAATATCGCAGCTAACACGAGTTTAGCACTATACTGATGTATAAGTGTTGCCGAAAATGCTTTTATAGAACAATTAAATGGGGAAAAAATGTAGTAATAATGTAAAGCATACATAGAGACTTGGCAAATATCGGTGGCGCTAGTCTACTTTTACTGTAAAAGCCAAACTTTAAAATTGACAATAAAAGTCAATGCCAAGCCTACTTTATTTTTGTTTAAATACGTCTCTGTTCATATTACAGGTTTTAATATATCGTCTGTCTTGTAGCAGTGTCTTAAGAGATAAAATAGTTCTATAATGGTTGCAGTCGCGATAAAAGTGATTTATAAAGCAGACGCCATGTTTTTATGCAATTCCTGTATTTGTTTGGTATCCATCTTGAACGAAAAAAAAAAATCAATTAATAAATATAGAAATATTTGTGACCTGACAATTTTCACAATATATTATGAATATAAAACATGCGAAATGTGCAACAAAATGGGTTTAGGTCAATAAAATGAAAAAAACGAAAAATTTAATTTCGAGTTGATTTTTACAAATTAAAGAAATATTCATTATTTCGAGGGCTCTTCAAAATTTATCATATGTGTAGCATATTTTACACAGAAAAATTCTCTTCGCAGGTGAAATCCATCTTGCTGGTAGCCAAAGGAGACTTTTTCAGTTTAATTTTCACACCGTACTAACATCATATTTTAGTACTTATATTACTTTCATAATATTAGAGAACAATTTTAGGATAAAATAGTTCTAACAAAAACATTTAAAAGACATATCACTCTTATAGGTATTGCAGTATGCAACAAAAGGTTGCATAGTTAACTATAAAGAAATTCTAATAAAACATGTTTTATAGTAACTCTATTAAGGCTCTATAACTGGCACCATGGTAAATGATTTTTAGTTTTATTATTGTTCCTTATAAAACTGTTTTATAAGTATCGTATATCATATTCTTTTACAGCTCGGTAAACATTTCTAAAACTATTCTATAACACCTTACACATCCCTTATAAAATAAACTAAAGAACTAAAATGTTGTATAAACCTGCACCCATTTTGCATTTATAAGCGTTGTATAAACGTTACCAAAACGTTTATAGGAACAGTCATGTTTTATAAAAACTGTTGTATAAACGTTCTTATGACTACAATAAAACATCAAATTGCTAGTTGGGTGGTACCTTTGATACACGGAGAGTAATGGCCAAGCAACGGATGTTACTTCTTGCCTTGCTTACTTTTTGATATTTTCAAAAGCAATTGTGAGGGGGGGGGGGGGTGACGTTGAATGTTTATTTTTTCAGTTGCTAATTACTACGGTTTAGCTCGACGGGACTTGATGAGTTTTGACTCGTTCGTTGAAAATAACCTTTCTTGGTCTATGATTTGCACTCATTCCAGGTTTCGTCTGTATCTTACAGACACCAAGAGAGGGCGTTGTGTGAATAGTTAGGTTATGCTGCTGTTTTTCTCAAGAAAATCAGCTAGAACGGTATATCAATAATAAGACAGTAGAATAGTCTACAAAAGACTGAAGCTACCAGTGGAAACCGCAGTTTGATATCATTGCTCTAGGGGTCGATATTACCGATCTAGATTGGAACTCTTAATTACCACATCTTGATAAAAAGGTAGCAACAACAACGAAGTTTTCCACCATTTTTAGATATAAATTATCCTAAAAATATTAAAGTAAGTTAAGCAGAAAATCTTTACCACTTACAGGTATAAAAATATTGATCTATATCCCCTTACTAATTCATTTTGATATATGTAACAAAAAAAATTGGCTCAGTTTAACAGAATTTCGAAAACATTACGCATACTGTGAAAATGACAAAATACATAAGCAAATTGTCAAAATTACTATATGGTCATTCTCATTGTTATTGGTGTGGATAATTATTACTATAAGATGATTTTACGAATGAAGAAGCATTTGACATGTTAACAGCTCTATTCTTTGAATGCACGAGAAATGCAGATGTTGATTCTAGGCTGTATGCGGTGAAGTATCCGGGAAGACTTTGATTTTCCAAAGGAGTGTTTCTCCAACTGGCGCATCGGTTATGAACGACAGGAAACATGCATCCGCCTGTTTGTCAGAGAACCCTCACGGGTCGCAGCGATGAGAATGTCATCAATGTGTTGGTTTATGTCGAATCCAGTCCACATCTGAGAACCTGTATAATATCCAGGGACTTATAAGTAACTTCTGACTTAAGAGTAATTCTGGAAAACCACACGTAAGTTATGTCTTAAGGTAATACAAATTAATTACTTGTCAAGGCAACAGGGAACGAAAATTCAATGCGTGTGTAGTTATAATGAAAGCAATGCTAATAATAATAGTAATAATAATAATACTAGTTTATTTTAAAGTTGCATCCATGTCACATCGAACTGCTCCCAAGTTTAAAACCTCGCGATTTCGATGAACGGTTGAACTTTGGTAACAAGTTATCGGGCATGCTACAAGCAGATGCCGGCGTAGTGTGTGTGTTTTTTTCTTTAACTTCGACCAATGTCGGCGACTATGGGCAATCACCGACGTCAGGGAACAGTTTCATCTCACTATCCTGGAAATTTTGCCGAATGTAAGATAGAAAATATTTCCCTGTCATATGATATCAGGGTTCCCAATACCCAAGTGCAGTGTTTCTGGCGCTATTCACACTTTTATTATTGTTTTTGCACAAATAAGAATTTTTCATTTTTAACAACAAATTTAACTTGTTTTGTTTGAAATTCAATCTGAAAACTAATCCAAGGTAAACAAATGATAAAAATAAGAGCAGAGAAACCAAGAGTAATTAAAATAAACATAGTTCTGCAAATGTTCCAACTGAAGACCATCCTGTTCAATGCATAATCGTAGCCTTTGTTCAAAGAACCGCTTGACATTGAGCAACATTTGCGGCGATATTGTATTGAAAGCATTCCGTATGCGTTGTTTCATGGCGTCTTGTGTGGTCGGAGGAATTTCCTATACGATATTCTTAACATGTCCCCACAGGAAAAAATCAAGTCATGTTGGGTCTGACGAACTAGCTGGCCAGTTTTGTGCACTTCCTCGTCCTAATCATTTATTGGAAAAATATCTACTAAGTTTTCGTCGCACCCTGATTTGGAAAATGTGCCGGAGTACCATGCAGTTTTAGCCACATCCGCCTTATAATAGATAGTAGGATGTCTTCCAAAAGTTCAGGCAAACTTTGACGAAGAAACCTATGAAACATATCTCCATTTAGGTGTCCATTGAAAAAGTAAGGACCTATTACTCTTGACCCTAATATTCTACCCCACGCATTAATAGACCAACGATTCTTAAGGTTAATACTGCGGCAAAAATGTGAATTTTCATCAGCATAGTAACGAAAATTATGTCTGTTTACCAAGTCGTTACTATAGAAAGTCGATTCGTCTGTAAACAGCACATTTTCGGAAAAGTGTTCATCCTCGCCCAACATATCTAATGCCCACATTCAGAAATCTAGTCGTTGATTGAATTCAGCATCTGAAAGTTCTTGATTTAACTGTTCAGTTCTTCCAGTTCTTCGAAAAACTTATAAGATTCTTTCAAAATTTCTTCTGGATGGATGATTTCGTGCTGGATATTTTTATGCGTAAACTCGTGACGCCAGTAAACAATTTTCATGACATTTCCCAATAGTTAGAATCATATAGATTCGTTCCTGTATAGGATAAGTTTGCATTTCAAACATAATAATTTTAGAAATGATAAAATTACAAATGACAGTAGCGATTTAACTGAAAAATTAGAAGTTGTGCAGTGGTAATCACAAACAAGAATTGACAAGAAATGACAACTCTCACAGGCATACGTACAATAAAGTAACCATCTAAGTTTCGTTGATTTCAATACCCGTGCAGAAAAATTGGTACCAAGAAAAAAGTCCGATCTATACAAAAACGGTTACAGTTGGCCATAAAAGAGCTTCATCTAGTTTTTAAGGCAATCGAATATCGCTTTAGATTAGCCAATAAAATACAGCCTGTTCCATGTGAAATGAACACAATAATCAACCTGGCATGTGTAAACATTAATAAAAGTGTGAATAGCGCCAGAACCGCTGCACTTGGGTAGAGGGAAGCATATGAAAGGGAATTATTTTCTCTATGAAATGCAGCAAAAAATATGGGATGTTCCATCTGAAATAAATGAAATAATCTGCTTTGAATGTGCAGCTAATAAACTTGAATTTATGAACGCCTGTAGAGTACTGCGAAATATTGACTACAGTAGTTAATGTAGTACCAAATGCACCATCAACAGCTAGTCAGTTTTTTTACGATATCATCTGACAATGTAGATAAGATTTTTTTCGAAACCCTTCACTAACCTGAATCTTGAACAAATATCTTCAAATCAGCGTAAACTAGGTCCCCTAGAACCCATTTCCGGGGTCAGTTCCAATTATATATATATATATATATATATATATATATATATATATATATATATATATATATATATATATATATATATATATATATATAACCTGAATCTTGAACAAATATTTTCAAATCAGCGTAAACTAGGTCCCCTAGAACCCATTTCCGGGGTCAGTTCCAATTATATATATATATATATATATATATATATATATATATAATTGGAACTGACCCCAAGATTCAGGTTAGTGAATTTTTTCTACAAAAATTCATTAAAATGAACAAAAATTAAAGCGCTATGGAACGAATGAAAAAGCATAAACACGAAAATGAATTAAAGCGATTTAAGCACGGAACTAGTGGACTAATGTCAAACAAGATTCAGGACGCAACAAGTGCGTTATAGTAGTGAATTTTCATAAGAATTAACCACTACTAGTACGGTATATTACTAAAATTAATACCTTAAATTTAAACATTGGAGACATTGGAGATCGGTTTTAGAGTTTCTAATACGCGCTCATTTCAATATTTTTTTTGAAGGCCTTAGTATCCATACCTCGATTATTATAAAAAAATATATTAATCCTGTGTTCTACCTTCCTTTCAGAAAAAAATGTAAATGCCCGAAACTAAATTTTCTATGAAGTTAAAAAAAAACTAAATTGTTTTTTAAAAGAAACTGAAATTACAAATTTGAGTAAAGTTACAAAAGCTCTGATAAGCACACTTGGAGAACCCAAATCACCACAACACATTTAAAAAAACCTGACGATCGTTTCACTTTCCAATTTAGCGTCATAAGAGGATTAATAATTCTCACCAGCTTCGTTAGTGAAACGCGCGTCGGGTTGTGGTGATTTGGGTTTTCCAAGTGTACTTATCAGTGCTCATCACAGATTCAAATCTTCACTTAGTTAAGCTCCACAGAAAAAAAAAAACTGAATTCATATTTATAAAAGGCATGTAGGTATCTGCCAAGTTATAAACGTGGCAGGTATTTTTCCTTATTAATCACCTGGATGATTTCGTTTTAGTCAACCTAATCGAACCGGTTTTCCAACAACAAAAAACATTTTCCACAACAAATTCTCTATAGGTAACTTTTCTTAATGAATATTCACTAATATCAACAATTAAGAATGTCTCGTGAAAATGATAATTTTAGATTCAAAGGTGAAAAAGTTATCCAGACATTTTGAAGATAAATGAGATCTTGGCCCAAACCTATGGAACCTTGACACTATTGTTTCTATCAAATCTAAAGTTAGTCACCCGCCTGTAACACAAGCATTCTACCATTGAACCATGGATGCAAGCTAACAAACTGTTTATTTACGTGGTAGTTATATAGACGGAAACCTGCTCTGAAGAAGGCTATACCTATGTAGCCGAAACATTAGCCGAATGAATCTAAGGTACTTATATATATATATATATATATATATATATATATATATATATATATATATATATATATATATATATATATATATATATATGAGTACCGTTGTGTTGATTTGAGTACAATATCCACAGTCTACGATAAACTGAAAAACATAGCAGTACAGTTTAATCTCAGTCAGTGTCGTTTCTTGATTGCAAAAATATAAAGGTATACATGGTGTTGCATACAAAATTTCATATTTAAAGTCACTTTCGGTGAAACCCGAAGTGATGTGAATGTCTAGGTTCCGAAAAGTTGTATTCCCACGTGGCTACAACATTATCTAATTTCGAACCTTATTTATAAGAAACCGTGGTGACCATGAACTGCCCAATAATGGCGTTGACAACCCGCATGGAGTATTATTTAAAATAAGAAGATGCTTTTCATCCGGTAAAAGCACAAATAGTTCTAGAAAAGTCAGTTTTAAAACATTATAAGGTGTCAATTTTCAGAGTTTTTAAGGGTTACTACTTTTCTGTACACCTCCAACAGGTGGTCGCCATTAATAATAATAATTTAGTCGTCGCTAACAATTTTACCACATGCCACACTGCTGGTATATGCATATTATATATATATATATATATATATATATATATATATATATATATATATATATATATATATATATATATATATATATATATATATATATATATATATATATATATATATATATATATATATATATATATATATATATATATATAAGACTGGACAGAAAAAGTGCGTCATGGTACTGAATTTTCATTAAATGTTTTCAATGACTACATAGTATATGATTCTTTAAGTAATAATAATAATATTTATTGGAGTTAATTGTAGAATGCACCATATGGTAAATAAGTTCTAAACTAGTGATTGCCTCTAATGCAATTGGTCTAAGGTAGGTTACCAGGCTAGGACTATACAGACTAGCCTGCAATGGTAGACTGAAGATCAACCCAGGCTTCAGGGACCACTGCAAAATTCAGGAGCCCATGCTTGAAATGAGATCAGACTTCGCGAGACCGCAAATTTGTAGGGTAAACAGCTTTACAGTGCATATCCCCGACCGCGGGGCATGGCGCAAGGAGACGTCGGGCATACCACCGGACACGCTCGTGTGGTTCATGGACGGATCCGGCAAGGAGCGTTGGACGGAGGCAGGTTTATTCGGAAGGACCGAGGGTGAGTCATAGTATTTCCTTCGGAGCCCATGCAACGGTCTTTCAGGCCGAAATGTACGCCATCCTGCACTGTGTGCGGGAAAACAAGAGGAGGGGCTACACCAACAAGCGGATCCTCATATCCACAGACAACGAGGCAGTCCTTAAGGTCCTAAGTAGCGCAGGGGTAAATTCCTATGGGTGGTGAGTGAGTGAGTGCCGAGACAAGACGAGCAACCTGGCTCGGCAGAATGAGGTCACCCCTATCTGGGTTCCGGGTCGTTCGGAAGTCAAAGGCAATGAATAATCTGACAGTCTCGCAAAGAGACGGTCAGCAGAACCATTTATGGGATCAAAACCGGTTCTGGGCGCGACAAAGAGCACGGCCAGGGGAGCCATTAAGTGCTGGGTCAGAAACGAGCACAAGGTGTACTGGGCAGACTGTCCAGGGCTCAGACATGGGAAGTCTGTAATTGACGAACCCAGTTCAAAGAGAGCTGTAGAGCTGCTAAATCTTAGCAGAGGACAACTCAGAAAAATAACAGGTCTCTTGACGGGACACATGGCCGTCATGAAACATCTGCATAAAATGGGGCGGTTCGAGGGGGACCTCGCATGCAAACTCTGCGGCGAGGTAGAGGAATCAGTCCAGCACATCTTGTGTGAGTGTAAAGCTCTGGACCGGAAAAGACAATCTACGGCCAGTATAGACCGGAGACAGCAATATAAAACTTCACCCTACCAATCGCTGTGCAGACTAGTTCAAGACACAGTGATTTTGGAAAGGGTGGAGTAAAAAGACTAAGGGCATGCACAATAAGCCAAACGCTGCAGTGCTGTCGGGGCGGCGCAGTCGCGGAGAAGCCCCGAATGAAAAAAAGGTAGGTTACAAACATTGTCTCCAAAACAAATTCTGACATTGACACCTTGAATTTCGATAAATCAAATTAATCACATTTACGTTACCAGTTTTTAATTCCATATTAAATTTCAGTCGTTGCCTTCATTGTATATTTATCCAAATAAATATTGATTTAGTAATTTGTAACCTAGTACAAATAGTAGAAACAATGTACCACATTTTATCAAAATAACTTTATTGTTTTAAAAAGCACAAAAGCTGACAACTAATATAAACGAAAGCATCTCTAACGGCGTCATTTTCATGGGAACCGCTTTCTATTGCTACACACGCCGTATCATAATTTTTGGTATGCGCCAAAATTGTGAAAAGTTGCAAAACAATTGAAATAACTCAAAAACGATAAACACTACCATTTCTCTTTCTTACACTCATGCGTTACAATTCGAAGGAAATGCAAAAATGCAATAAAATAGGAGGGGTTCGTTTAAAAAAATTATCAACAGCGACTTATGTGCCATCCTGTGATTATCAAAATGATTTTTCTGCCACTTGAAATAATTTTTCTGCAAATGTTTGAGTAAAATTAACGACAATGATGATTAAAGCTGAAACTTAAGGCTTTGTAAAACACGTTTCTTGCGACATTTTTTCTACATAAGACTTATTAGTTTTAGGTTATTTACCTAAATGTTGCCAATTTTGACGTTCTAAATGGCGACTTTGACGTTTTAAGTGTATTTTTGGTATTTCTTGACCTTTTTGTGCCAAAAAAAAACTTAATCTTGGTCTGTAATATACAATAGATTTTGTTATCTACACAAAATATTTTGGTTTTATGCGTTTCTCTGTTATGTGGCACCCAAAAGTTTTTTCTTCAAATGCCTACAACATTCTTTATTTGAACTTGGAGATCTAAGTTTCTAAAATTTCGATACATAGCACACTGTTTTTAACGTAAACCTACGTACCAAATTTGGTTGCCGTAGCTTTGTTATTTTAATTTGGTACGTAAATATATTTTCGAAAGTGTTTAGATGTCAGAAACTTTTCTTAAAATGCCACACTTAAAACTGCATTCTTTGTCCAATTTCTTTCAAGAACTGCATCTCTCCAACATTTGCAACAAATTAGAATTTTTAACAGCTTTAAACAAAAATTAGTTACTACTAAATCTCAAATTAACATTTGGGCACAATATCGACATAATTTTTGAAAGATTAAAAATAATAATAATAATTCTGGGTACGCTTTTACTTAAACAAGACAAAATGTTCTAAGAAAACTAATTTTTCTTGTCATTGTACCAAAATAACGCGAAAGCAAAATGGAATTAGATTCCAAATAAAGATATCTTTTTAGTGAAATTGAATCCACCCGCATTATATTATTTACATATCTCTTCACAATTATTATGCTTACCTCTTCAGCAATCTTCTTGACAGTGTTACAGCATATGACTTTCTATTTAATCACATTCCATGTGTGAAATATATTTTCAGTCACATCATTCTCGTATCCCAGAGTCCATCACTGATTCTGACAGATTATGACGGAGTGATTCCACGTATTGTTTTGTTGTGTAAATGCCCACTTATTCAACAACAGAACCCCTATTTACTCTTTGACTCAAATTAGCTTTTACTCGTGTTTGCGGGAAAACAAATACTAAAAGTGGATTTGAATGTTATCCTATTCCACCGGTTGCAATACGAAACATAACTCCGTGTTTTGTTCACTCACATTCAGGATAAGTCTAGCAAATATTAAACATAATGAGAAAGGATGTCCTAAAAAAGCTTATGATAAAATCCGCCTTTAACAAAATTAGAAAACTAAGTAAAAAACCTTAATTTTTAAAATTCCGGGACGCAACAAGTGCGTTATAGTAGTGGATTTTTATAAGAATTGTACACTATTAGTAAAGTATATTATTAAAACTAATTCTTAAAATTTAAATGGACCTTGGTGATCGGTTCTAGAGTCCCAGTTAGCGATTATTTGAAAGATATTATATTTTATGTGAAGCTGAAAATTAAAATTTGGTCTTAGACATAATATGTAAGTACTGCAAGTGTCTTTAAAAAAATTGTGTTACAAATTTCATTAAAGTTACAAAAGTTTTTCAGAAAAAAAAATTACAAAGGGAATGTACCTGTCACATTATAAATATGGCAGCTATTTTCCTTATTAATTGCTTGGATGGTTGTCTTAGTCAACCCATCCAGTTCTTGCAAACAATAAACAACAAAAAAGGTTTTTTAAAACAAATTTGTAGTTATCCGCTAAGATTATTATGTTATTTTTCTTTAATTTAGTACCCACGGTGCGTTTACATAGGTGTTACTATGGTTCAAGATTGAAGATTCTAGCTTAATAGGAAACTTATTGAGCTATTGGATTTGAAATATTTTTACGAAAATTTTCTACCATAACATACTTGCTGCACCCAGACCCTTTGCAATACTTATTTACGGTTGCTGTATTCATACTTTCTGAAAATGATAAAATATTGCTGCTTACCATGTAAGACGAACAAACAAGGCAACCTCAAAATCATTTGTGGAAAAATATTTAAAAAAATGAAGTGAGATAACAATTTAAACATAAATTGAAAATCTTGGTTCGCTGCTTCGCATCGAGGGTTCTCCTTTCCCTTCTGCACGCCTACAATCACCCCCAATGCACAAACAAGAACAATTTAAACAAGAAAAAGTCCTTTAGAGCAACCCCTAAGAAGATTACGGGAACTGTGGTGAATATAGAGGTTCTGCACGCGGTAAACAGGATTTCAAGGATGTATAGCCGCAAAATGGGATAAAATCAGCTTAAAGAGGTCCAACTAAGCTGTTTTTATGCACTTTCCGCTCACATTTCCTTTTTATATTCTTCTCCGCCCAGCATCCCTATTCACTCTTGGTCCCGTAACATTCTTGTGGGCTATTTGCAAGAAATTCTTCTTGTGGTTTGGGCATCCAGAGGGGGCTACAAGCATATTTCTGAAAAGATTTCTCTAAACATCCTACATGTGCTAATATGAAAATTTAATCGCTTGAATGATCGGTTTTAATCAACTCGCACTAGTCTCTGCAAACAAAATAACAAATAACGTTTTTTAAAACAAATTTGTAATTATCTGTGAAACTCATTATGTTATTTTTAAAATTTAGTATCCACGCTGCTTTTATATAGGTTTTACACTATCCTGGAAGTTTTGCCGAGAACCTGCCTTTCTGTAATGAAATCTTTAACGTGCCCAACATCGAGTGGACACGATACCGATGGCTTTACCCCCCTCCGAAGGACGCAATGCATAGGCATTCAACTTGCTAAAATACAATGCCAGCACCTTGGTTGATGTTAATATTACGGTATGTGCTGAAAAAGTGAAAGGAGAACCCTGTGATCGAAACCGGTACTCTTGGATTCAGAGGCTCTGCGCAATAATATTTTAAAATAATTGTTAAAAGTGTCCACCATCGACACTGGTACACTTTTCATAGCGTTTTGCCAGAGACCTCAGAGTTTGAAGCAACATGTTGGGATTGCCACTGACTTCATAAGCGGCGATATATATTCTTCGCCACAACTATTACTATACTTTTCATTCGAGACCAAACAGAAAAATTTAGTGAACTGGAGTCCGGACTTCTGGGTCGCCAAGCAAAAATGCCGCCACTGCCAATCCAACGATTTGGGGAATCTGCATCTAAATATGCCCGCACCGGCCGAGAAAAATGCGGTAGCACTCCGTCGTGCATGAACCACATATCTCTTCTTAAATAAAGTGGAACTTTTTCAATTAGTTGTGCCAAATTTTGTGGAAAAAAATTTCAATATAGTTGGCTATTTTAATTGGGAGGAAGTTTAAAAGGCCCAACAAAAAAGTGCCAATTAGGCCGCACCAAACATTCGGTTTAAATTCATGTTGGAGGTGCCTTACTTTTACACCATGGGGATTTTCAGAGTCTTACAAATGACTATTTTGCAAGTTAAAGACATCACGACGAATAAACGTCGCCTCATCGATAAATAAGATTTTCTTAAAAAAAGTAGGATCGCTGGCATCCTATTCTTCTAGAAAATGGGCAAAACGTAGACGAGCAAGAGGATCTTGACGCAAAAAATTTTATACAGGTATAAAATGAAATGGATGGAGTTTTTTCTTATTCAAAAATTTCCTCGTTCTGCTCAACCGAAATAGTTTCTGGAGCGCTGTCATTACATTCGGAACGGAAAGATCCAGTTTCGCCTAGGCGTTGTACATTTATAAATAGTTTGTGATTTCGTTGTCTTTGGTTGTGATATAATTCGGAATATCGTCGATATTCCGAAAGCCATTGTAATTTTCTTGTGATCCTATCTCTCATTTCTTTATTTGAAAAGTCGCTGTGACGCGACATTTTCACAATTTTATCACCAATAATAAATTATTACAGGTAAGAGTACACAAAATAATTATTCAGTTAACAGTACTCGTCATTTTTCTCGTTTTTTATAGCGGAGCAGATGATATTTGATTTTATGAGACATGGACTACCAAATGCTTCACTTTTAATTTATCGTATTGTCAAAACAAAAGGTTCGTTAAATCGATTTTTCTTGAAAACTGATCGAGATAGCTGAATCAAACAGAAATACCTACATAATTAAAAAAAATCTCTGGACGCAGCAAGTGCGTTAGGGTAGCGAATTTTCTTTAAAATATTTTTAATAGCAAATGTCTTTCTTTGATGAAAGCAGGCATCAAACTTGGTTACCTATATAGTAAAAACAATGTACCATATTTGATCGAAATAAATTTATTGTTTGAAAATATATAAACATTTTTCAAAAGTCTGGATGCAGCAAATGTGTTATGGAAGTGAATTTCCATAAAAATGTTTTTAATAGCAAATGCGAGCAGGCATCAATCTGATTATCGGTATAGCCTATGTAGTAGAAACAATGTACTATATTTTATCAAAATTACTTATGGTTTGAATTTTTGTATATTTATACAAAAACTGCTTGAAAGCTGCCTATTTGAAGCCATATCCCCATTAAAACCTGCCTACCCCGCACAACACCCCTATTTGCCCAAGGTCACGTTACTTTCTTGGGGGTATGAACAAGAAGTTTTTCTTGTGGTTTATGCAACGAGGGTAGGATTGCATACGACGAAGCAGACCCCCCCCCCGGTTCGACTTGTGGCAGGGGTTAGAGGGTGGCTGCTTCGTCGTGGATATTTTCCTTCCACCTCGCGTGCATACAACCACCCTCGCTGCATAAACCACAAGAAAAATGTCTTGTTCCTACCCGCCAAGGAAGTTACGGCACCTGGGGGGATAGGTGTGCTGTGCGGAGTAGGCAGGGTTTAAGGGGGATATGGCTTCAAGATGTAAAAAAGACAGCTTTAAAGCCCGTTTTATTCGAATTTTCTGCTCATATTTCCTTTTTACTACCTACCCCGCCCAGCATCCCTACTCACTCCTGGTCCCGTAACGTCCTTGAGGGGGCGTAAACAAGAAATTTTTCTAGAGGTTTGTGGATCCGAGGGAGGGGAGTATCTAGACAGATTTCTGAAAACAGTTTTTTGAAAATTCGCTACCAAAACGCACTTGCTGCGTTCAGATTTTTTTCTTACAAACGCATCATATTTCGATAAAAAATGCAAAGATGCATTAATGAATTTATTCTACGAAATTTAGCTAAAAAAAAATTATACACCCCTACTCACTCCTGGTCCCATAACTTCCTTGGGGAGTGTAAACAAGAAATTTTTCTTTGGGTTTGTGGATCCAGAGGGAAGCCTAGGCAGGTTTCTGAAAACAGTTTTTTGAAAAGCGTTCGGGAGCTAAACTGTAAATTTACCGAAAATTCGCTACCAAAACGCACTTACTGCGTCCAGATTTTTTTCTGACAAACGCATCATATTTTGAGAAAAAATGCAAAAATGCATTAACGAATTTGTTCTACGAAAATTATCTAAAAAAACTATACACCCCTACTCACTCCTGGTTCCGTAACTTCTTTGGGGGTGTGAACAAGAAATTTTTCTTGGGGTTTGTGGATCCAGGGGGGACCCTAGGCAGGTTTCTGAAAACAGTTTTTTGAAAAGCGTTCGGGAGCTAAACTGCAAATTTACCGAAAATTCGCTACCGAAACGCACTTACTGCGTTCCGATTTTTTTCTTACAAACGCATCATATTTTGATAAAAAATGCAAAAACGCATTAACGAATTTGTTCTACGAAAATTATCTAAAAAAACTATACACTCCTACCCACTCCTGGTCCCGTAACTTCTTTGGGGGTGTGAACAAGAAATTTTTCTTGGGGTTTGTGGATCCAAGTTTTTTGAAAAGCGTTCGGTAGCTAAACTGCAAATTTACCGAAAATTCGCTACCAAAACGCACTTACTGCGTTCCGATTTTTTTCTTACAAACGCATCATATTTCGATAGAAAATGCAAAAATGCATTAACGAATTTGTTCTACAAAAATTAGCTTAAAAACAATTATAGACCGTTAAACAATAAACTTCACTATACCTACAAATAAATATCCAAAAAGGCACCAACTTAACTAAACTGACAGCCAAAGCATCAAAGAAAGGGTCTACTTGAAATGAATATTTTGTAAGTATTTTAGTAAAATGAAGGGCAATGACGGTTGAAGGTGAGACTTCAGCGCTTTTAAAACACTTTTTTTGCGACATTTTCTCCACATAGCCCG
The DNA here is from genome assembly GCA_964006375.1 of Tillus elongatus. Lineage (NCBI taxonomy): Eukaryota > Metazoa > Arthropoda > Insecta > Coleoptera > Cleridae > Tillus > Tillus elongatus. The sequence continues at coordinate 102,803,653 of OZ023262.1, read as the reverse complement.
TATTAGCTTTATGTTCTTTTCCTAAATGTTGCCAATTTTAACGTTTGAAATCGCCGAACACTCTTGCAACATTTTCTTTTCACAATCGGTATTTGTTTCACGTTCTTTGCCTAAACATTGCTAATTTTGACGTTTAAAATTGCGAGTTTGAGGTTTTGAGGAAAACTCCAAAATTTGTCTCTTTAACTGCCCATAACTTCTTTGTCTTTAAAGCTAGAGACCTAAATTTTGGTACAGAGTTCACTTTTTTAATACAAACACGCGTTTGGTTGCCCTTACTTTGTTATTTACAGAGATATAAGTTTTAGAAAGAAAACACAAAATTTTCCGGGAAAACCTAGTCCGATTTTCTTGGATAACGAACTTATCCAAGCCACTTGCAAAAGGAAGGTACTCACCAAATTTGATCAAGATTGGTTAATTATTTTTTGAGTTATCGGTCGAATGTATATATATATATATATATATATATATATATATATATATATATATATATATATATATATATATATATATATATATATTTTAACACAGATCTTCTCATTAGCGAATTAAAAAAAAATTCGCTAAAAAGATTGCCCTTTCTGGTTTCGAATTGTAAATTAAGTAAAATAAGAGTTATTAAGTGTATATATTGGTCTTAAGTCGCGCACTCTATTAGAAATGCGATATTTGCAATACGTATCTTATTCGTCGCCTAAAAACACAACTTCACTCATTTTCGAGTTCCTAACCTAGATATTTTAAGAATAATGGCAGAAACCAATTAAAATGCTAACTCTCAACACCCTGTATTTCCGAAACTAGCAAATTTCGGTTAAGGCATGTTTGCACCAATTGTAACTATTTGACATGTAGTATCTCCAGCTCTCGGTTTTGCCATTGTTAATGAATCACCTTGTATATATAATTCACGCAAATTTTCAACATTCGAAAGAAGTTTACTATCTGTAAGGCAAACTTACTTTATGAGAAATCGGTATAAAGGTTGTTAACTTTAGAATAAATTGGATAGTATGGTGGGTTAGTAAATTTTTGTAAAAAAATCACTATTGGGGAGATCCCAAGTTTTGAATTCATTCTTCAAATGAGCGCGAACTTATAAGGAAATAAATTGGGCTTGAACATAAGCGGTTATGAGGAATCCAGTAAAATTAAATTGAAGTACATGGCGCTTCCGGTTATACCGGAAGTACCATGTACATCGTTATTTTAAATAGAACACCCTATATCTTTTTGCATTTTTAGATTCCGAATCGAATTCTAGATCAAATATTATCAAAGCATTACACGTCAAAATGCGATGTTTTCGAGTTGATTGGATTTTTTCGAAAATTTTCAAAATATTTGTTTGATAACACATATCTACGCTCCTAATCAAAATCGTAGATTCTGCCTCGGTGAGGAGACTAAGGAAGCTTGGTTCTAAGTAAAGCGCAGTTGATGTTTTTAGTAACTTATACAGAGCGATCTATACTAAGTGCCAAACTCGAGCAACTTATTTCATACAACCTTTCATAATTTCAAATGCAACAACACCTTTTGTTTTCTACCTAATCTTATTGCACATTAAAATTTGTTCCCTTTCCCTTTACCCAACTCTTACTATTTCCGAGATATATTGATTTTTATTTTACATGCTTCAGATATTCGGGTATCTACGATATCTTGGTTGCCTATAACCGAAAACGTGAAATAAGTTTAACTGGCACTTCCTAGGACGTTCCGTTATAACAGCTTGTGAGTTTGTGGAAAGTTGTTAACACTTCCCTACCATTTTCGAGATATATTGATTTTTAGTGAATTTTCTTAAAAAAAAATTCACTAATGAGGAGATCCCGACCTTCGAATTTTGAAAAAATTTCTTCAAATGAGCGCTATTTAGGACCCCCGGAACCCAAATCCGAGGTCAGTTTCAGAATTTATATGTTTATATATATATATATATATATATATATATATATATATATATATATATATATATATATATATATATATATACACACATATATATATATATATATATATATATATATATATATATATATATATATATATATATATATATATATATATATATATATATGTTTATATATTTATGTGTCACACCTATAACTAAAAAAATAATGAACCGATTTCAATAAAATTAGGTAAGTACCTTCCGTTCGCGAGTGGCTTGGCTAAGTTCGTTAGCCAGGAAAATCCGCCGAGGTTTTCCCGGAAAATTTTGTGTTTCCTTTCGAAAAAAATCGTAAAAAATTTATATCTCCGGAATTAACAAAGTAAGGGCAACGAAATTTGGTACACGGGTTTATATCATTATAGGTAAGCTACCTATATATATAACCGAAAACGTGAAATAATTTTAACTGGCACTTCCTAGGACGTTCCGTTATAACAGCTTGTGAGTTTGTGGAAAGTTGTTAACACTTCCCTACCATTTTCGAGATATATTGATTTTTAGTGAATTTTCTTTAAAAAAATTCACTAATGAGGAGATCCCGACTTTCGAATTTTGAAAAAATTTCTTCAAATGAGCGCTATTTAGGACCCCCGGAACCCAAATCCGAGGTCAGTTTCAGACTTTATATGTTTATATATATATATATATATATATATATATATATATATATATATATATATATATATATATATATATATATATATATATATATATATATATATATTTATTTATGTGTCACACCTATAACTTAAAAAATAATGGACCGATTTTGATAAAATTTGGCACATACCTTCCTTTCGCAAGTCGCTTGGATAACTTCGTTAGCCAGGAAAATCCGCCGAGGTTTTCCCGGAAAATTTTGTGTTTTCTTTCGAAAAAAATCGAAAAAAACTTATATCTCCAAAATTAACAAAGTAAAAGCAACCAAATTTTATACGCGGGTTTGTATTATTAGAGGCAAGTTATCTACCAAAATTTAGCTTCGTAGCTTGAAGGACAAAAAAGTTACAGGCATTTAAAGAAAAATAAATTTGGGTTCTCCTCAAAACGTAAAAATCGCGATTTTAAACGTCAAAATTGGTGAGTACCTTCCTTTTGCAAATGGCTTAGATATGTTCGTTACCCAGGAAAATCCGACGTGGTTTTCCTGGAAAATTTTGTGTTTTCTTTCGAAAAAAATTTATATCTTCAAAATTAACAAAGTAAGGGCAACCAAATTTTATACGCCGGTTTACATCATTATAGGCAAGTTACCCACCAAAATTTAGCTCTGTAGGTCAAAAGACAAAAAAGTTATAGGCATTTAAACAAAAATAATTTGGGGTTTTTCACAAAACGTCAAAGTTGCGATTTAAACGTCAAAATTGGCAACATTTAGGAAAAGAACTTGAATCTAATACGGGCTATGGAAATAAAATGTCTCAAGAAGAATGTTTGAATTTGAAACCCTGAAGTCTTAGTTTCAACCGTCATTGTCCTTCATTTTAATAAAATGTTTCCAGAAAATTCATTTCAAATAGACCCTTTCTCTGATGCGTGGCAGTAGCCTTAGCTATAGAGTTTATCGTTAATAGTATATAATTTTTGTAGAATTTTCGTAAAAAAAATCAATAAAGCTCAATATATCTGTTATTATACCAGATATGAAAAAAAATTGTATATATTAATTATAGGGTGTCTTGAGCTACATCTTAAAAAAATATTTCTACAATCACAGGGTGGCCCATAAGTCGTTTGTGATACAAATTATCTTTTTTTTTTAATCAAACGCCTTATGTTATTGCATTTTTGCATTTTCCATCGAAATATAATGCATGTTTGTAAGAACACAAATTCTGGACGCAATAAGTGCGTTATGGTAGGGAATTTTGATCAAATGCTTAATATTTGAATAGCTCAATTTGCTATTAACCTATAAGGTTGACCAAAAAACGAGTTTTTTCGGGAACACTTTAAGTTTACTTTCGGAAATTTTTGTACATTTTCAAACAATAAAGTTATTTTGATGAAACATGGCACATTGTTTTTATTATATAGGTTATACTGGTAACCAAAATTGATGCCTGCTTTCTTAAAAAAACACACATTATTGCTATTAAAAAATAGTTTTATGAAAATTCACTACCATAACGCACTTGCTGCGTCCCGAGAGTTTACTTTATATTATGTTGTACATTCAGATGTTTGATCATACTTAGACGCATATGACCGAAAATGTCAAAAATTGAGTAAAATTCAACTGACACCTCCCTTTCATTAAAATATATTGAAGAATATCCGCGAACACGTTAAAAAAATTCCGTAAACTTCTATCTATAATTTATTTGCATTTGATAGTTATTATTTTTGTGAGTAGCTCATAAAATTAATGCTCTTGTTCATAATCAATTGTTTGTTTGGTTTTTATTGATGGCAGCTTAATTATTTTACAATCACAGCAAATTTTGCAGAAATCGATTAAGACAAACGAATATTTTAGATAAGTGACTTCAGATTTATGGATTGTCATTATAACTGATTTGAGCATTTAAATACATAAATTACAAGTTAATATTATAGTCTCAGTGGACTAATGGTGAATGCGTTGGACTGCCTATTCTGATATTGAAAAAATTAAATTGCGCTGGAGTGCTAAACCGAAGGTACGATTCTTGGCAGGGTAATTTAAAAATGTTTTCCGCTTTTTTAGTACCAGGTGTCAAATTAACATATACTCAGACTGACATAGAATTTGACCAAATTGGGTGTAATGTTCATATCTGCCATTAAATGCTGTCCTTTAATTCATTCCACATTTAGAGCCTCGGTGGTTTAGAGGTAAGAACGTGTGCCTCTGAACCGAAGGGTACTGAGTTCGATCACAGGGTTCTCCTTTCACTTTTTCAGTACAAACTGTAACATTAACATCAACCGAGGTTCTGACATTGTATTTGAGCAAGTTGAATGTCTGCACGTTAAAGATCCCTACCCTCCTTACAGAAAGGCAGGGGTTCGGCCAAATTTCCAGGATGGTAAGGTGAAACTGCTCCCTGGCGTCGGTGATTGGCCATAGTCGCGGAAATGGGCCGACGTTAAAGAAACAAAACACGCACATTCCACTAAATTCGCCAATTACTAATAAGAATCAGTTAAAAGTATCATTTGAAAAAGAAACAAAAGTTTTTTATAAGACTAATTATTTATTACTAGGATAAGTTATTACAATTTTGAAGCTTTTCACAACAAAAGTCTGGACGCAGCAAGTGAGTTATGGAGTGAATTTTCATAACAATGTTTCTAGTAGTAAATATATCTCTCCAATGCAAGCAGGCATAAATCTGGTTACCGGTATAACTTATATCGTTGAAACAATGTACCATATTTTATCAAAATAAGTTATTGTTTGGATATGTGAAAAAAAATTCCGAAAATAAACTTAAAATGTTACCTAGAAAACTGATTTCCTATCCAACAAACCTTAGGCACTTACTGCGTCTATATTTTTTTTCTTACAAATATGTATCATATTTCTTTGAAAAATGCAAAAATGAAATAATATAAGGGTGTTCGAAAGAAAAATTGTAGGCATCGCCATCACGGCTTATAGGCCACTGTGATTGTCTAAATAATTTTATAAGATGCAGCTCAAGACACTCTATAATTAACGTATACAACTTTTTCTCGTATCTTGTATAATAACAATTATATTGAGCTTTGCCGTATAAATGCGTCACCCTGTATATATGTAAACAGACAAAAACTGAAACTAAACCCGGATATGGATTCTAGGGGGCCTAGTTTGCGCTCAATTGAAGAAATCTTTTTGAAATTCAAAAGTCGCGGTCTTCTCATTAACGATTTTTTTCTACGAAAATTAGCTAACAATTATAGACCATTAAACCATACACTTAACTAAAACTACCGCCAAAGCACCAGAGAAACGATCTATTTGAAATGAGATTTCTGAAAAGATTTTAGTGAAGTGAAGGACAATGACGGCTGAGACTGAAACTTAAGGATTTGCAAAACACTCGCCTTGCAACATTGTGTTTATATAATTCGTATTTGTTTTAGGTTCTTTGCCTAAATGTTGACAGTTTTGACGTTTTGAATCGCCTAAAAGAGACGCGTTCTACGTGTACTGCTCATCGGAAAAGTACCAGCGCCGCTTGAAACTTGTAACGGCTTCTTGCTCCACAGAACTTGTATATTAGAGGTAAAACATTTATTTCGATGTCTCAACTACATAAAAAATAAATAAATGGTGGCCATTGAATATTCAAGTGCGCCTAATATATCGATATTTTCAAATGTATTAATATTCGACGTAAGGAAATTCACTTGCGTCGTTTGCTATTTATGACTTTGACGTTTTGAGGAAAACCCCATTTTTCCCCTAAATGCCCATAACTTTTTTGTCTTTAAACTTTTAGACCTAAATTTTGGTAAATGGTTCACTCTTTATAATACAACTACGAGTACCAAATTTTATTTATGTTATTTCTGGTGATGTAAATTTTTCCCGAAAGAAAAAACACAAATATTTCCGGGAAAACCTGGGCCGATTTTCCTGGTTGACAAACTTATCCAAGCCACCTGCAGGTACTCTGAATTTGATTAGAATCGGCCCATTGTTTTTCGAGTTATCGGTGTGATACATGTATATATATATATATATATATATATATATATATATATATATATATATATATATATATATATATATATATATATATATTTAAAGAAAATTCACTACAAACCCACAAGCTGTTAAAATAGAAAGTCCTAGGAAGTTCCAGTTATATAATATAATTATAAGACGCTCTGCATAAACTACTGAAAACGTCAACAGCGCTTTACTTAGAAACAAGCTTCCTTAGTCTCCTTACCGAGGAAGAATCTACGACCATGATTGGCGCAGATATGTCTTATTAACCACAGTAGTGACATTTAGAAAAATCGAGTTTAATCGAAAACGTCGCACTTTGACACATAGTGCTTCTATAATATTTGATCTAGAACTCGATGCGGAATCTAAATTCCAAAAATATGTAGACTACTTAAAATAACAAGTCACGGTTTAACCGGAAGCGCGATGTACTGCAATGCAAATTCACTGATTTCCTCATAGCCGCTTATGGCCAAACACATCCTGTATGTATCTCTCTCTCTCTCTATATATATATATATATATATATATATATATATATATATATATATATATATATATATATATATATATATATATATATATATATATATATATATATATATATATATATATATATGTGTGTGTGTGTGTGTATGTGTGTGTGTGTGTGTGTGTGTGTGTGTGTGTGTGTGTGTGTGTGTATCACGCTGATGAATGACTGAAAAAATAAGGTGGCTTGAATAAGTTCCCTAGCCAGGAAAATTGGACCAGGCTTTCCGGGAAAATTTTACGTTTTCTTTTAGACAAATTTGTACCACCGAAAATAATAAAGCAGGTTTACATTATAAAAAGTAAAGTATGTACCAAAATTTAGAATGCTGCGTTACAAGAAAAAAATTATAAGCATTTATGCAAAAAGATAATAAAATAACTACCAGAACGCACTTGCTGCGTCAAGACTTTTTTGAGTACCACTTGCAAAGTTCTACGACCTTCTTGTGGTAACTTTTACTCTTAATATTTATTTAGCAGAGCCATATTTGGGGAAAACTATCCTTACCTGCTATCTACCACTACCAATGCTTTGAAAATCATTTCACACACTGTATCTCTGAATTATTCAGTTTCGCCTTATTTCATTTCGATTGAATAATTTTTAATATCTGAATTATTTTTTTCATTACTAAAAGCGGTTACAAATCCACTAGAGTACATGATATCAAACAAAATAAAAAGGGTCAATATAGCGTACAGATATGGTATTGATATGAGTGGATCTATCCGTCCGTAGTTGTAGCCATTCCGGATCATTGAAACCGTTCATACTAAAATCGCAATCACATGTGTTTAATCTGCATTCCGAAACTGTTCTGCCGCTGCACTTTGTTTGTAACAACATGTACTCGATTCCCTGTATGAGGTCTAGAATAGTTATGTTTGGCCAGCGAGCAAGATACACATTTACCGTTTATTGAATGCTGGAAGTCTCCATTCCACCCCCATACCTAAATTAAAGTCCATAAAGTTATTGAGGTAAAATTACTTTAAGGGTCACTTACCCCAAGCCTTTGAAACTGTTGCCACCGTCTGTTTGAGTTAACTATATAGGCTGTTCCATTTTGGTTGCAATTGCTGGGTATCTTGATGATTAGTAAAGATAAATCCTTGCGATTTCTAGAGACCTAAGCTATTTTTTTTGTGTGAAACGAAAGATGCCGCAAACAAAATTGCCATAGCCCTATTAGTTTCCGAGATACAGGGCGATATTGAAATATTGAATTTTCAGGTACACCTTGCATATTAGTCGTCTGGCAACTTATCAAAAAGGTAAACACGAATCCTTTTAGAACTTTTTGCGTAGAATATAGTGGTGTGGTTAGTTTTTTCAAATATTACTCTTTTTGAAATATTGACCAATGCCTGTTTTTTTAAATGGAACACCTGTAAATTTGTCAAGAAATTAATTTGCATTTTCACAAGCTTCTCAAAAATATATATTATGGGTTTATGTTAATAAATAACAAAAAAAGCCTAATTTTCATAATTTGAATTCAAAATTTTGTAATAGGCCATGCAAAAAATGCTGCTTTTTATATTTCTATAGGCTAACAATAAACCGAGAAAATGGTTTAATAACAGCTATTTATCAATATCTTTATTTCTGTTTTTCCAGAAAATAGCTACCTAGATTTATGAAAAGGAAATAAAAATAATAAATAATTATTATGCAATCAGCCTATCAGCAAAATACAACTTTGAAAATTGTAATATAATCACTAAAGTAATCCAGTAAATCAAAAGAACTGTTCAAAATGATTTTCATTTTGTTGTATGCACGCTTCGCATACTTTTCCTATTCGTTTTAAGGAATTAACCAAAACAACGGGATGATTTTGTAAGTAGCAAAAACTTTCTCTTATTGCGTTTCCTAAATCTCGAATATTATCATAATGAACGTTGTACATTTTATTCTCCAGATATCCCCATAGAGAGAAAAACAACATGGACAAGTCTGGGGACGTAGGGCACCTTCTTATAGGCCCGTTGGTTCCGATCCATTGGTTCGGACAATTATTCTCCGGAAATAACCTCGCCATTTGAGAATTGTTTATAGGAGCCCCGTCCTGTTAAAAATAAATTTCGTCTACATGCGCTAAAGGAACATCATCGAGCAATTCAGATATCGCTGTCTCTAAAATTTCAACTTAGCGATTGGCAATTAGGTTTCTCGCATATATATATATATATATATATATATATATATATATATATATATATATATATATATATATATATATATATATATATATTTTTATCTGCCTTGCTAATATGAAGCAAGACACATTTAGACAAACATGCTCTGCTGTCTTCTGGTAAATATTTGGTGTTCGTTTTCCTGGTACCAGAATCTGATATTGTGCCTACTAAGTATATGAGAATTACTGAAATGAGCTTCGTCTGACCATATAACCTTTATTGCAAAATTTTTTCCCGATACCAATTGCATAACACTATCCGACGTTGAGCATCCCCAGGATGTATGTCCTAGACAAGCCTAAATATGTATGGGTGGTATTTGTGTTCTCTCAGAATTTTTTGAATTTCAGCCTTTGGAATCCTAGGCCCTACAGGAGTCTGTAGGCTAAGCTTCTACATTAGCAAAAACTGTACCATCCTTAACCTCTCGATATTCTCTATTATAGGTTTTTGAAGTAAATTCTTTTACTTCCACGTCGTCACACCGTGTGAAAGAATCGCACCGGTGGCAAAACAATATTTTTTTTTGGCTTAAACGTCGTAAAAGTATCAAAACATATAGAAAATATGATTTGGGAACCAATTTTTTTTGTCTGTCGGTCTGTAGGTCTGTCGGTCTGTCGGTCTTTCGGTCTCTCGGTCTCTCGGTCTGTCGGTCTGTCGGTCTGTCGGTCTGTGCGTATCTAGGTCTGTACGTCTGTCTGTTGTAGCCACCATAATTTTAGAACGAAATGACATATCGTTTTCAAATTTGGTACACAGTCAGCACTCTACAAACGAACGGTTCGGATTGTTTTTGGGTAAAATCGCTTTAGCGGGTAGGGGATGAATGGTGGGTTATTTGGTGACAGATGCCATTTTTTCATTAAAACTCGAGTAATATTATAACGTTTTAGGGTTTATTTGTTAGAAAACTTTTAATTTCATCAAAGATCTAGTATTTGGTGCTGAAATTAAGTTGAATGTATGGGGGTAGAATATTGTTGACAAGAATTTCAAACCTTTTTTTTTGCTAAAACGGCGTAAAAAGTATCAAAATATATAGAAAACTTGATTCTGGAACAAATTTTTTTGTCTGTCGGTCTGTCGGTCGGTGTGTCGGTATGTCGGCATGTACGTCTGTCTGTTAATAAGGCGCAATATCCTTCGAAATAATTGAGATATCATCTTCAAATTTGGTGTCCAGTTAGCACGCGACAAGGGAACGCTTCGAGTTGTTTTTGAGTAAGATCGCTTTAGGGGGTAGCGGATACATAATGGGTGATTTGGTGGAAATTGACATTTTTTTCCACAAAACTCGAGTAATAGAACGTTTTAAAAGTTTATGTGTACAGGAATACAAATATCTTCTTTGTGGTCAAGTCGCGAGCCGTAAATTCATTCCATGAGAATGTCTTTCTGCAGAGAATAAATTATCACAGCTATGTGGAAGTTATAATTTGATTTGCAGCACTATTTTATTCGGTAAAAAGTGGATGTATTGGGTTGCCTTCTTTCTGGATATCTAAATCAAAATTAAGCAATTGTATTTAAACATAACTGAAAACCAAATATTTACCTGTAAAATACATCCCAGATGCAGCTTCAGCAATTTTATTACTTAATATAAAACAAGTTAGCATATCGTACTTTCCAAAATGTTCGAAATTTTGGTTTGTTGCCACAGTTACAAATATACTTTCACACAATAAACAAATACAAAAAACGGCCAAACTTGTAAATGAAACACACAATTTATATAAATAAGAGAAGCCGTGACACGGCTAGAACAAATTTTGGGAACTGTCACTTGCTTCCAAAAGATGAACAGCAGCAATTTTGTATACCATACTCCAAAATGTTGATTGCCAATTATGAAACTAGGCTTTTTTCGTTGTTTATTAAAATAGACCCACAAAGTTATGTATTTTTGAGAAGCTTGTGAAAATGCAAATTAACTTCTTGGGAACTATAGAGAGTATTCCATTAAGAAAACAGTGGTCCAAATTTCAAATAGAGTAATATTTAGAACAAAAAAAAACAACTAAAAACGCCACTAGTTTCTACGTCAAAAGTTGTAAAAGGATTCGCTTTCATCTTTTTGAAATTAAAAGTTGTTAGACAACTGAAACAGAAGGGTTTGCTAAAAACGCAATATTTTTAATATCGCTCTGTAGCTCGGAAACTACGAAAGCTATGACAACTTTGTTTACGGCATTTTTTTTTTTCGCAAAATAGTAACTCAGGTTTCCAAAACCACAAGGTTCTATGTTTACTATTAACCGAGATACCCATCAATTGCAACCAAATGGAAAACAAGTATACAGTGTGGAACAGCCAAATGGAATAAATGAAGTAGTTCAATTATTGTGCATATTTTTAAAAAATACATATAAACGTCAATTCTAGATTGAAAACTGAGATTCTGCAAAGTGACTTTACCCCTACATTCAACTCCCTTCGAGGGTTTGCAACCTCCAAATTTTTCATTAGGAAGTAGGGGCTTGTGATACCTCATTTGGAAGATCTCTTCATGCTCTGTTCAAAAACGATATGGTTTTAAAATTTGTTGCAAATATTAAGATTGAAAAAATATATTTATCTGATTGACGAACTTCTCTACAACACACTAAAAATTAATCAATAACCGCGTTTCATTCTTGATAATAAAAAAAGTTCAGGACGGAGCAAGTGAGTTATGGTAGTGAATTTTTATTAAATTCTTCAAATTTGAATAACTCAATTTTCTATAAACTTAGAAAGTTTAGTTTTGGTGTGAAGTAAGGTCTTTCCTGAGTCAAGACATGCACCAAATTTTATTACAATAACCTTGTAATTTTTGGAGAAAAAATTTTTTACGAAAGAAAATTTAAAATTTGAATAACTCAATTATATATAAACTTATAAAGTTGAATTTTGGCACATAGTAAGGCCTTTTCAAAAGGCAATAAAATCGTTAAATTTCATTAAAACAGTTTTGTAATTTTTGAAGAAAAAATTTGTTTCGAAAGCAAACTGAAAATTTTCCCGGAAAACCCTGTCCAATGTTCCTGGATAACGAACTCATCGAATCCATTAATAAAAGAAAGGCACTTGCCGATTTTCATCGAAATTGGTTCATTATTTTTTGTGTTATCGGATGGATACATATACATATACATATACATATATATATATATATATATATATATATATATATATATATATATATATATATATATATATATATATATATATATATATATATATATATATATATATAAACATATAAAAATTTAAACTGACCCCGGATATGGGTTCTAGGGGTCCTAGGTTGCGCTCATTTGAATTTTTTTTGCGGTGTCTCACCATCGTAACCTCTCTATTAGTTATTTTTTTCAAATAAAAATTTACCAAAAGCAACCAAAACCTCTTCACTGTACTTTTTGGACGGTATCAATTAAAAAGAAGACATAGAAAGTTGTCAGCATTTTAGTTGGCATTGTAAGTTTTGTTTAAAACCACCCAGGAACTTGCTGTATAATTATAACCGCATGACAGTCGTTGTCAGTTGTTAACTCCTATTCAAAAATATGGTTTATTTAACAGAAATGCATAAAACAACAACCATACAGATGATTGGATACGGAGATAAAACACGATCACAGATTAAAGTTGCTTGCATATACCAAGGAACAATTTTCTACATGCAGACTTGGAGACTACTTCTCTGGCTTCATTGCTGGTTTTAGTTGGTGAAGGACGTAGCCAGCGCATAAGCTAACTGGAGCAAGTGGCCCTTACGAATTCTGGAAGTTCTAGGATGTTCTTCAACGTTTCTGTGACTATAGTTTCGCTGCTTGACAGCATTCTCAGACAGATTAAAATTGAATTAGTACGAAATCATGACAACTACAAATAAAGATCTGCTGCTATGTTATGATATGATGTTTTGATCAAAAAAAATTATTAAAATGAAAATAAAAAATGAAACACAGATGACATGTGAGGCTTTTAAAATGTCTACGTGATGTATGTCAATATTTAACATAAAAATAGAACTAGCCTATAATAACTATGATCACAGTTACAACAATAAAATAACTAAACAATAACAGTATAAAAGCAGTCTCTATATAACGAAAATATCGACATACATCAACTCATTATCTTATTACAACTGTTTTGAAAGAATATTTAAATTAATTTTCTTTGACTTATTTATTTAGAAAGAAGACTATCCAAGGAAGGGGAATACATTAAATCAGTTTTCTCGTTTAAAACAAGGTAGCTATTGTCGTGTGTGTACTTTTTGACTTCCAAAGCCTCAAAAAAGTCTCGTTTACGCTTGTCTTTATAAAAATGTAGTGGTTGTATACGGTTATTTACTGTAGGTCTATGTTCGGTATCAATAATATGTTTTGCAAATGTAGATTTGTCAGCGTGGTTATTTCTAAATGCAGAAATATGTTCTTTGTATCGAGTGTTAAAATTTCTAGAAGTTTGACCTATGTAGATTGCGTTACAATGTGTACAAGCTAACTTATAAACTCCAGCGTTTGTCATAAAACAAGATTTTTCTTTAGCGTTAAATAGTAAATCACGCGTCGTGTTGTAAGATTTAAAAGCTACCTTTGTATTTGTACAGGTATTTAAATTTTTTGAAATGTTTTCTGAAATGGTTCCAAAATAAGTTAACGAAACGTATCTGTTGTCTTCTTTGTCTCTAGTATTTGGATAAATTAAATTAATCGCTAATTTGTATTTGTTTCTCTCGATCATTTTATCTATTATTTTAACAGAGTAGCCATTATTAAATGCTGTTTGCTTAATTATTGAAATTTCTTTTTGTGACATAGGTATTGAAAATGCACGATGTATCATAGAATTGTAGGCTGACAGCATTTTGTGAAAAAGGGTGACATGAATCGTATGGTATGGTTGTGTCAGTGTAAGTTGGTTTCCTATATATTGAAAAGTCAAATGAATTATTTTCTAACTTTCTAATTGTTAAGCCTAAAAAATTTATACAACTGTTAGCTTCTTCTTCTAAAGTAAACTTAATATTTGTGTGAAAGTTATTAATAAAATTCAAAAATTCATTTAATTCTGTATGACTACCTTGACAATATGCTAAAATATCATCTACGTATCTGTACCAAAAGACAATATTATGCGAAAGTTCTGATGTTAAAATTTTGTTTTCTAAGTTTTCCATAAATATGTTGGCTAATAAAGGTGACAATGGACTACCCATAGGTAGACCTTCATTTTGCATATAAATTTTATTATTAAATTTAAAATAATTTTGTTTTATACATTCGTTAAAAAGATTTATTATTTCTTGTCTTTTTATTTTATTTGTAGTTGTCATCATTTCGTACTAATTCAATTTTAATCTGTCGGAGAATGCTGTCCAGCAGCGAAACTATAGTCACAGAAACGTTGACGAACATCCTATAACTTCCAGAATTCGTAAGGGCCACTTGCTCCAGTTAGCTTACGCGCTGGCTACGTCCTTAACCAACGAAAACCAACAGTGAAGCCAGAGAAGAAGTCTTCAAGTCTGTATGTAGTATGGACAAGTTTCACCAAGTAAGGGCAACAACAATCAATGAACATTTTTCTATTTGCCGCCTATAAGTCAGGGGACAATTAGTAAAATTGAAAAGCAATTGCGTGAACGTGGACATGTAAAGCATATACAAAAAAAACTTCTGATGCACTGAGTAATCATACCAAATTGGATGTAATACTTGTGTTTGAGAAAAACACACATACCTCTAGTCGACAAGCAGACACAGCATTTAATGTGGCCGTTAGTTGGTAGTTCGAATACTAAAAGCAAATAAAATGCATCCCTATAAATTCAGGCAAACTTAGGAGCTCACAGAAGACGATTTGCATAGCAGGACGTCTTTTTGTGAAGAAATGATGGAAATGTTAAATAACAATGTTATCTAACTGAGACATGTTTTGTTTTCCGGTGAGTGCAGTTTTATACTTCACAGCCATGCTAATTGTCATAATTGTCAGTATAGTCTCAAGAAAAGCCACACTGGATGAGAGAAGAATATACACAGTACCGTGAAGAGGGTAATGTTTGAGCAGGAATAGTTGTAAACCAGGTCATTGGCCCCTTCTTCATTGATGGAAATGCTAATTGAGATAATTATTTACCACTGCTCCAAAATAATGTAATGTCAACATTGCCAAACATATCCTGATTGAGCAAGCTTACAAGTTCCAGCGAATATAATGTGATTCCAGCAGGATGGAACACCAGCACATTACCAAATGAATAACTGGAAATACCCGACGTAATATATTAAAATCGGTGAGTAGGGAGAGGAAGATCCTTGGAATGGTTAGTACTGTCACCCGAGCCTAGGCTATTAGACTTTTTGTTATGGGAATATCTGGAAAGTATGGTATACAAAATTAACCACGCGACTTAACTGACCTAAGAAGAAGATTAACAATTACGATTAGTTAGGTCATGCCTCAAATGTTGAGTAACGTTAGAAGACATTTTAATTGACGATTAAGATGTTGCCAAGACGTTTAACGCATGCATTTTGAACATCTCCTACATGTGTTTTTTATATTTTTCTTATTATCTAGAATGAAACCCGTACACATATTAATTTCTTAGTGTGTTGTAGCGAAGTTAGTCAATTAGGGGATTTTTTACTGTTAATTTTTGCAATAAATTTTGAAAATAAAGCATTTTTGAATAGAGAATGAAGATATTTTTCAATCGAACCACAACTTCGCTTTTAAATTTTGGTGGTTCCAACTGTCACTTGTCACTTGGGGGGTTGAATGAATTCACTAAAAGAAAGCTGTGGCACCTATACTGTATAAGAAATATTTTTTAGTTCGTATATGTCAATGACCTTAATAGTTAAAACACACTTATTTAAAATTAAAAAAAAAGTTATATGATCCGACATGCAATTCCAATAATTTTGTTTGTGAACGCTTGCAGAAAAAAATCACCAATGAGAAGATGATGACTTTTAATTAATTTTTAACAGCAAATCAATTTGTTTGTTATTACCCTAATTTAGTCAAACCGCTTCATACTTACTTAGTTTTTAAAACAATGTTAATAATAATAGATTACAAATTTCAATTCAAGTACTTTATCAACGAATTTTCGTGGAAAAAGGTCTTTCTTTGGTTTCGTGAAAGAAACACACTATTTGTAAAAAACCTGGCAAATTTATGTTAAAAATTGGTTTAGAAACTATTAGTGTAAATTATGCAGTTACTTTTTGTGAAAAAATTAAATACAATTTTCCATTGAGTGCGTAGTTTCGTAGAACAATTTTGTTAGCTAATTTGCTTAAAATATTTTGCCAAGTTCGCAAAACATAATGTTTTGAATAAGTTTCTTTGAAAAATATTGTTTACCTAGTAAATTTTTGTTAGGAAAATAAATCGAATATTTTAAATTTTGGGTTGGTAAATTAACGTAGAAAAGTTTTCTAGCGCATTTTCGGGAAAAAATTGCATCTATAAGTCTTTCCGTGATGAAAAAGCGAATTTTCATAAGAATAAAGGTTATTTAGCAAAAATCACTTCTATGAAAATCACCACCATAACGCGCTTACTGTTTCCTGAATTAATTGTTCCATTACCATGTCAAACACCAAGAAAAATCCTTTCTTATTACATCTTAAGACCTCGTAGATGAAAGTTAAAAAGGTTAATGTTTGGGCAGGAATAGTTGGAACCCATGTCATCGGATTCTTTTTCATTGCTGGCAGTCTAAGAGATAATTATTTAGCACTGCTCCCAAAGAATGTTATGCCAACTTTGACAAACATTTCCTGCTCGAGCAAACTCACAACAGGATGGAACACCCACATTATCAAATCATTATCCGGAAGTACCTCGACTTAATATTTATAAATAGATGGATACGGATAGGAGGATCCGTATAATAACCAGCCGATCTTACGTTATTAGATTTCTTATTAATGGGATATGTGAAAAGTATGGTATACAAAACTAAACCACGCGATTTAACTGACTTAGGAAGAAGAATCACGATTGCGATTAGGTCGGTCACATCTCAGGTGTCGATTAACGTTGGAAGACATTTTTATTGACGATGAAGATGCTGCCAAGACGTTCAAGGCATGAATTTTGAACATCTCCAACATTAAGATTGATGTGTTTAAGCGAATTTTCATTAAGCAAATTCTCCAATAGAGAGATATCGATGGTAGGACTTTTGGAAAAAAAAAATTCAAACGAGCTCGAATTAGGGCCTCTACAACCCATATCCGGGGTCACTCTGAAATTTTATATGTATATATGTATATATATATATATATATATATATATATATATATATATATATATATATATATATATATATATATATATATATATATATATATATATATATATATATATATATATAGGTATATATGTATCCACCCGATTACTCAAAAAATACTTGACCGATTTCGATCAAATATCTGTGTTAATGGCTTGTATGAGTTCGTAGGTGAACACCGTAGGTATAATTTTTCTTGAAAAAAAATTTTTAAACGCAATATTTTTTAAGATATTGAAGTGCTTTATATATATATATATATATATATATATATATATATATATATATATATATATATATATATATATATATATATATATATAACATCACAATACAACTATTAGCCAAATTAAAAATTAAATGACACACGAGAAAAGGAGTTATTAGAAAATTAAGAAGAAAAAAAACATTCTAAGACATCAGTTCAAATTCCATAATGCATTTCGCACCGTCAACGTTGACAAGGATGGCTAGAGTATGAATGTGCTTTACTGTAGAGTAAATAATTTAAAACTCTGGACGCAGCAAGTGCGTTATGGTAGTGAATTTTCATAAAACTATTTTTTAATAGCAATAATGTGTGTTTTTTTTTAAGAAAGCAGGCATCAAATTTGGTTACCAGTATAATCTATATAGTAAAAACAATGTGCCATGTTTCATCAAAATAACTTTATTGTTTGAAAATGTACAAAAATTTCCGACAGTAAACTTAAAGTGTTCCCGAAAAAACTCGTTTCTTGGTCAACCTTATAGGTTAATAGCAAATTGTGCTATTCAAATATTAAGCATTTGATCAAAATTCGCTACCATAACGCACTTACTGCGTCCAGAATTTTTTTTCCTAAAAACATGCATTATATTTCGATGGAAAATGCAAAAATGCAATAACATAAGGCGTGTTTGATTAAAAAGAAAAGAAAATTGGTATCACCAACGACTTATGGGCCAGCCTGTGATTGTAGAAATAATTTTTTAAGATGTAGCTCAATACACCCTATAATTAATATATACAATTTTTTTCATATCTTGTATAATAACAGATATATTGAGCTTTATTGATTTTCTTTACGAAAATTCTACAAAAATTATATACCATTAAACGATAAACTCTACAGCTAAGACTACTGCCAAGCGTCAGAGAAAGGGTCTATTTGAAATGAATTTTCTGGAAACATTTTATTAGAATGAAGGACAATGACGGCTGAAACTAAGACTTCAGGGTTTGCAAAACATTCTTCTTGAGACATTTTATTTCCATAACCCGTATTAGATTTATGTTCTTTTCCTAAATGTTGCCAATTTTGACGTTTAAATCGCAACTTTGACGTTTTGTGAAAAACCCCAATTTATTTTTCTTTAAATGCCGATAACTTCTTGTCTTTTGACCTACAGAGCTAAATTTTACCTATAAGGATATAAACCCGCGTACCAAATTTGGTTGCCCTTACTTTGTCAATTCCGGAGATATGATTTTTTTTTCGAAAGAAAATACAAAATTTTCCGGGAAAACATTGACCGATTTCCCTGGCTAACGAACTTATCCAAGCTATTTGCAAAAGGAAGGTATTCACCAAATTTAATCAACATCGGCCCATTATTTTTTGAGTTATCGGTGTGATACATACATACATACATATATATATATATATATATATATATATATATATATATATATATATATATATATATATATATATATATATATATATGTATGTATGTATGTATGTATGTATGTATGTATGTATATATATATATATATATATATATATATATATATATATATATATATATATATATATATATATATATATATATATATATATATATATATATATATATATATTTGTGTCACACCGATAACTCAAAAAATGGTAGGTCGATTATGCTAAAATTTGGTGAGTATCTTCATTCTGCAAGTGGATTGGATGAGGAAAATGTGACCAGTTTTTTCTCGTAAAATTTTGCGTTTTTTTTTCGGGAAGTTTTTATATCTCCGGAAATAATAAAGTTCGGGCAACCAAATTTAGTACGCTGGTTTATATCATAAAAAGTAAACTCAGCCAAAATTTTGATTCCGTAACTTAAAAGAGAAAAAAGTTGTAGGCATTTAAATAAAAAAAATGTTTTCCTCTTAAAACGTCAAAGTCGCGATTTTGAACGTTAACTTTGGCCAAATTTAGGCAAAGAACCTGAAACGCACACGGATTATGTGGTAAAAGTGTAGCAAGAAGAGTGTTTTACAAACCCTTAAGTTTCAGCGTCAACCGCCCTTGTCCTTCATTTTAATCAAATATTTCTAGAAAATTCATTTCCAATAGACCCTTTCTCTAATGCTTCAGCAGTAGTCTTAGCTATAGAGTTTATCGCTTAATAGTCTCTAATTATATTTAGCGAATTTTCGTCGAAAAAATTCGCTAATGAAGAGCTCGCGAATTTTGAATTTTGAAAAGATCTCGTCAAATAAGCGTTAACTAAGATCCCTAGAACCCATATGCAGTGTTAGTTTCAGTTTTTATCTGTATACATATATACAGGGTGACGCATTTCTACAGTAAAGATCAATGTATCCGTTATTATACAAGATACAAGAATTGTTACATTAATTATATGGTGTCTTGATCTGCATATTATAACATTATTTTGAAAATAACCGGGTGGACCATAAGCGGTTAGTGATATGAATGATCTTTTTTTTCGAAGACCCCTTATGTTATTATATTTTTGCATTTTTCATTGATTATAATGCATGTTTGTAAGGAAAAAATGATAGCGTTCACAGTTTTTGAGTTATTTTAAGTGTTTTGCAACTTTTCACATTTTTCGCACATATCAAAAATTATGACACGGCGTTTTCACCAATAAATAGGAGATTCTCATGAAAGTAAGGCATTTAGAGAGGCATTTTGTTTATATAATTCGTCAATAAAATCGAGATGCCGTATACACAGCGGTCTTAAATAGTGACTGAATTTGAAAACATTCAAACTGTTGTAACAAATTTTTTTTCAAATTGAACAACTTCCCATACCTACAGACTTTCGGAAATATTTTTTTGCATTTTCTTTTCTTAAATCTTAGATACAGATTACGTAACTATATAATTATATTTTTATATACCCGTTAAGCAATTTTTTTGTAAAAAAATAAACAATTCTCAGAATTGGTTTTGTATTTCCGTAAAAATCATTGTTGGTAAGATTTTTGTGACATTTTTATAATTAAAAATATATGTTCAATATGTTATTGTAAGGAAAATGTTTTCGAATTTTCGTGAAAAAATTGTTTGCAAATTTTCATGCAATAATTTTTTGGGAGTTTTGTCGAAAAGCTTTTTGTGAATAATTATATTTTGGCAGGTAAGTAAATAGCCTGAAGAGGTTCGTTCGGATAAGTTTATTTTCGGAAAATTTTTGTAATTGAAATTACTTAAAATAAAGATATTTTGATGAAATATGGTACATTGTTTCTACTATAGACTGGTAACCAAATTGGATGCCTGCTTTCATTAAAAAGACATATTTGCTATTAATTTTTTTAAATGAAAATTCACTGTTATAACGCACTTGCTGTGTCCAGACATCAAGTTTATTGGCTCAAAGTAGAAAAAAACCTGTGTCACCTATACTGTATATGAAAGATATTTTAGTTTGTATATGTCAATGACTTTAATAGTTAAAACACACAATCTTTAAAATAAAATAAAAAAACGTAAGAGCCTCGGTGGTTCAGGGGTAAGAACGTGTGCCTCTGAACCGAAGGGTAATGGGTTCGATCCCAGGGTTCTCCTTTGACTTTTTCAGTACAAACTGTAACATTAACATCAACCGAGGTTCTGGCATTGTATTTGAGCAAGTTGAATGTCTGCACGTTCCGCCCTTCGGAGGGGGCGTAAAGCCGTCGGTCCCGTGTCCATGCGATGCCGGGCACGTTAAAGATCCCTACCTTTCTTATAGAAAGGCAGGGGTTCGGCAAAATTGCCAGGATGGTGAGGTGAAACTGCTCCTTGGCGTCGGTGATTGGCCATAGTCGCGGAAATAGGCCGACGTTAAAGAAACAAACACACACACACACACACACACACACACACACACAAAACGTTATTTGATCAGAACATGCAACTCCAATAATTTTGTTTGCGAACGCTTGCTGAAAAAAAAAACAAATGAAAAGATGACGGCTTTCAATTACAATTTTAATAACGGATCAAATTGTTTGTAGTTACCCTAATTTGGTAAAACCGCTTTAAGCTTATTTAGTTTTTTAAACAATGTTAATGATAAGAATAGATTATGAATTTCAATTTATGTATTTTATCGTGTAAATTGTTTATTGCTACTTTTTCTGAAAAAAAAAAATTAGGTAATTTTTGTGACGAAATTATACACAATTTTCCTTTGATTCTGCAGTTTCATAAAACAATTTTGCTAACTAATTGGCTTAAAATATTTTGCGAAGTTCGCGAAACATAATATTTTCAATAAGTTTGTTTACATTTTTGGTAAAAAAATAAATCGAATTTTTTAATTTTTGGTTAGTAAATTAACGTAGAAAAGTTTTTTAGCGAAATTTCAGGAAAAATTTGTAACTAAGAGTTGGTATGTGAAAAAACCGAATTTTCATAAAAAGAAAAGTTATTTAGCAAAAATCACTACTATGAAAATTATTACCATAACACACTTACTGTTTTCTGGATTGTTTTATTATCATGTCAAAAACTAAGAAAATTCGTTTCTTATTACATCTTAAGATAATCATCAGCTCGTAGATGAAAGTTGTTTATAAAAATCTTTAGAAGCTCAACTCCCTTAATCCACTTAATAAAATTTGTGTACAATTTCCTCTGTTCCAACTATGGGTGCAAACCTTTCACGAGGTGAAAATTTAAATAATGTTATTTGCACAACTTTAGTTATTTGAGCGAATAATTTGAAGAGAGTAATATGCCACATCAAAGGGTTGTTTAAGCCTTGCGTGAATTTGTAATCTCTCTCGTTCACTTACTTAAATTGCATTTATATTAAAATGTAAATTCACGTTATGTAAGTAATCATTTTCTAATTACTTTTCTTTGTAAAATTCCAACCAGGCCCCTGTTATTTTTTAGGGTTATAAGTTGTTAAAGTTCGACACAGCTTATCCAGTTTTATGAGGGGGTTCAAAAGGCAGAATTGCATCAACAAATTAAATTATAAAGCTGCAAAAATTGCAGAAGCTGTTTTTAAGGGATTTTAATTTTAGCGAATTTTTGTCGAAAATATTCACTTGTGAGATTCTCAGAAATTTCTGTTATCAGCGCAAACTAAACACATAGGACACATATTGTACATCTATATATATATATATATATATATATATATATATATATATATATATATATATATATATATATATATATATATATATATATATATACATATATATATATATATATATATATATATATATATATATATATATATATATATATATATATATATATAATTAGGTTTTTTCGTAGCGATTGTCCGAAAAAAGTAATTTATTTATTTAGTGGTACAATTATTACAGTCTTAAAATGTATTATAAAATATGTGATTCAAAACAACATGTGAACAACTAGAGTTATAGCGATTGAATGAAATAATGTTCTACAGAATTAACATAAATGCAAACGTCTGCATCAGCACTCTTACACAGGTCACTAAACTGATGATGCATGGTTTCCGGATTCGTCGTATTTTGTATGATGTTGAGAATATACAGGGATGTAACTCCTCCACTCTTAAATCTTTAACACGTCCTCGTGTTCGGACACTTCTTCTGTTTGCGTTTGCCTGTTGGACTTGTATAGGATGCTCTGAATTTTTCTTCTTAAAAGAAACAGAAGTACAATGGTAACAGCGATGGATATACCAATGGTAATGCCTAAGTGGGAATACTGCATGGACGGTCGGAGATGAAATGGATGCTGTTGTATTTGAGACAATGCTTCTTTTATCTTTTTGTTTTCTTTTAGATGAATTGGCCTAAAATGGATATGATGTTGAGGTGTCGGTTGCAATTCTTCGACTTCTATGGGTTGTAGCGTCAAATTGGTAGCAACGTCTTCATACATTTCCTCATTGATCTTGACTTTGCAGGAATTGAGGGATGTTACTAGACCGTTTCCCTGGAAGATTTTTCGTTCTAACGATGTTTCGCAATTTTCGACAATAGTGGTTGCTGAGCTAGTGGATATTAAGATCTGAACATGCTGCAGCTGAGTTGATATTTCGTAGGGGTTCATTACTTTGGCAGAAGTGCAATTTTGTAAGGTGTCAAGCTGACAATGTTCTTCTCGTGGGCGATTATTGCATATAACCACGTCTTCTATAGAGGGGCACTTCTCTTGGGTCCATAAGTTTGAAGAGGGTGTTTCTAAATAGTATGAGCTGGGTGGTACCAGGACAATATAATTTTGTGGTATAGGATAAACACAAAAATAAGAACCAGGATTGGGATGTAGGATAGGAACTTTTAAAAGGCATACAATCGTATCCTTAACCGATAATATATGAAATTTGGTAAATTCTACAACCTTAAAAACATGATTTTTGTCAAAGTCGATCAATTCATTTCTGTCATGACCTAACTTTAAGTGATCAATAATATTTAACAGATCACTAGTGGTAACGAGCTCTATATTAGTAATTTCGTTAAAACTTAAGGAAATAGTTCTTTGAATTATCTCTATATTACGGAGTAATTTAACAGCTACGTGAATTTGAAAATGAATTTTACTCGACAATTCTCTTTCGCTATCTAAAGTGGAAAAAGTCTGATAAATATGATCTAGATTTTGATTAATAATTTTTTGGTCCTTTTCGTACCTTTGTGTGATTATATTAGCAAATGAATTTAAATTATCAATTTGGGTAATTATATCTTCTTGATTTTGGAAAAGGTTATCTAAATTTTTATTGATTTCTTTTAAGTCTTCTTGGTCGAGATTTCCTGTTATCATTTTAATTAAAGAGCCTGCTCCGTTTATTAATCCGCGTTTAGTTCTGTGCATTTATAGTTTTTGTAGTTCATTACTTAATCGTGACAAATGGTCATCTAAAATTAGTAAATATCGTTCGTTAGTTGCAGACATTTGTCCAGTGTTTAAAAATTTAGAATTTTTAATAATATGTTATAATTAATTTCTATATCGGTAATATTAAAATAAAAATAAAATTTATGATAATGTTTGAGTATTTTTGCTATGCCTAAATACTCTTTAAAATATCCGTTAGTTTTTATCGGTGTTATTTGAAGTGGATGGACCAGGTTGAGGGTCATCATTGTTTGTAGTAGTAGTAGTTTTGTCCTGTAACGAAAAAGTCTTTCTTACTCTTTTTATGTTAGAAACGTGAGCTTTTGCTTTTGGTTTAGAAAATGTAACAATGTTTTCTTTTTGTTTAGGATGTGATCGTAATTTATAAAGAGGATTTGTTTTTCTTACTTTTGGTACTCTAATAGCTAGTTGTGTCGTTTCTTGTAAATCTGGTGTCGTTTGTCTGTCCGCATTTGCTTTAGAAATTCTTTTGTCTCCACTTACTTTTTGTTTCTGATATACACTGTCGAAGAAAGGCATTATTTCTTTGAGTCTATTGTTGTGTTCCTCGTAAAGGGTGGTTTTAGGTGTGACTGTTGGTAAGTCGTCGTAGGGGCCGTGTAGTAATGTAAAAGGTGAATACCCAGTTGTCGTGTGAATAGATTGGTTGTAAATAAGGGTTGCTGTTATCATTAGGGTTGCAGGCCTCTCTTGTGGGTTTTGTAATTTAAGAATTGGCAATTTTTCTACAAGAGTCGAGTGCAGTCGCTCTACTGGTGAATTTGAGTTAGAATTTTGGGGGGTTGTTATGTGAAGATTGATATTAAATAAATTACAGTATTCTTTAAGGGTAGTATTCGAAAATTCTTTGCCAGCGTCAGCTACTATTTTTAGGGGATGATTATGGTGGGAAAAATAGTGTCGAAGTTTATTTAACACGGTAATTGCGGATCCATCAGTTATATAATATGCCTGCGCATATTTGGAGAATAAATCTATGATAGTTAGGAATTTGCAATTATCGAAACTGAAGGTGTCAATGTGTATCACTTCAAAAGGGCGTTTAGCTAGAAGGGGACCTGAAAATGGTGGTTTGTACGGATTTCTTTCGTATTTTGTCTGAAGGCAAATTGAGCATTTATTAATAAAAGCGTTTATATAATTTTTCATATTAGGCCAAAAATATTTTTGTTTTAAATGTTGATAAGTTTCGTTAATGCCATTGTGGTTTCGTGTGTGATATTCATCTATAATTTGTTGTTGAGTTTCTTGTTTTTCAACGTCTTGTAAAAATTCGTTAGATTTTATTATTTTAACAGAACTATTAAATAATGTTGAAGAAACAGCAGTGAAATATTTGAATAGTCTATCATGTTTACAGTAAATTCCGTAAGTGAATTTTGGATCAATAAATTGTTTCAAGAAGTCATTTATTTGTCTTAATTCGTAATTGAGTTGAACCTTTACATGTATTGTTTCAAACTTGAATATTTTTAATTTGCGTGTGTCATATTTTGGTCCGTAATCTAAAATTATTCGTCTGGAAAAATAATTGACTGGATTTATAGGTATTTTGAAAATTGGATCTTCTGCAGACGAGTGTTGTGTCTGTGAGTCATTGCTTTCAGGTGGGTTATTAGTCGTGCTAGTTGATGCATTGTTTGCGTCGTTTTCTAGTTCGTTAATTATTTCTCTTTCTCTGTCTACGTCAGGGTCTACGCTATTAATTATTGATTCCAGGTCAAAGTCGTCTTCGATCGCGTTAATTTCGATTCGCGATAAGGCATCAGCCACTACGTTATCTTTCCCTTTCTTGTATTTTATGTCGTAATTAAATTCCTCTAATCTTAGTCGCCATTTAACTAGCCGTGAGTTTGGTTCCTTAATGGAAAATAGCCAAACAAGCGGTTTGTGGTCAGTTTCTATAACAAATTTTTGTCCAAAGAGATAAGGTCTAAAATGTTTTGTATTTTCTACTATGGATAATAACTCTTTTTCAATGGTCGAATAATTTCTCTCGGCTGAATTTAGTGTTCTTGAGTAAAATGCAATTGGTTTATTATTTTGTGACAATACTCCACCTATAGCTATATTGCTTGCGTCAGTGGTTAAATGAAATTGTTTAGAAAAATAGGGGTAGGTCAGGACAGAAGAATTTGTAATTAATTCTTTTATTTTTTGGAATGCGTCAGCATATTCCGGGTCGTGAATATTTATCTTGGTATCCTTTTTTAAATATTTATTGATGGGGAATACTACTTTAGCGTAATTTGGAATAAAGCGTCTATAATAACCTGTTAATCCTAAAAATGCTCTTATTTCTTTACTTGTCTTTGGTATTGGATAATTCTGAATGGCAGTTATTTTTGATGGGTTCGGTTTGATCCCACGGACAGTGACCAGATGGCCTAAAAATTCGACCTCTTTACGCAAAAATTCTGACTTATCTAACTGAATTTTTAGATTACACTCTTTTAACTTATCAAATATATTTTTTACGTGACAAAGGTGTTCTTGAAGGGATTTCGAGAAGATAACAATATCATCCATATACACGAAACAAAACTTGTATAAATATGGCCTTAATACATTATCCATTAGGCGTGAAAAGGTACTGGGAGCCCCCTTCAACCCAAACGGCATTCGGATCTACTTGTAATGGCCATTATTTACGGAGAACGCTGTTTTTTCGATACTGCCAGGATCCATTTCAATTTGATGGAATCCTTGTGCTAGATCGAGAGTCGTGAAATAGGAGCAGCGTCCTAAATTATCTAAAATTTCTTCGATACGAGGTAATGGGTACTTGTCATCGATCGTTTTCTCGTTAAGTTTACGATAATCGATCACTAAGCGCCATTTCTTTTTTCCAAAAGCGTCTTGACGCTTCGAGACAATCCATATCGGACTTGAGTAGGGTGATATTGAGGGTCTAATTATTTTGTTGTCTAGGAGTTTTTGAATTTGGTTTTGGACTTCTTCACGTAAATGAAAAGGGTACCGGTATGATTTGGTGTGAACAACTTCATCGTCTTTAGTTCTTATTTTATGTTTAATTGCATTGGTGAAAGATAGATCTGAGTCTTCATGATAAAAAATATCATTATACTTTCGACACAAATTAATAAGTTTTTCATATTCTTCTGTATTTAAATGAACTGTTCTTAAAACTTTTGTTACGTCAAAATGTTTTGAAATTTTAGGTAGTTCGTCAGAGTAATTTTGTAATGGATCGACATATATTTGTTCCTGAAAATGTATTTCTACAAATTTTGAATTTGGATTTTTCTTTATTATGGGCACTCTACAATATCCATCTTTTGCTTCAGCTATTGACTCGTAAATCAAAACATTTGTTTCTTCAATACGTGGTAAAACTACTGTGCCTTTTTCTATATTTACATGGACTGATACATAATTTTCACAAATTTGTTTGAAAGGTGTAAAATTCAGTGGATTAATTTCAAGGTAAAATGGTATTTTTTGGTTTCCTAGAGTTAAAATTTGTTTATTATAATCGATATTTCCTTTTAATTTTGTAAGATGAGCTGACCCTATAAGCGCGTCAAAGCGATGGTGCCATTGCATGACACGCATTGGAAATTGGTAATTAATATTAAATTTTTGTAAAATAGGATACCTTACGTTGTCTTCACCATGGGTTATCTGGTTAACTGATTTCATTGAAAATGGTTCCTTATAAATACATTTTTTAAATAACTCGTAAGCCGGTCCTGGATTTATGATACTATCTGACGCTCCGGAATCAATCAATACTTTTAAATTTAGACTTGGTATGACAAAAAACGGTAATTTAGGGGTATTAACAATATTATTTATATCTAAATAGATTAGTTTTCCGAGGCTGTTTCGTGAAAATCCCGATTTGGATTGGTGTTGTAATCTGTAAAAGTTTCAGTTGGTTCAGGAAATTCTAGTGGCTCTATATTTTCGTCAGAGAGTTGGTCGTCATAAGGGCATTCGTCAGAATGATCTAGTGGTAGGTCCTCTTGGTTAAAGAGTTCTTGATGTTGAAACGTGGGCCTAGATTAGTGGTTTCTTTGGGGCATTTGTCGTGTATTTCATAAGGGAGTTTGGTTGCTTATTGACATGGGTGTCGTTCCTCTACTCAATTGAGTTGGAGCGTGTTGTATATTTTTATTAAAATTTTGAACGGGTCTTATGTTAGAAATTGGCCGAGAAGGAAACGGTTGCCTTTGTTGTGTGATTTGTTGTGGTTTGTTGTACATTTGGGGAAATGCTGGAAATATTGGTTTTTGGGTATATTTGTCTATGTTGTACAGGTGTGTTATGATTTGTTTTCGTATTATTTTTGTTTCTCAGGCTATTAATGAAATTCGACTGTATAATCTCGTTATCTATCCTATTACATTCCAACATAAGTGAATCAAGAGTATTAACACTAACTAATCTAAGATGTGAGAAGTAAGGTTCTATTACACCCGCTTTAAATGCTGCCACTGCATTTTGTTGATAAAATTCTTTCTTATAAGTTTTTACATCGTTTACTAAATCTTGTATATCTACATGGTCAATTAAGATCTTTAGCTTTTCTTTAATTAAATTGAAATATTCCTGAATAGTTTGTGATTTAGTCATAAAGCTAGTATTTAAATCATTACATAAAAGATTTTCTGAACGGGGGTCTGAAAACTGATTTTTTAAAGAAAATTATATATTTTCCCATGTATGGTTTTCTAAACTAATTAACACGTCACGAGCGTTACCAGTGATTTTAGCTTTTATAAATTCTAGTAACATTCGATTTGCGTGTGTTTCGGCTTATGGCCTTCTATAACTAGTAATATAAAGTTCGCATTGTTTAATAAAATAAGCAAGATGCTTCTGTCCACCGGAATATTCGGGGATCATGATAGCAGCTTGTGAAAATTCGGCAATGTGATTATTTGCCATTTCTAAATTATTTAAATTTAATTAATTAAAATTGTCTTCCTCTAATTCTAATATAGGTTCTCTTTTCCTAATAGGCGATCTATCTCTTATCATTACACAACATACATAAACAAGTAATGGTTGTTAAGTATTACAGGGTGAATTGAAAAATAGAGCGCGAATAGGAATTATTGAATAAAATTATATAATGTATAAATTTAAAATAGATACGATATGAATGCACAGATAAAAATATTGGAGGAAACTTACAGGAAGCTCATTGGTACTTCTGCTATTGGTTTCTCGCTGATTTCCCTCTGGCAGTGTGGACTGATTTGCACCGGTGTGGATGTTCGATGTTGCACATAAACTTTTAGAAAAAAGACCGAAACTAATTTTACGAAGATTGCCAAAATTAGGTTTCGATGTGCAATACTGTTCCTTGCAGCGCCAATTAGGTTTTTTTCGTAGCGATTGTCCGAAAAAAGTAATTTATTTATTTAGTGGTACAATTATTACAGTCTTAAAATTTATTATAAAATATGTGATTCAAAACAACATGTGAACAACTAGAGTTACAGCGATTGAATGAAATAATGTTCTACAGAATTAACATAAATGCAAACGTCTGCATCAGCACTCTTACACAGGTCACTAAACTGATGATGCATGGTTTCCGGATTCGTCGTATTTTGTATGATGTTGAGAATATACAGGGATGTAACTATATATATATATATATATATATATATATATATATATATATATATATATATATATATATATATATATATATATATATATATATATATGTACAGCCTATTATTAAAATTAATACATTTCATTTAATCAGACCTTGAATTTTCAAGATCCCAATACACGCTCGTTTGAAGAGTTTTTTCGTATTACCTTCGCATTACCATCGATATCTCTCTATTATAAAAAATCTCTCTCTGTTATTAAAAAAAAAATTCGCAGCCAAAATAATCACGAACAACACCAATCAAAAATCATTTTAGTCTGGCGTTCTAGCTCCTATTGAGACAAATGCCCAAAGAATCCCAATCTAAAACTAGCGCATTTCAAAGAAAACATTGAAAATAACATTAGCTAAAATATGGAACTTGAAAGTAGTGACAATTTATCTTTGGTGGCGTATAATGAAAAGCCGTAACTTTAAAGTTACTTTCTCTAAAAGTTACCAAGTGGGAATATGAATGAACATTGTGTAGTTACTTGGCAGTAACATTTACATCGTAGTCTATCAAATTCGTGTTTATAGTTTTCCTTGCTACTCTACGGTTCCGTAAAGAGAAGATACTTTTAAAATTATGTGCTTTTCCTGCAAATTTACCTAACGAAGTTTTAGGTTGTGGTTGTTTTTGTTTACACGTGTCTTGTTTTGTGCTTTATACCTGCCACATTAAAAACCGGTGGTAGTCTTAAATCTCTATCAAGCAGAGAAAATGCTGTGTCCAAAGAATTTTTAAAGCCATTGTACAAAGACGAATTCTACTATCTGTTGGTAAATTCCTACCATTTGGTTTTTCGTTCTTGATATTCTCTTGATATTCACCCCAAAAATTATTTTCATCTTCAGGACAAACATGCAGTTACCCTCATCACAGTAAGTGAAACGTGTTTGATGTTCCGCTTGAGAACAACTTATTTATGGTAATGCTTAACTGACGTTTGTGGGCAATAACGGAGTAATCACAATAGCCTAATATTGCTTTAAATTGCTGTTTTTGCCTGTTTCACTTCTTATCATCCGGTAAAATGTTGTTCAAAGTCTCCAAAGTTTTATTTGTTGACCAAGCGACTTATTTTTATTGACATATGACATAATTATTGAGTCACACACGTTACACACTCTACTAAACTTGCACATCATCGTATCGCATGCTGTTGTGATGGAGCATACATCCTTTATAAATCAGAGGGACTGTGTGGTGAAATGTATTTTATAGTGAATTTGAAAGGTTACTACTACTTTATGGTATCTAGGAATAGTAATATTCAATTCTTCAAAGTAGCAGGAACGTGACTACCATCAGAATATATTACACAGAACCTCTACAACTATTAGATCTAAGATGAAAAGGCTGGCAACGCCGCGGCAACCATTAATGTTACTTAAAAGTGGCAGAAATCTTGATGAAGCATTTGCTACCTTTTTTTATATTTCAACGACACACCACGAGGGCTTACAGCCTAAATACTATCGTACCTTGGGTATCGACAAGGAGGAAAGAGGCAACTTGTTAATTCTGGACTTGAAGGTTTGGAGGTCCGGAGGAGAAGGAAAAACAATATGTTCTATGTCTGGTGATCTGGACAGTCAAAGGGTGCATTCGCCCTGTTCCGATGGTAGATCTGTTGGGGGCAGCAGGTGGAGGAACTATGAAAGAAAGCTCCTCTGAGCAGTGCCTGTGCAGATATCTATAAAAGAAAGAGATAGGTCACCAACGGCACGTCGGTGGGCAAGGGATGGCAGCCTTTGGTTGAGGGTAGGGTCAACGATTAGACGTATAGCTCTCTTCTGAATGGAGTACAGGATAGCGAGTGTAGAAGCGGCAGCGGCCCCCCCAGATGTGGGAGCAGTATTCGAGGTTTGACCTTATTTGTGAAGTATATAAGGTATAGAGATTAGCTGGTGAGAAGTATTTGCGAGCCCGGAAGAGAAAACCTAATTTCTTAGCAGCCGCTTCTGCAATTGATGTGACATGTTGGTGCCAATTGAGATTCCGATCCAACAAGTGAAAAGGATTTATTACTTTGAATAACTTGTTTGTTCATTGTGATGGTTCTAGGGCTGGTGTATCTCTTATGAGAAAGAAAGCAAGACTGAGATTTGGTGGGGTTGAATTGTACAAGATTTCTACTTCCCCAGTCTAATATTTTTTGGAGATCCACGGAGACAGAACCCCCCATGAGTCTGCGATCCTCAGCTAATTGGGCTAAAGAGACATGCTTAGAATATTGTATATTTGAGTGGAGGGTGCTATCGTCCGCGTAACTGTGAACTGGGTTGTATGTGCTAGAGAGGAGGTCATTGATGTGGAGAAGTAGGGGCTAAAGATGAACATTGACGAACTCCCGCATTAATTGGATACAGTTTAGACGACAACAGAAATGCTCCGATTGGAGAGGAAATTTGCTTTCCAGGTACAGAGTTTTGGTGGTAGGCCATAGGCCGGAAGTTTATTAAGCAGCGCTGCGTGCCAGACCTGGTCGAATGCTTTTCATATATCTAGAGCGACAATCTGGGATTCACCGTGTATTTCCATAGACTTGTTCCAAGAATGGGTGACAAAAGAAATGAAGTCGGCAGTTGATCTGCGCTGACGAAATCCATACTGCCTGTCGTAAATTAGACTGTGTTTTTCAAGAAATTTTAGTAATTTAGTGTTTATATACTTTTCCATCACTTTAGAGATGACTGGAAGGAGATAAATAGGCATATAGTTGCTAGGAAGCGCTTTGGGTCCTTTCTTGGAGACGGGTTGTACTCGAGCAGTTTTCCAGTTACTAGGGAATATGCCTCTATTATGAGATGTCTGAAACAGACGAGTCAGGACAGGAGCAGGTTGTGGTGCGCATTTGTTGAGAACAATTGCTGGGATCTCGTCAAGTCCAGAGGCTTTCCTGGTATTAAGAGAAGAGAGCATCTTTTGTACCTTTTTAGTTTCATGTTCTAGGAACTTTGAAGTCGCTCTGTGAGTAATGACGACGTTCCTTATACCTGAAAATAAGTTAAGTAGTAACTCTAAAGTAAATAAGTGGTGAATATTAGGTAATGGTTACGGTTAATGCGTATTATAAAATTATTTTCGCCACCGAGTCGTAGATTTGGTGGCGATTACGTAATAACCACCAATTTTAAGTTGTTATATCAGTTGTTATTACTTTGGTGCTCGTTAGGCATAATTGATGAAACCTCCGCCATTGATTCTGTGAACCACGCACGCAGTGGGCAATGACGTTGTTGTAGATAACGTCACTATTATTTATTATTGCGAGAATATGTATGGTGTCATGTCCTTAAGGCAGGTGAAATCACTTTTGTCGCCAATTGCAGAGAGCCAGGTTTGTCTCTGCATTTCAAACGCCTTCACCATGATGTACTGGTGATATACCTTAACTCTGGCAAGGACCTCCGTTTTGTCAAATAGGATTTTATGGTTGGTAAAAATAGCATGTTCAGCTATCGCTGACTTTTTAGGTTTCAGTAACCGTAGATACTGATGTTTCAGCCCCTTTGTGTCAATGGTTCCTTCTGTTAGCTATGTAAACCTTTCGGCATTTGGTTAATATCTCATATCTTCCTGGCGTATGGAGAAAATTAGTTATTGGTGTCTTCACTGACACCATCCGATGTTTGTTGTGGACACAAAGTCTTTGCCATTATTTTTATTCTTTAATAGTTCGATTATACTGTCTGTTATTTATTGCACATATGTAAGAAAAGCCTTCTACTTCAGTCTGTTATCCGTGTGCTCTTTAGGCGGGTCTGTTTGTCTTGATCTATCTTGGGCGTATAACTGCTTCAATGTCCTTCGTTTCATACCATTTACTCCACGGGCGATTGCAAATGCTGCCGCTAGTTCACTAATAAATGTCGACACCTCTGCAGTTACTCAAACACCAGTTAACAGACTTACAACAATTGCAGAAGAGTCGGAAATTTACTACAATTACAGTACTTGAAACGCACCTTGGAAGAAAATGTACGTATGGAGCGATATTGATTATGCTTTCGTGTACATTTTTATGAATTAATTATGAGAATACATACTATGAAGGCAAGCTTTCTCAAGTAACGAATAAACAGAAAGATGTTATTCCTGTTGAAAGTCATTAATAGACTAATGAATTTGCTCCAAGCCATTCGAAAGCTATCGCTACTAATCATTCTCTCTTTTTAAGTGTGTACATATGTATATTCTTGACATAATGTAATATTGTTTTCTTTTAGATGCTAATTAGCTAAAATAACAGTACTGAAATGTATAAAGGAAAGACATTTTTATTGAATATATTTACAAGCCGTAAATTTTTTTTAACGATTTTTCCTTTGAACCAAAAATTATCATCTTTGATATACTCAAAACACTAAGTGTTTATTTAACCTCTTTAGTGAATTTTCATTAAGGAAATTCACTAATAGAGAGATAACGATGGTAAGACTTCCAAAATTTTTTTAAATGAGCGTGCGTTTGTGTGTATCTGTGTATGTATGTATCCGAGCGATAACTGAAAAATTACTCAACTGATTTGAACGAAACTTGGCACATATGTTCATTGTATTGAGACCGCGGACGGGTTCGTATATCAGCTATAACGGACTTTTTTCCCCTAAAAATATACAAAATTATTGTTGAAAGCGCTATATTTTTGTAAGCACTCGAGTAACTGGAATGATACTTTACATGTGGCTAAATAAAAACCTATGCGAATTTTAAGTAATTTGGTTCACAATAGACAGTTTTTTCCAAATTAACAATAAAATCTGAAAGACCAGATTCGAAACAACTTTGTCATTAAAGTCCAATGCCTGACAGATAGAGTAGTTAACTGTCAAGCGTAGATTGATTCATACAACAGGTATAAACCATACGTCCACGATAACCAAACAAAATAAATAACAGACAAAACATATTACCCGAATCAACAGAAGCAGACATTTTGTTATTGTTGATATTGAAAAAACCTTTTGATTAGGTTGACTAAAGCGAAATCATTCAGGCAATTAAAAAGGAAAAATAACTGCTACGTTTATAATTTAGCAGATACTTTACTTTTCTAAATACGAATTAAGTTTCTTTCTGGAAAGCTTTTGTTATTTTAATGATATTTGTAATACAAGTTTCTGTTAAATAAACCTACTATCTATAGACATATCAAAATAAATTTTTATAGCTTCATAGAAAATTTAGTTTTGGGCATTTTTGTCAAAAGGAGTTTTTGATAAGATAAGATTTTTTTGGTGATAAAGAGATATCGACGGTAACACTTTCAAAAAATTCTTCAAATGTGTGCGTAATCGATCTTCAAGGTCTGTGCCCCAACTAGCAATTTTATGTTTTATTGTAGTCATAAGAACGTTTATAAAACGGTTTTTATAAAACATGACTGTTCCTATAAACGTTTTGGTAACGTTTATACAACGCTTATAAACGCAAAATGGGCGCAGGTTTATACAACACTTTAGTTCTTTACTTTATTTTATAAGGGATGTGTAAGGTGTTATAGAATAGTTTTGGAAATGTTTACCGAGCTGTAAAAGAATATGATATACGATACTTATAAAACAGTTTTATAAGGAACAATAATAAAACTAAAAATCATTTACCATGGTGCCAGTTATAGACTTTTAATAGAGTTACTATAAAACATGTTTTATCAGAATTTCTTTATAGTTTAGTTTGCAACTTTTTGTTGCATACTGTAAGACCTATCCTAAAATTGTTCTCTAATATTGTGAAAGTAATATAAGTACTAAAATATGATGGCGTAAGAAATAATGTTAGTACGGTGTGAAAATTAAAGTCAAAAAGTCTCCTTTTGGCTACCAGCAAAATAAATTTCACCTTTGAAGAAAAATTTTCTGCGTAAAATATGCTACATATATGATAAATTTTGAAGGGCCCTCGAAATAATGAATATTTCTTTAATTTGTAAAAATCAACTCGAAATTATATTTTTGTTTTATTTTTATTTTATTGACCTAAACCCATTCTGTTACACATTTCACATGTTTTATATTCATAATATATTGTGAAAATTGTCTGGTCACAAATATTTCCATATTTATTAATTGATTTTTTTTTTCGTTCAAGATGGCTACCAAACGAATACATGAATTGCATACAAACATAGCGTCTGCTTTATAAATCACTTTTATCACTACTGCAACGATTACAGAACTATTTTATCTCTTAAGACACTGCTACAAAACAGACGATATATTAAAACCTGTAATATGAACAGAGACGTATTTAAACAAAAATAAAGTAGGCTTGGCATTGACTTTTATTGTCATTTTTAAAGTTTGGCTTTTACAGTAAAAGTAGACTAGCGCCACCGATATTTGCCATGTGCTTTACATTATTACTACATTTTTTCTCCCCATTCCTACAAGGGATCAAAAAGTTTTAGGATTTTGATATTTTCATTTTACTATAATCCCCTGCAGTTAATAATAACAAAGCCAATTTCTTCACTTTAATTAATTTTAAGTCAGAAAATAATTTCGGATCTTAATGCGTGCACGTTTGTGTGTGAGGATGTGTATGTGCGCAGAATGATTTTGGAGACACAATAACGTTCGAAAGGTTTGAGCTAATAAGTTAATTTTTTTGGTATAAGTTACATAGTGCTACAAATTGAATCATGACTTCCACATAGCTGTTATAATTTATTCTCCTTAGATAGACATTATCATGGAATGAATTTAGGGCCCATGAGTTGACCTCAAAGAAAATATTTGTATTCCTGTACCCATAAACTTTTGAAATGTTATATTACCCAAGTTTTATTGAAAAAATGACAATTTCCACCAAATCACCCCTTACTTATCCCCTACCCCCTGAAGTGATCTTGCCTAAAAACAATTCAAAGCGTTCTTTGTCGGCTGCTAACTGGGTACCAAGTTTGAAGATGATACATCACTTCGTTCGAAAGTTATTGCACATATTAACAGAGAGACCGACCGAACGAGAGACCGACAGACAAAAAAATTTCGTTCCAGAATCAAGTTTTTCATATGTTTTGAGACCTTTAACGCCGTTATCAAAAAATATATACTTTGCCTGTGTACACACAAAAATTATTGAAATACATTTCTAAATATAGTAAACAACGGTTTCCTAATCTCGTTAACACGTTAGTCGCATGTTTAGAGGAAGACAAGAGACTATACGTTCAACTGTCAAACTCCATTAAAAAGTCCACATGACGTCTTTCATGTGGTTCTGCGAAAACCATATAATTCATAGGTGTACTATCTCTACTTGTTTTATCATGATCATGGGTAACTAACCATTAACAACTATTTATGGGTAAGTACGGTCCTGTGCCCTAATAATTGGGCAAACTGATGATCATATTAACAGTGTGGCTTCAGATGGCGCAGTGAGCAGATTGTTACACAAACAGCGCTTATAGAGCTTTACAATAATATGCAGCGTTGCCAGAGTAAGTTTTCAAATTGTACTGAGATGCCAGTGAAAATGTACTAAATTTGATTTTTTTTGTACTAAAACATGACAGGCAATAAACCTGAATAATTTTCATTTGTAACTTAAAAGGCGCAACAAATTTTAGCTGTAAAATATCATGTTGTAACAGAACATAGGAATTTCTAGGAAACTCAAAGTTATAGTAACTAAAAACTTTCACAGATTTTGAAAATTGTTCTAGTTCTGAGCTTTGCAACATGCTATCACATCATAGATCTATGCTGTGAAACAAGTCTGCATAAATATTTCCAACGTGATATTTATCTAATAATGCTTGTGACATATATATTAAAATGATTCTAACAAAAATGTACTAGAAATGGTGTAATTGTATTTTTGTATAAAAAGAGTGAAAATGTACTAAATTAGTACAATTGTACTAGCTCTGGCAACGCTGATAATATGTTTCCCATTTCCCATTGCTGCACTGAGAAAGACCTGCGCGTAGCTCTATAACACATATGGTGTATTTAGTTGTTCTATAAAAGCATTTTCGGCAACACTTGCACATCAGTATAGTGCTAAATTCGCGTTAGCTGCGATATGTATGCAACATAAATCTAGTAGCTTACCCATCTACACCGGTTTTCTAGATAATACTTATTAATTTTTTTTCTCATAAAAATGGTACCACTAACATTTTAATGTAGCTGCTATTTGAAACTATAAAAGGCTGAAATTTTGCGCACAGTTTTCAAATACCTGGTATTTAATAGTTACGTAAATAAAATCATTTCATGTTATACACGGCGGTTTAAAATTGATGATTTTAACGTGACAAAAAAAGCCAAAACTGATTTTTTTCAAAAAGGACATCCTGTATATTAGTTAAAGTTATGAAAGTCAATTAAATTTCCTCCAAATTGATGTACCATAGTGGTATGCCTAACCCGTCAAGTTTTCGAAATTATCGCAATAATTACTAAAAAACACATGATCTTCACATAATTTGAATTAGTTGGTAATGGAACGCCAAGTGATTTGACAATTGCCTAATTATTTACTGTGTTTGACAGACGACGAAGTTTTAAGATTCATTAGCTATTTTTCACTATATATTTATTTGAAAACAAGTTAAGATGGAGCGAAATAATTACTCAAATGAAGTTTTGATGACACTATTTATTCTTCATAGACAATGTGACAAAATTGTAGCAAGAACATGTAGAAAATTCAATGAAATGTATCCTAAATTGCAACCAATGCACGAAATAAGGTTTATGCGAATACAAGATAATTTTATCAATTATGGTTCAAAACTTGGGGCAACTCGATGTTTGCGAAGGCCTGTAACGTCGAATGAAGAAAATATAGTGAACGTTTTAGCCTATTTCCACGCATATCTACAAACTTCCATCCAAAGTGCAGCATATGATTTAGGCGTAACTTATTATGCGGTGCAAAAGATTCTGGCCAATCACAACAGGCATCCTTTTAAATTTATAACACTTCAACACCTGAAATCGGATGATAACCAACGTCGCATTCAACATTGTCAGACACTCCTAATACGCATTCAAGAGGATCCTAACTTTTTGAGAAAAATAATATGGACAGACGAAGCCAAGTTTTCGAGAGAAGGCATTATCAATAAAAGGAATCTACATTTTTGGGCCGATTAAAATCCACGCATGGTCAAGCAGAGGGGCTTTCAAGAAAAACTTAGTTTTAATGTTTTTTGCCTCTTAAAAGACAACCAAATAAGATTTTTCATTTACAATGAGCCATTAAATAGCAATTGATTCCTCCACATTTTAAGGACAGTAGTATCAATTTTTTTGGAAAATTTAACATTTGAAGATTTTCGTACTTCTTGGTTCCAGTTGGATGGAGCCCCCACACATTGCACGCAAGAGGTAACAAGTGAGCTGTTTCAGATATTTTATGACCACTGGCGTTAGGGCTCATGGGATTGGCCTGCAATGTCCCCCGACCTCACACCCATCGATTGCTACCTTTGGGGTACTTTAAAACAAAAGGTATACCAGACACCGGTGAACACTAAAGAGGAGGTACGTCAACGTGTGACCAATTGCATCGACCAACTAGATGTTAATGAAATACATAAAGCGACAACTGATGGTGTACATCGCCGGATTTTGAAGTGCTTAGAAGTCAATGGGGGATATTTTGAGAATTTGTTATAAAATGTTTAGAATCTAGTAATAAATAATAATTGAAAAAATTATCTTGTATTCGCATAACCTTTCATTTGCTCATTGGTTGCAATTCATGATACATTTCATTAAATTTCTTACACGTTCTTGCTACAACATTGTCCATGAAATAAATAGTGTCATCACAACTTCATTTAAGTAATTATTTTGCTCCATCTTAACTTGTTTTCAAATAAATATTAAGTGGAAATCGCAAATGAATCTTAAAACTTTGGCGTCTGTCAAACACAGTAAACAATTAAGCAATTGTCAAATCAGATGGCGTTGCATGACCAACTAATACAAATTATGTAAAGATAATGTGATTTTCATTACTTATTGCGATTATTTAGAAAGCTTGACGAGCTAGGTATACCACTATGGTACATCGACTTGGAGAAAATTTAATTTCTTTTCAGAATTTTTAATAATATACTATTTGAAAAAAAAAGTTTTGGCTTTTTTTGTGTGTCACGCTAAAATCATCCATTTTAAACCGCCCTGTATAACATGAAATTAATTTATTTAGGTAGCTATTAAATACCAGGCTTTCCAAACTGTGAGCAAAATTTTAGACTTCTATGCGTTCAAATAGCAGCTAAATTAA
Source organism: Tillus elongatus (assembly GCA_964006375.1). Lineage (NCBI taxonomy): Eukaryota > Metazoa > Arthropoda > Insecta > Coleoptera > Cleridae > Tillus > Tillus elongatus. The sequence continues at coordinate 102,763,015 of OZ023262.1, read as the reverse complement.
AATTATAGTAGTACCATTTTTCAGAGAAAAAAAATTAATAAGAATTATCTCGAAATCCGATGTAGATAGGTATAGGAAGCTGTTAAGAAAAAATGATCACAAAGAAATTACAATTCTAAAAATAAAATAATATACAGGATGTCTCATTAAAAATAAGAAAGTTGTTATTACTTTTGAGTAGAAGCACAACACCGCCAAAATGAAAATATTTTGGAAAGACAGGTCGTGCCTATTTATGGCAGTATCCAAATTTTTAGATTAATCCTATGTCCCGTTTTCCCTAAACGTCTAACCTACCATCGACGACCCTGTATATACATACATACACACACACACACACACACATATATATATATATATATATATATATATATATATATATATATATATATATATATATATATATATATATATATATATATATATATATATATATATATATAAACATTTAAAAACTGGAACTGACCCTGCATATGGGTTCTAGGGGGACTAATTCGTGCTCATTTGAAGAATTTTTTTTCAAAATCCAAAAGTTGCGGTCTTCTTATTGGTGATTTTATTTCTACGAAAATTCACTAACATAAATAACTGATTTGAAACGATAAACTTGTTTTTGACAAGCTATGCACCCACACGATGCAGAACATTGTATTTATTTATTACGTCATCCATTATTTAACAAACAAAGCTTGATTTATCCCGTCCTTAACTCTTAGTGCACGTGGGATAAAGTTAACTATTCATTACACATGTATGTGGAAGCTGCTAACTAGGTACCAGTAACCTAGTAATAGAACTGCAGTTTTGGTCCGAGTGAATGCAACAAGAGAGTAAAATCAAATTATTTGTTACAGGTCGAACTTGTTCTAAGTAGGTAGTAATTAGCAGAGTGTAACATGAGGTGGACCGCTCTGTGGTGGTTGGCGGCTGTGGCAGCGGTGCTGCTGCTGGAGAACAGGTGGGCCAAAGCGTCACCCAGCCCCAGAAACGAGGACATGTTCAGAGAACTTCTCAAGTTAGATCAGATGTACTCCTCCATCGCCAGACCGAGGTAATTCTACACTCAAATTTTAGTCTGCATACGAACTAGGAACTAATTTTAGGGATTATAAATTCAAATGACCACATTTGAACTTATCAAGTTACATGCATGTGTCTGTTGTCTGCATTTTCTCTGTTAGATGGAAGAGTTTTTGTAATTAACTTGCGTCTACTTTAGCTGAATTATACAACCCTCTTTAGATAATTATATAGTAAAGAGTGAGGCAGCACTAAAACTACATATAATTTTAACCCCAGGATAGTTAATCAATAAAATATCGGCATTCACATAATTCGGGCTTCTGAGGCCCGGTATATAAAATCATGTATAGTCACAACAGAATCAAAGTTACTGAAGTAAACTTTTATTTTATTGTACATTATATACGTTAAAAACGTGAGATTAAATATTAAAGTGAACATTATTGTTTAAAACAAATATTTTTTTAGCGATTAGCGAAGCAAGTAGTGCACATTCTAAAGTTGTGCTCATTACAGATATTATTTTTACAATTAAGACATATCATTGTGCTCTTACGATCAATATTCGAGGAGCACACTGAGCATCTTTTTCTCTTAATCGTTGCATTTGTTTGAGAGACTGGTAGACTAGATACATCAATAAATCTGGTCATACACACCAAGACACCACGCCGTAGGTTAGGCTTAGTAGATCTTATATTTCAACAACACACCACGAGGGCTTACAGCCTAAATACTATCGTACCGTGGGTGTCGACAAGGAGGAAAGAGGCAACTTGTTAATTCTGGACTTGAAGGTTTGGAGGTTCGGAGGAGAAGGAAAAACATGTGCCGGCAAGGAATTCCACTACTTGGAAGTCTTCGGGACAAAAGAGCGGGTATAAGAAGATGTTGTATGTCTGGTGACCTGCACAGTAAAAGGGTGCATTCGCTCTGTTCCCCTGGTAGATATGTTGTGGACAGCAGGTGGATGAACTATGGAAGAAAGCTCCTCTGAGCAGTGCCCGTGCAGATATCTATAAAAGAGAGAGAGGTCGGCACGTCGGTGGGCTAGAGATGGTAGCCTTTGGGTAAGGGTAGGGTCACCGATAAGACGTATAGCTCTCTTTTGAATGGAGTCCAGGATAGCGAGTGTAGAAGCGGCAGCGGAACCCGAGATGTGGGAGCAGTGTTCGAGGTTTAGTCTTACTTGTGAAGTATATAAGGTATAGAGATTAGCTGCTAAAAAGTATTTGCGAGCCCGGAAGAGGAAACCTGATTTCTTAGCAGTCGCTTCTGCAATTGATGTGACATGTTGGTGCCAATTGAGCTTTCGATCCACAGAAATGCCAACAAGTGAAAAGGACTCATTATTTGGAATAACTTGGTTGTTCATTGTGATGGGTCTAGGGCTGGTGTATCTCTTATGAGAAAGAAAGCAAGACTGAGATTTGGTGTGGTTGAATTGTACGAGATTTCTACTTTCCCAGTCTAATATTTTTTGGAGATCCACGGAGACAGAACCCTCCATGAGTTTGCGATCCTTATCTAATTGGGCTAAAGAAATAGGCATAGAATATTGTATATTTGAGTGGGGGGTAATGTCGTCTGCGCAACTGTGAACTGGGTTGGATGTGCTAGAGAGGGGTCATTGGCGTGGAGAAGAAACAAAGTAGGGGCTAAAGCTGAACCTTGAGGAACTGCTGCATTAATTGGATACAGTTTAGAGGAATGGCCATCCACGACAGCAGAAATGCTCCGGTTGGAGAGGTAATTTGCTGTCCAGGTACAGAGTTTTGGTGGTATGCCATATGCCGAAAGTTTATTGAGCAGCGCTGCGTGCCAGACCTGGTCGAATGCTTTGGATATGTGTAGAGAGACAATCTGGGATTCATCGTGTAGTTCTATTGACTTGTTCCAAGAATGGGTGACAAAGGAAAGGAGGTCGGCAGTTGATCTGCGCTGACGGAATCCATACTGCCTGTCGTAGATTAGACTGTGTTTTTCAAGAAATTTTAGTAACTCGGTGTTTATATACTTTTCCATCACTTTAGAGACGACTGTTAGGAGATAAATAGGCATGTAGTTGCTAGGAAGCGCTTTGAATCCTTTCTTGGGGACGGGTTGTACTCGAGCAGTTTTCTAGTTACTAGGGAATATGCCTCTATTGTAAGATGTCTGAAACAGGCGAGTCAGGACAGGAGCAAGTTCTGGTGCGCATTTTTTGAGAACAATGGCTGGGATCTCGTCAAGGCCAGAGGCTTTCCTGGTATTAAGAGAAGAGAGCATCATTCGTACCTTTTTAGTTTTGAAAATGATATCCGTCATTTTATGCGCGACATTGGGGACTGTTGGTGATTGAACATTTGGGGGTAGGTTGAGAGTAGAATTGCCGGCGAACAACAAGGCAAAAAGTTCAGCCTTGCCCAGGGCGGTAGAAAAAATTTCATTCCCTGAAACAATATATATATATATATATATATATATATATATATATATATATATATATATATATATATATATATATATATATATATATATATATATATAATCTAAAACACTTGGTTACCCTAAGGTGTCAAGGATTGTCTCTAGTTTAATTATTATTCATAAGTCACTTTTACCCACTCTCTCTTATTTCTTGTCTTTGCCTTTGCCTCTTCCCACGTTATGTTCTATTCTTTGAGTGCCTCTGCTATCACGTTGTCCCAAGGCTTCTTTGTTCTATAAACTTACAGACCTTAACTTTGGCACATGGCTCATTTATGATTTATGATACAAACATGCTTACAAGATTTGGTTGCCCTTACTTTGTTATTTATCCAAGCTACTTGCAAAAGGAAGGTACAAATTTGATCAAGGTCGGCCTATTATTTCTTTGAGATATCGATGTGATATATATATATATATATATATATATATATATATATATATATATATATATATATATATATATATATATAATAGGTACAAGACCAATTACAGGACACTTACAAACTAATTAGCGAGTGAGATTACCATAAATTAACAATAACAAAATATTAATCAAAAAACAAACTTAAAACTACAACATTTCAATAGCTTTATGCAACAATGTACACAAACTGTCGCTAAATATATCAGTACGTGAACAAATGATATTGAAAGTTTCACACATTACATATATTGGAGCTCTTAACATAACAACCGTCCTAGCTTGATTATTATAAAATGACATATTATTATGCCGTTCACTCCTCCTGGAAACAAGGAAATTTATCTGCGCCAATATATCCGGACAATCAATGACATTGTGTATCAGTTTATATAAAAATCTTACACAAACTGACGAATTCAAAATGCCCAAGCAAAACAGAATGATCGAACCCCCTCTCCGGATAACGCCCAGTTTCCTTAAACCACAGAGATTTTAGGAACTTTCTCTGGACAGATTCGAGTGAGCTTATATGCACAACATAATATGGACCCAAGACAAGAAATGCATATCGTAACTTGGAAAGAACAAAAGCACAATAAAAAGCTTTGAGAGCACCAAAACATGTAAACGACCCACAGTTCCGCACTATAAATTCCAAAAACCTGTTACACTCGTTTACTATGGTACTGATGTGAATGTCAAACGACAGTTTCTTATCAAAGTGGACCCGCAAGTCCTTCACAGTCTCCACACGATGGACCACCAACCGACCCACAGTATACTCAAACTGAACAGGGAAAGATTTACGTGTGAAAGTCATGACCATACATTTACTCACATTTAGTTCCAATCCATTCTGTAAGCACTACTCATAGAGCAAGTCTAGATCTTCCTGCAGTCTAACACAATCATCCACCGACGTCACTGTCATAAGCAGCTTCAAGTTATCTGCATAGAAAAGTCTCAACACACTTAACTACTGTCCAAATCATTGATAAATAATAAGTACAATAGCGGCCCCAAATTAGTGCCCTGAGGAACGCCCGAAGTAGCAATGAGCTCAGAGGACCTGAACCCGCCATAGCTAATAAGTTGAACACGATCACTAAGATAATCCCCAAAAAGACATAATATGCTCTCGCTGAATCCAAACGATGCAAGCCTCCTCAAAAGGACCGAGTGATCGACACGGTCAAAAGTCTTTGCAAAATCTGTGTAGACAACATCAATCTGTCCCTCAGCATGAATGACGTCTGAGATCCACTGAGTGAAAACGGCCAAGTTTGTGACAGTTGACCTACCCCTCACAAATCTATGTTGACAGGGTGATATCAGTGTTTTCACAGAGTTGTAGATACCCTAGTATAGGACCATCTAGAAGATATTAGTACAAATGCAGAGTAGAGCTATAGGACCATAGTTGGTGACCAAAGATACATCACCAGTCTTAAACATGGGGCATATACGTGCCAACTTCCAGATCGAAGGAAACCGACCAGTGTTCAAACATAAATTTAATATGCAGCAGGGTGGAACAACTAAAACACCAGCGCAGTCTTTTACAAGGAAACACGGAATCTGATCTGGGCCAGACGTCATTTTACTGCTTAATTTTTTTATAGCTCTCCGTATCTCTTCCTCCGTAATTCTAGATTGGTGGACATAATACTGATTAGGCTCTAAGTCAGACGCATTATTCTGTAAGTCAATTCTGCCGGCTGGTATATAAACACTACCAAAGAATGCAGCAAATGCATCAACTATTTGTTGTGAGCCAGTTAGCCCATCACCGTCATAATACATCTGCCCAGGTATTCTTGTGCGTTTTTTTATATTATTTACATATGACCAGAAATTCTTAGGACAGTCAGTGATCGACTGCTGAGTGTCACACAGATACCTCCTATATGCATCGCCAATCTGACGCTTCACCAAAATTCTCAATTCCCTAAACCTTTGCAAATGATAGTCTGAACCACACATTTTATACTTTTACCAATGCTCATGTTTCAGTTTAATATTGGCTCTGATCTGACCATTATACCGCACAGGGTAGTTATATTTACAATTCCTATAGACAGGCATGCATGCATCAAACACCCCATACAGTGTGTCATAAACCTTATCACATGCTTCATTTTTATACTTCCTAATTTTTTTGATTTCTTTGATCAGTGAAATATTAAATTACGAACATTTTTTAACGCATCTCCTTGTACACCCTTTTCTGAATTTATTATAATTATAAGATATCGTGCTAAAGATAAAGCCCCTTTTCATTTCTGGTAAAGATTTATTTCGAATTTGATTATGAGCACAATATACTATATCAAAACCTTTCCAAAGTAAGTTGAAGCTCGTTATTATAATTTACCTGGTTCTTTAACAAACAGGTGCATTGATAGCAATAACTCAGGCTTGTCGTTTCCGTCGTTTCGTTAAAGAAGTATTCTGTTTAGTAATGGCTACAAAAAGAGGGTTAAGAACTTTAGAAAGTTAGTCATACGAAACTTTAGCCGTAATCCGTAAGCATTTCATTCGTTAGAGGCTGGTTGTAATTTAAACTCTTTTCATTAATTTAGATATTTTTTGTTAATAATACTCTATTATAACCTTATAACATAAAACTGGAATATTGCCAGAAGATTGGCTCTATTTTACGTTCGTTCTAATTTCAAAGAAAGCCAATGCAAAAGACTACAGCGAATATTGTACTATAGCCCTGATGAGTCACATACTAAAGCTTTTTTTGAAGATAACATGCAACAGAATTTTCAAGAAATTAGATGGGGTCATTGTTGATACTAAAATGGGATTTAGAAAAGGGATGGGTACTTGAGAAGCTTTGTTTGGTATGAAAGTCTTGTCCCAGAGATGTATTGATATGAATCAGGAAGTGTATGCTTACTTTGTTGATTTTGAGATGGCATTCGACAGGGTGCAGCATGACCGCTTAAAATAAATTCTACGAAGTAAGAATATAGGTAGTAGGGATATAAAAATAATCTGTAATTTGTACTAGAATTAACTAGCGAAAGTAAAAATTGAAAACAACTTAACACCATGAATTGAAATATGTCGAGGAGTGCGTCAGGGTTGTGTGCTCTAAGGTCTCAATCTGCCTACTCCTTAGAGTGGTGGACAAAGGTGGGTAAAGGAAAAGAGTGTCCTTACATTTTCCCTTTACCCACTTTTGTCCACCACTCTGAGGAGCAGGCAGATTGAGGCCTTAGAGTGTATTTACATATTTCCTTTACCCATCTTTGTCCACCACTCTAAAGAGTAGGCAGATTGAGTCCTTAGAGTGTCCTTACACATTTCCTTTACCCACCTTTGTCCACCACTCTAAGGAGTAGGCAGATTGAGGCCTTAGAGTGTCCTTACATATTTCCTATACCTCTTGAAAATGGCTCCAAACCCCCCGAATCTACCTCGGAAATAATTCCTGTTCCTCCGGAATCAGCCTGTATAACATAACTTGCTAAAAGTTTTTGAGTGAAACCCAAATAATTGATTGACTCCTAACAAAATTTAAATATTAATAGATATGATTATGACATTCTATTTTCCAATATGTTTAGTTGATACCGTAATACATAGATAAGCAAAAGCGGACAAAATATTTATTCAGCCCTTGGCCATTACTGGCTATACGTATACTAATTACAATTATTTATTAATCGCTGAGTTTGAATACGACATTAATAAGTGAATATGCAGGTTTTTCTAATGACACAGAAACAAAACCAACATCAGCACTGCAATAAGCATGTAATTAGCTTACAAAATGTATTTACCCTACAAGTTGGACAAAATAATAAAGCTGCTCCAAAAGTATTGGTATAAAGTAAATTTTTCGCAACAAAATATTATTATAGGAAAACTTCGTCAAAAAAATTAAAAGTGGTACATGGTGTTAAAGTGATAAATTAAATTTCGGTTTTCCTTAACATATAGGAATCTATTTGACGTATTGTCTTAAAATTTGGTATAGTATTTTAACGATACCAGTGGAGTGATGCCACGAAGGGAATTAGTGCATCGCTGTCAGCCTGTCATATATTTTCGAGTAAGCATGTCTTTTGAAAGCAGATATTTTAGAAGTTCATTTTAGTACATCTGTATTGATTTTTCCAAACATCCTCATGCGCAACCAATTTGTCAAGTATTTTCTTGTGTTCAGAAAAGCTTTTAGATATTGTATAGACATTTATCTGTTCTCGCGAGTACTATAATATATATATATATATATATATATATATATATATATATATATATATATATATATATATATATATATATATTATAGTACTCGCGAAAACAGATAAATGTCTATACAATCTCTAAAAGCTTTTTTGAACACAAGAAAATATTTGACAAATTGGTTGCGCATGAGGATGTTTGGAATATATATATATATATATATATATATATATATATATATATATATATATATATATATATATATATTATATATATATTTTAACCATGTGCTCCTCTAAATATAATTCAACAATAATACATCCTTCTCAAGTTTAAATTTTATTATAAATGTATAAGTTAGTAAGGACGTATAGGTATTGTAGCAACAAATAATTTAAATAAAATTGGTATCAGTTTAAAATGTATGGACTCAGCAAGTGCGTTATGGAAGTGAATTTTGATAAAAATGTTTTTAATAGCAAATATGTCTCTTAAATGCAAGCCGGCATCAATATGTTAACGGTATAACCTATATAGTAGAAACAATGTACCATATTTTATCAAAATACCTTATTCTCTGAAAATGTACAAAAATGTTCCGAAAACAAACTTAGAATACTAAGTGAGTAGCGAACGTGTCGCCACCTAGTTCGGAACCAAGTACTTGTTGTCACGCCCGCTCCAAATAATACAGAGTATTAAAAATAGAGACGGTATACAACTAACTAACAATTTAAAAAATTGTTAGCCCTGGCCCATTTCTACTCCAATATATTTCCGAGCAAACTGGTTTCCTAGCCAACGAAACTCAGGCTAATAGCACATTGAGTTATTGAAATTTGAAGCATTTAATGAAAATTCGCTTCCAAAACGCACTTACTGTGTCTAGATTTTTTTTAGTACAAACATGCGTCTAATTTTGATAAAAAATGAAAAATTGCAATAATATAAGGGATGTTCCGAAAAAAACCTGTAGGTATCACCCACGACTTATGGATCACCCTATGATTGTCAAAATAATTTTATAAGATGCAACTCAAGACACCCTATAATTAACGTATAAATTTTTTTCTCGTATCTTGTATAATAACAATTATATTGACCTTTACCGTAAAAATGCGCCACCCTGTATATATATATATATATATATATATATATATATATATATATATATATATATATATATATATATATATATATATATATATATATATATATGAACAGATAAAAACTGAAACTAAACCTGGATATGGATTCTATGGGACCTAGTTAGCACTCATTTGAAAAATCCTTTTTAAAATTCAAGAGTCGCGATCTCCTCATCAACGAATTTTTTTTACGAAAATTATAGATCGTTAAACCATAAACTTAACTAAAACTACTGCCAAAGCATCAGAGAAGGGGCTCTATTTGGAATGCATTTTCTGGAAACATTTTTAGTAAAATGAAGGACAATGATGGTTGAAGTTGAAACTTAACCCTTAATATCCCGAATTAATTTGTTTTCGTCAAAACCAGTGTTTCTTTGTTTAAAACGGTTAAAATGATGACAACTAACACACACACACACACACACACACACACACACACACACACACACAAATATATATATATATATATATATATATATATATATATATATATATATATATATATATATATATATATATAATTTTTGTAAACATTCATGTACAGGATGTTAATTGTGAGCCGTTACATATATGTTAGGCAGTTATGGTTGCAAAATAAGCTACATCTTTCTATATTTAAAAGTGTTACAAAAGTATTACAAAATTACTATTACACATTTCATAAACTAAAAATATTAAAATAGTTTGTTAAGAATTACCTATTTTGTATGTAAAGATAAGTTGCTGTCTAAACAAAGGCCTAAATATCATTTTTTTGCACATACTTCTGACACTTGAAGTGCAAGCATCATTGGCTTTCTTTTATTATTCGGAATATACACCAAAAAATGGTCTATGCGATCATACCTTATGTTGCCATTTATTCTATTTGATGTCAAACGGGATAAACTAGATCCGGGTCTTCCTGCTCCTCTGGATTCTGTTCCATATTTTAGAAGATATGTGGTAACAATATCACGTCGATATTCAAGTTGCTTTGAAGCGTGTCCAGATTTTTTGTACAAATACCATGCATTTTCTAAAGAAGCGTCAACTATCCACGTAAATAGAGGCCACCACCATTTCTTGCACCTAATAGATATCCTATGTCTCATGATGTTCTGATCCATGAGGTCTGTCCCTCCCATTGAAGCACTGCATTTTGCAATAACACACGGGCGAGGCACCTGAACCATTTTTTTCCTTTTGAGAAAACTGCTTGACGTAGGTAATCAGTTGTTTTCCATAACAAGTTGACGCAGTTGTAACTGTATTGCTATCAGACCAACGAACAAACATAATTCCAGAATCGTAATTCTGGAATTATGTTTGTTCGTAGTCAATAGTCGTTAGACAATCACCTCGTTTTGCTTCTTTCTGAAAAACAGTTTTAGCCGAAAATGGTATACTTTTTGGTACACGATTTTCCCGTATAGTTCCAGTGCACCATATCCCTTGCTCCCGCATATCTTCAAGCAAATTGAGACTAGTAAATAGATTATCCGTATATAATTTATATGGTAATTTTCGTTTCCTATCATCATTTGTACTAATGGAGCGGTACTTTTTCCATATAACATTTCGTCATTTTCAAAACTCTTAGGATTTTCACCCTGATAAATGTAAAAATTTACAAGGTAACCAGATTTGGTGTTTAGCGACCACATTTTGAAACCAAAACGAATGGGCGTACCCCGGATAAATTGTTTACACCCGTGCCTGCCAAATATTTCACCATTGATTCATCATAATCTAAATCTCCTTCTGGAACAAAGTATCGCAAAAACATTTTTTTCATATGGTCCATAAAAGGGCGTACTTTCCAGGCCTTGTCCTTTTCATCCATTTTAGTGTTGTCAGCCAAATGCAAATACTTCATGATCAGTTCAAACCTGTTTCGTCTGATACTATTTTTTACTAGCGTATTAGCCATATTCTGTTGAGAATCCCAGTAGTACCTTTTTCCTGGTTTATGATCATAGCAACTAAGAATCATTATGCCCAAGAAACATTTTAGTTTCTCTATTGTAATGTTAGGGTCTAGACAATTTTTGAATAAAGCATATCTTCTTGTCTCTTCTTGTATATAATGAAACAAATCATCATCCCAAAATAAATCAAAAATATCTACCGGACTCATATCTGTGAATTCTTAAAACTTTTCAGCCGGGAACTCTTTTATGTTCTTTACCAAATCCCCATCAGCCGATAAAAATTTCTACTTTTTGTATCACGCCTTACAATATTTTCTTGTGCCCTATTGACATTTTCGTCTATCCTTTTGTTATGCAACCTCACTTCAGCTTGAGCCCTAAGTTATCGTCCAGGTAAATGGTCGACATCCCCATCGTCATCCTCATTCCCAGACTCCTCATCAGTTATTACATTTACTTCTGGAGGCTCGGTGTAAATAGTATCTACATTATAATCTTTATAAACCATCCGTAAAGCTGCTTCCAGTGTTAGGCCCCCGCTAAAATAAATATGCCATATGATGAAATCATATATATTTATAAAACACAATTTTCTGCTACATGTGTTATTTTATTTCATTCTTTATCCTAGTGTTACGTATATGTAACACATAACTACTGTTGGTCTCAAAAACATGAAAGCTGACTCCAAGTACTGTTTTGGATAAATTACCAGCTAATGTATGTCATACCTCCAATAATTCACCAATTTCATGATATTTTTTTAGCTAAATACAAAAATTACAATACTTACACTAGTCGTATGTCCATTTTCCCCCCAAATTTTACAAGCACTTCAAGCAACATTCACTCAAATCTATAAAACCGTTCGATATGAAAATATGTCGCCTGTAATACATTAAAATACGAATAAATAGGCAATAAAAATTCGCCATATGTTGGTGAGTAGCGTAAGGTGCCAAGTAACAGCCGATAAATACCTGCAATTTAGCATTACATATATGTAACGCTAGGATATTAAGGGTTGGCAGAACACTCTTCTTGCGACATTTCCGTTACATAACTCGTATTTGTTTCAGCTTCTCTGTCTAAACGTTGCCAATTGTGACGTTTCAAATCGTGGTTTTGGCGTTTCTAAGAAACCCCAATTTTTTTCTTTAAATGCTATAACTTTTTTCTCGTTAAACTTACAGACCGAAATTATGGTACAATGTTCACTCTTTATAATACAAACACGTTACCAAATTTGGTGGCCCTTACTTTGCTATTTCCGGAGATTTAATTTTTTTCCGAACGCAAGATTTCCCGGGACAATCTGCACCGATATTCCTGTCAAATGAACTTATCCAAGCCACTCGCAAAAGGAAGGTACGTACCAAATTTGATCAAAATCGGCTCATTATTTTTTGAGTTATTGGTGTGACACACACACACACACATACGAATATATATATATATATATATATATATATATATATATATATATATATATATATATATATATATATATATATATATATATATATATACAAACATATGAAACTAGTTTTAAGAAATGTTTTCAAAATTCAAAAGTCGGGATCTCCTCATCAGTGATTAAAAAAAAAACAGTTTTAAATGTAAATGTAGAGGGCTGAACACACTTATACCTTAGAGAAGATCTTCAGCGAGATTTGGGGAGTAGGCAGATTGAGGCCCTGTAAGTCTATTTATTGTGCTATATTACGCCTAAGGCTTTCTCTGGGTACACACCCTAATTTTAGTATTTTGATTTTTTTTGCCCTTTAATGAGCCCAGAAACTTAAAATTTGATACATACCGTGGCCTCTACAAAGGCAGCTTATGCACTAAATTTCCTTATAATAATTTTATTATATTCTAGCTGCAAACATTTTTTGAAGAACTCTAATTTCTCTCGTAGCAACGTGGGAGTGTTAATAACCAAATTCAGGTAGACGTAAACTTCCGGCAAGCAAGCAGTAATATTTTTTGCTTTGCTTGAGCCACCTACAATCGTCCAAGCCGCCGGGTAAATGCACCGAAATCTATACACTGTTGTAGTCGGCATACATTTAGAATTATTCATCCTGTGATTACGCTAACTTAGTTAGTGAAACATGGGACCAAACATGGACACGACTTACACAGACCCAATAGAGGAGGTGGCAGGATTCAACCTTCCACTGGAACCTCCAGAGGGTAACAACAGGGGAAAGGAAAGTCCACCCCTAGGACGACTACCAAAGGTAGACCCTCCTATAGGAAGCTTGGTAATCGAGCTTCTAAAAAGGAGGATGAACCTGCACCATAATTCCCTTTCCTTTCGAGCTCCTTTACCTACTCCTTTATCCTCTATACACTCCTATATTCCTACCCCCATGCCCACCAACATAAGGTGTATTCAAGCTAATTTGCATCATGCTAAGCCTGAGACATACCTCCTTAGCATGAAATTAAAGGAAGAGCAAATAGATATTGCCCTTCTCCAAGAGCTCTGGACCGCCAATTCGGAACGAACTAAAGGGCTGGGTAACATTTCTGGTAAGATAGTAGAGGTGGCACTGGTACCAACCCCAGAGCCTGCATCTGGATCAGAAACAACTTGCAGTATTTTACACTTTCAGAATACTGCACCAAGGACATGGCAGCCATCCATCTCGTGATCACATCCGGGGGGACAAGGCTGGAAGTAGTGGGGACGAGGTGAATCACTATTTGAATACATTTTAGGGGAGGAGCTGGTTGTCAACAACATAGGATCGGAACCCACCTTTCTTACAGCTAATCGGAGAGAGGTTTTAGATCTCACGATCAGATCAAGGCTTTTGAGCTCAAAAATTCTCAAATGGAGAGTGTCGTCTGAACCCTCATGTTCTGACCATGCCCATATCCTATTTGAGATTGTAACAGGCCCTAGACCTGTGGTGGAGTATCGCGACCCGAGAAGGATGGATTGGGAGGGGTACAAACAGTCCCTCGCCGCCGGACTTGGGTCCGCTATCCCTACAGTGAGGGATCGTGATGAGATTGAGATTGCGGCTGAACAGGTTAGGGAAGCTGTTGTCTCTGCATATTACGAAAACTGTCCACTAAGGTCAAAGAGAGACAGTCGGGGTTCTACTTGGTGGAATAATAACCTCGATAAACTACGAAGGGAAGTTAGACGTCTCTTCAATCGTGCTAAGACTACAGGCAACTGGGAGCAATATAAAACCGCTCTAACACACTATAACAAAGAGATTAGGAACGCTAAGAGGGAGTCCTGGAGGAGGTTCTGCGGGGACATTAATAATATGCCCAGCAGCGCCAGAATCCACAGGATTCTCTCACGCGACCATGTTCAGGAGCTGGGATCGATAAAACGACCAGATGGTTCCTTTACTGAATCTCGGAAAGAAACGTTAGAGCTCTTAGCACACACACACTTCCCAGATTGTCTGATCCTGGGCAACGAAGAGGTCCTACCGGCTGAGGGACGATTTAAACGCCCTCATGGGGAGGACTGGCGGGTTGCTCGGCGAATAGTTACAGCCTCGGCAGTGGAGTGTGCTGTGAATAATTTCCAGCCATTCAAGTCGCCAGGGGAGGATGGGGTGGTACCGGTCCTACTACAAAAGGGACTGGAGATACTCCTATCTCACCTTATCAGGCTGTGCAGAGCCAGTCTGGCGTGGAACTACATTCCATCCAGCTGGACGGTGGTTAGGGGGGTTTACATTCCCAAATTGGGATGTAATGACCTCCTACCTACATCACTGAGACCTCTCAGTATTACATCATTCCTCCTGAAGGGATTGGAAAAAATACTGGACGGACACATTAGGGGGAACATCTTACCCAATAACCCCCTAAATACCCACCAGTATGCCTATCAAACTGGCAAATCAACTGAGTTAGCGCTCAATAACCTCGTCGAGAAGATCACATACTCTCTGGAAAATGGAGAGGTAGCGGTGGCGGCATTTCTCGACATCGAAGGAGCATTTAATAATGCATTACCGATCTCCCTCTACGAGGCCACTATCGCTAGGGGGGTGGAACCTACCATCTGTGGCTGGATCGGAAACATGCTGCACAATCGGACCATTATTACCTCGTTGCGGGGAGAGGTGGTCGGCGTCAGGGCTGCGAGGGGGTGTCCCCAGGGGGGCGTTCTATCCCCCCTGCTGTGGTCCCGTTCTGTGGACGATTTGCTGGCTATCCTCGGACTCTGGGAGGTTGAGGTCCAGGCGTATGCTGATGATCTTGTCATAATGGTTAGAGGCAAATCTGAGGAGGAACTGGCAAGTACTCTTCAAGAGGCACTAAATGTAATCAATGATTAGTGCCGGGGGGAACAGATGTCTGTGAACCCCCGCAAAACGATCATTGTTCTTTTTACCAGAAGAAGAAGGTTGGACAAATTAAAACCACCTATTCTTATGGGGGGAACCATTCCATTTTCGGACCAAGCAAAATATCTGGGAGTTACCCTAGATAAGAAGCTCAACTGGGACATACAGTTAGAAAATGTTATCCGCAGGGCTAAAATGTCCTTGTGGACCTACCGGAGAATCTGTGGTAACAACTGGGGAACAAACTCCCAACAGATGTACTCGCTCTATGTAGTGGTTATCAGGCCAATGATAATATATGGAGCCACAGTTTGGTGGCCTAAGGTACTTCGTGGTATTGCGAGGGCCAAACTGGCTCATCTACAGAGACAAGCTCGTCTGATGATAACGGGAGCGATAAGCACCGCACCATCAGCCGCTCTGGAGGTCCTCCTTAATATTCCCCCACTTCACATATGGTTGGAGAGGGTTGCGAGGTGGACAACGTACAGACTAAAACAAACCGCAGATAACATGGCGAGGGAAGTCAGTCTGAGAGGGTCCGGTCTTCTTGATGACAGTGATTGTCACAGGATTCTGGGAATGGTCTCAGACTTGATGCCTACAAAAATCAGCAGAGATCTGTCTTTCAAGACCGTCCTCCTGGAAAGGGAGGACTGGGACCGGAACCAATCGACCCTGTTGAGAGCGGACCTCTGCTGGTACTCTGACGGCTCCAAAACCAATTTGGGAGTAGGAGCCGGCGCATATGGGAGCAGCACCGATGCTAGACTATCAGCTAGCCTCGGCAAGTACGCAACCATACACCAGACAGAAGTGTATGCCATCGAGATGTGTGCAAGGGAAAGTTTAAAAGACCTGTGCACAAACAAATCGATAAAGATATATGCAGATAGCCAAGCTGCACTAAAGGCTCTTGGTTCCTACCGGTGTAATTCAAAAAGGGTATGGAGTTGTAAATCTGCCCTTAACGAATTGGGCAGCTGTAATGAGGTGTCGCTGGTCTGGATACCGGGTCACTCGGACCATGATGGCAACGTTGCGGCCGACGCGCTTGCCAGGAGTGGTGCCCAGAGTGACTTTGTCGGACCAGAACCGGTGCTGGGAATAACATCTTGCACAGCAAAACACACCTTAAAGACCTGGACAGAAAGAATGACAAGCCAATATTGGCAAAATCTTCCAGGATTAGCTCACTCTAAGGCCTTCATAAATGGCCTGTCTGAGTCAAGGGCTAAGAAACTTCTAGAGATGTACAGGCAACAACTGAGTACTCTAGTCGGCCTGTATACAGGACACTGCCGCTTGTGGCATCACATGCACCGTATTGGGGTCGGTCAGGAGACCGAGTGCCGGCTGTGTCTGGAGAATGACGAGACAGCAGAGCACGTGCTGTGTCCCTGTCCGGCAGCGGACAGGACTAGACACCTGGTCTTTGGCAAGGTAAAGCTTGCTCCAGAGGATCTGGATCAACTTTCGCCCACAAAGGTAATCGACCTCTGTAGGAGGCTGGATTTGTTGGGCGAAATATAGACATTAGGCGTGAGCCACAATAGACCTTATGGTCGCGGTGGAGGGACCGATATGGACCACTCACATTCAAACCTAACCTAACCTAACCTAGTGAAACAATCGTCAGGTTTTTAAACGTATTGTGGCGATTTGGGTTCCCTAAATGTACCCACTTATCAGTGCTGATCACAGGTTCAAATCTTCACTTAGAGGACTTCTTGTTTAAAAACCCTCAATTAATTTTAATCGCCGATTAAGATTTGACAGGGTTTGTGAAATTAACAGTGTGTTGTAAATAGCTTAAAAGAAATCATCAGCTCTTGGTTTTCTGTTTTAAATATGAGAGAGTTTGCCGTAAATTTCGTACCTTGTTTAGAAAAATTGTCATATTCCTTGTATTAGCCTTTGATAACCAGCAAAAGCCGATACGTAATGAGTTTCGAAATCAGGCATTCCTTAATCAATTAGAGCAATTTACAAAAAAGCAATAATGGCATATTTCAGGTGAAGGAATTTGCTGATTTATTTCCTGTATCATATTACCATGTTATTTAACTAAAAAAGTATCAAACGTCTACCTGTTTTCACAAAAGATCAGACAGATATGAAACATGCCTCCACGTACTTCTCGACTTCAATTAAGTTGTATTCCGGAACGAGTGACGTAAAAGCTTTTATAAATATGCTCATATGACGATATTTTGATTCAATTTTAATGTCCGGATATAACCAAACTGCAATGTGAGATATACTTCAAAGTTTAGTTGAAATTTATGAAATTCGATATATATCTCACATTAAATTATATTTTGTATTAACTTTCATGAGAAAAATGTCAAAACAGTCCCTTTTAGCGAATTTTCATTAAGAAAACTTCGCTAATAGAGAGGTCACGATGAAAATCTTTTGACAAAATTTCTTCAGATGAGCGCGGATTTGGGCCCCTAGAAGTCAAAACCGAGATCCGTTAAAATTTTTGTATGTTTATATATATATATATATATATATATATATATATATATATATATATATATATATATATAAGTATACGAGCGATAACTCAAAAAATACTAAACTGATTTCAATAGAACTTGGCAAAAGTCTTCTTTGGGCGAAAACGGAGGTCCAGTTCGTTAATCAGCCGTTATGCTCAGTTTTTCCGGTGGAAAATCGGGGAAAACTGTTTGAGAAAGGTATATTTTTTAAATTAAAAAAGTGAGTGGAATGGAATTTTTCACATATATAGAGCATTTAAATATCTTCTCATATATTAATTTTCAGGCGTTTCTCTCAACACAAATTTAACTTATCCTGAATTAAATACACTTCAAAGCTACGACACGCTCCTAAACGTTTTTAAGGCGTTGTGTAATGCGCATGGGAGCGGTTGATATAATACATGTCTTAGTTTGTTTCCTTTGAATGTTGGAAAGCTAGAAAGTCTGCCAAATAAGTTGAAACAGATAAAGTTCTCAGTTTCAAAATTTTATTTTATAACAGTGACAACTCGCAACAAAGTGCTGATGATCACAATATGATTGACCAAAGAGACATCTCTCCCACATCAACTCATTCGTGGCAAGAAGTCAAATAAAAAGAGTCTGTAACTCACGCGATCAAACTCCAAAAAGCCATCATTTCCAAAAATGTACAACACATTCTCATCTCTAGCTACAGCAGGTGAAATTAGCATTAATAACTACGACTCTACAGAAACGTTAAGACAGACAAAACCTACACCTATTTTTATCCATGGAGTAACAGATTATAATAACATGAGTAACTTTCTAGCAGTCATTATAACAGAAGCACAATATTACTCAGAGACACTAACAAACAACACTGTCAAAATACATGTTCATACATCTGAAAAATATAGAAGACTTGTGCGATATCTGAGAGACGAGAATATAGGATTCCATACTTACCAGCCCAAAGAAGAAAGAGCCTATAGAGTAGTAAAATACTTACACCACACGATTCCAATTAACGAAATAAAGTTAGATATCCAAAAAGCTGGCCACAGAGTGAGAAATATTGTGAACATTAGGTATCATATTTCCAAAAATCCATTACCACTTTTTTTCCGTAGATCTAGAGCCACAAGATTATAATAAAAGTATATATGATTTGCAGTTTATATGTAACACAAAAGTCGGTATATAACCTCCAAGGAAAAGACGCGAAATAGTTCAGTGTGCAAGGTGCCAAGAGTACGGCCATTCTAAGACCTACTGTAACAAACCATTTCTTTGTGTAAAGTTCGGGGAACAGCACGACAGCCAAATGTGCCCTATGTGAAGGTAGCCATCCAGCAAATTACAAAGGTTGCACCGTATACAGGGACCTCATAAAAACCAAAAGCCCTAATCTGACTAGAAGTTACAACCAAAGGCAACATATTCTAACACAAGACCACCAAAACATACACGTTGCAGCTAACATAAACACTTTAGTACCTAGCGACTACACTGAACTCCGCCCAAGCAGACCGTTATTTAATCAAGTACTTAAACAAAGGCAACCTGTTTACACAGATGACCATCAAAATACCCTTGAAAACACGATTACTACTATCCTGGGCGAATTTAAATCCCTTTTCACACAACTGATGAATCACAACCAGATTAAGCTTAATCTGTTATCAAGACTTGTTAATAATTTCAACTGAAATGGCAAAGTTCATACGCATTGCAACATGGAATGCCAACGGACTAACTAGTCGCAAACAAGAACTAATAACATTTGTCAACATTAACAAAATAGATATAATGCTGGTTTCTGAAACCGACTTCACAACTAAGTCAGTATTCCGCCTACCGCTCTTCTCTGCATACGCTACAAATCATCCAGATGGCACCGCACACGGAGGTACAGCAATTCTCCTCAGAAGCAACATTAAACATAATGTCCTATCCCCGTACAAAACGACTGAAATTTAAGTAACAATTATTAAGGTGTATACAGAAACCTGGAGTTTTGATGCATCGGCACTATATTCTCCACCAAGACACGCACAAAGTGAAGACCAATACAAAGATTTTTTCCAAACCCTCTGCCCTAGATTTATTGTTGGAGGAGACTGTAATGCGAAGCACACTTACTGAGGTTCTAGACTAATAACACCTAAAGGTCACAATCTATTAAAAGCAATAATGGTTAATAATTATAATGTGGTATCAACGGCCAAGCCTACATATTGGCCAACAAATACAAACATAATACCTGACCTACTCGAGTTTTTTGTGACAAATGAAGTTCTAAACAGTTATATAAGCGTAGAAACACCTTCATATTTATTGTCTGACCATACACCAGTGGTAGCCACTTTAAGCACTTAGCCACTTTAAGCACTACAGTGATAAAAGGGAACGAAATGATACATTAACGACCTCTAATGATACGATATCAAGTATATATCCCATAGAGTCTAGCGTACCGCAAGGGAGATTGCTGGGACGACTACTGTACTTAATCAGCACACCAGATATACCAGAGCCAGGTAACACAACACTTGCTACTTTTGCTGATGATATTGCAATAATATCATCGCATCTAAAAGGTGAAATAGCTTCACAAAACTTACAACAACACTTGGACGAAATCAGTAAATGGTATAAGAAATGGCGTTCCAGTGTAAATGAAAGCAAATCAGTTCAAGTAACATTTATTAATAAAAATACGATCTGCTCAAGAGTAACTCTATTTAGCAACCACATACCTGTAAACACTGAAGCAAAATATCTTGGTATATCAACGTTTAACGTGGAAAAGGCATATGCAGTCAAAGAACGCACAAATAGATTTTAAGTTTCGTGAGATGCACTAGCTCCTAGAAAGAAAATCAAAGCTCACCATCAGCAACAAGGTATTGATCTACAAGGAATTTTTAAAACCTGGACCTACGGAATGCAGTTTTGGGGAGGCGCTAAACCAACAAATATGCGAATTATACAAAGACAGCAATCCAAAATACTTCGCTCAATAGTAAATGATCCATGGTACGTTTCCAACCTTACCCTATATCAAGATCTCAAAATTTAACTCGTTCATGAGGAAATTAGCCCAAAATTATTACGCAAAGTTGCCTGGCTACGAGAATCCTCTCAGAGAACAACTCTCTGAAGACCTTTTCTACGAGAGACGTTTAAGAAGAACCTGGCCAAGAGACCTACTAAATTAACATTTTTCATAGATAGTGACATTTCTGTTTTGTTCTTATTGGCTAGTTTTTATTTAAAAAAAATTCGCTAATACAGAGGTATCGATGGTGGGTCTTTGCAAAACTTTTTGCAAATGAGCGCGAATTTGTGCCGCTGGAACCCAAAACCAAGGCCCGTTTAAATTTTTGTATGTTGTTTATATATATATATATATATATATATATATATATATATATATATATATATATATTTATGTGTCCACACGACAACTCAAAAAGTGATTAACCGATTTTGATGAAACTCGGCAAGAATCTTTACTTTTTTAATAGCTTGGACGAGTTCCTTAGCCAGCCCTATCGGACCACTTAAAAACAAACGCATTGGATCTATCTCAAAAAAATAACCAAGTTATTTTGATGAAATTTGGTTGGTATTTTGCCCTCATAAACTCCACCAAACCTCAACATTCTAGGTTTATAGAAAATTGAGTTATACAAATTTGAAGCATTTATTGAAAATTCACTACCATAACGCACTTCTGCGTCCCGAAATCATTTGTTTTGTAGAAAATGTACTATGTATAGAAAGACTTTGTGGAAAACTAAGAAATCATCATAAATAAAAGCACAGACTGAAATATCATAAGCAGAGCAAAATTAAAAATCAATCTCGTTTGGAGCGTCAGAATTTTTAATTCGTCTGCTTTTGAAATTATGTTAACTATTTTTGGATTACTTTTTTGTTTTAAATTAGGTGTTCTATCGTCCCTCAAAAAACCTAGTGGCGTGTCTCATATTTTATTATTTTTCAGGAGAAGCATTTGAAGTTTTTGAGTGACTTTTTCTCTCGTAAACTAGTTCCTGCAGCACAGTCGGTTGATTCCTAGCTAGTGCTTGGCTACTCCTCTGGATTTATATTTTAAAAAAAGAATGTTAAACAAGATTCGTCCCTTTGTGGAAATTGTGGTTTTCAATTCAAGGCATACCACTTACAAAATATAGTTTTTTTCACTTAGGTACAAAAATAAAAGATAGCCCTACACCCCTAATGGTACAAAAGCTCTACTTCAAAAAAGTTTATTCATAAAAACATAATGTAAACTTCGTAATGAAAATCAAACTTAGTGTTAAAAATCAATTGAAAAAACAGTTTATGTTATTAGAAGAAATATTCAATGGTCAAATCGGGATGAAGGTATTCTCGTGAACCTTTTGCTCTCCAAAAATGAGATTCCTCTCTTGTAAAATTGTCAATGTTATTTTTTGCTTCTGTCCTGATTCGTCTGTTTCAGATATCTTACAATAGAGGTATATTCCCTAGTAACTGGAAAACGGCTCGAGTTCAACCCGTCCCCAAGAAAGGACCCAAAGCACTTCCTAGCAACTACAGACCTATTTCTCTCTTTTCAGTCGTCTCTAAAGTGATGTAAAAGTATACAAACACCGAATTACTAAAATTTCTTGAAAAACACAGACTAATCCACGGCAGGCAGTATGGATTCCGTCAGCGCAGATCAACTGCCGACCTCCTTTCCTTTGTCACCCATTCTTGGAGTAAGTCTATGGAACCACACGGTAAATCCCAGATTGTCGCTTCAGACATATCAAGAGCATTCGACCAGGTTGGCACGCAGCGCTGCTTAATAAACTTCCGGCCTTTGGGCTACCACCAAAACTCTGTACCTGGATAGCAAATTTCCTCTCCAACCGGAGCATTTCTGTTGCAGTGGATGGTCATTCCTCTAAACTGTATCCTATTAATGCAGGAACCCCTCAAGGTGTCAGCTTTAGCCCCTACTTTGTTTCTTCTCCACATAGATGACCTCTCTAGCACATCCAACCCAGTTCACAGTTACGCGGACGACAGCACCCTCCACTTAAATTTACAATATTCTAAGCCCGTCTCTTCAGCCCAATTAGATGAGGATCACAGACTCATCGAGGGTTCTGTCTCTGTGGATCAAAAAAAATATTAAACTGGGGAAGTAGAAATATTGTACAATTTATCTCCACCAAATCTCAGTCTTGCTTTTTATCTCATAAGAGATACACCAGCCGTAGACCCATCACAACCAACAACCAAGTTATTCAAAGTAATGAGTCCTTTTCACTTGTTGGCATTTCTGTGGATTGAAATCTCAATTGGCACCAACATGTCACATCAATTGCAAAAGCGGCTGGTACGAAATTAGGTTTCCTCTTCCGGGCTCGCAAACTTTCAGCAGCTAATCTCTATACCTTATATACTTCACAAATAAGGCCAAACATTAAATACTGCTCCCACATCTGGGGTGCCGCTGCCGCTTCTACACTCGCTATTCTAGACTCCATTCATAAGAGAGCTATACGTCTCATCAGTGACCCTACCCTCACCCAAAGGCTGCCATTCCTTGCCCACCGACGTGCCGTTGGTGACCTCTCTCTCTCTTATATAGATATCTGCACGGGCACTGCTCAGAGGAGCTTTCTTCCATAGTTTCTCCACCTACTGCCCCCAACAGACCTACCAGGGGAACAGAGCGAATGCACCTTTTTACTGTCCAGGTCACTAGATATAGAACATATTGTTATGTCTGCTCTTTTGTCCCGAGGGCTTCCACGTTGTGGAATTCCTTGTCGGCACATGTTTTTCCTTCTCCTCCGAACCTTCAAGTCCAGAATTAACAAGTTGCCTATTTCCTCCTTGTCGACACCCACGGCGCGATAGGAATTTGGCTGTAAGCCCTCGTGGTGTGTTGTTGAAATATAAAAAAAAACGTTTCTGTGTGCCTCACATTCCACATAGTTCTCAAAAGAACTAGAGCAACGTAACTTTAAGCATTTATGGTACGAACTTAAAACCTCATTCTTGCTTTTATATACTACACAAGGCACTTGGTAGGGTGGATCAGCATTTGAATCATAATAATTGCTGAATAAATGAGGTAAAGGTGGAACGCTTTCTACGTTTTCTTTGACATTATAAATTTGTCCTGGAGATTTCATAGATTGGACTCCAAAATGACTTATATTTTATTTAGGTGGTTCTGGTTCAATTCCAGCTTCCGTAGCAACAGGGCTTGCTTGACGCTTTTCGAACTAGTGCATCTTTCGTTTGTATATTTTTAATTTTCTACAATAATTTACTTTGTTAATAAAAGTTACACTAAGTAGTCGCAAAAAAAGAACACAGTAATATCCACAACTTTGTTAATTACATGCTGCTTTTACTTATCTATACATTTTGTCGGCAGTGTTTCTGTTTTTTTTTTCAAGATTCGACTAGATTGGCCAAAGACACCTCATTAACTGAAGAATATTCCTGAGAATAGTCAACAGCAGTTTCCTCAATTTCTATTACGATACCATACTATACTACTCTTTTTTGCAATACTTTTAAAGTAAGCTCCCGGTTTCTACAATTACAAAAGTTTGTAATTCATTAGATGAAGCGACGTTTATTGTTTCATCTATCTAGCTCACTAAGCCATGCATATTATTATTTTTTTATCTCATTATAAATAAGTAACTATATTGTACCTGTGTTTCATCTTTACGGCCACGACTGACCGAAATGTTGGGCTAAACGGAGGCAGTTTGCTTACTTCCAAAGACAAGCCTATACTTGTTATAACTTACACAAATTTGAGATAAGCAAATTCGTCTTTGCATGTAAATATCACCACAATCAAGAAGTAAATCACAAATAGGCGTAAATCGACATACGCCTATTATTCGTGATGAATGATGAACCAAATTCATTTGAACCAAGATACCTCAAGCAAGTAGTAGTAAATACTCGTTAATATCTGCTGATTATAATAACGCCTACGTGTTATCAACAAGGAATGCAAAGTTTGGCGGGTACGTGAAGTAACTTAATTTTCAATTTTTCTGAGATACGTCACTACGTGTTTTGAGCGACGATATATGGCGAAAGCCTTGTTAGACTTTTTGTAACAGGCATATCGTAACGAAACTTAAAATCCTGTGAAATGAGTTTCGTATAACTAATTAAAAATTCTGTAAATATTAACAAACGAATGAATAAACAGATCGGACGTGGCTTTCGCCGTTGATATTTGTATGTGCGTTGACACTAGACAACAAAGAGTGAGAGAGAGATAGAGAGAGAGAGAGAGAAATTCAGTATATAATGCCTATTATATATATATATATATATATAATCAATTCTTAAACGTTAACAATGGTAATATATTAAGTAAGTTACAATATTATGAAATGACTACATTAAAAATTGAAAAATAAAGAAAAATCATCGACAAATTTACTTGACATAGTTTGCTGCTGTTGATTTTGGTGCAGCCGGAGCCTAGTCTGCGGTATAATGTAACTATAACCTCTACTAATAAGCTGAAGCTTCGTTTGAGCTGATTTGACCATACATAGCTAACGAGACTGCTAAAAACACGAAACTCCAAATAGACACTGGCCTCTGGTCGGGGGGTGTTCTCCATTTGCAACCGCGGGCCTCTGGCGTAACGACATAGTTAAAAATTCCAACAGACTTTCTTTGAAGTACTCTGTTATATGATCAGAGCGGCAAACGTGCCCATTTATTTAACATAGCCAAATTTGCATTTGTAATTGAATTATTCCAAGTTAGATGATTTGCTAAGAACAGCCGCAATGATGTATGGCGTTATAAGAAAAAAAAACGCGAGCAGTTATATTGAAGCAATTGAATTTAGAAAAATGATCGCGACGCAGCAAGTGCATTATAGTAGTGAATTTTTATAAGAATTGTACACTATTAGTAAGGTAAAATTAATTCTTTAAATTTAAATGGACCTTGGAGATCAGTTTTAGAGGTCCCAGTTAGTAACTACTTGAAGAAATTTCTATTTGCTATGGAGTTAGAAAATTATAGCTTGGTATATATGTAAGTACCGCAAATCTCTTTAAAAAATTGTGTTGCAAATTTCATTAAAGTTACAAAAGGTTTCCAGAAAAAAAACAATTATTTAGAAAGGGAATGTACCTGCCAAATTATAAATATGGCAGGTATTTTCCCTTATTAATTGCTCGGATGGTTGTGTTTTAGTCCACCCAATCGCACTAGTTTTTGCAAACAAAACAACAAAAAAGGTTTTTTAAAACCAATTTGTAGTTATCCGCGAAGCTCATTATGTTATTTTTCTTTAATTTAGTACCGACGCTACGTTTACATAGGTTTCACTATGGTTCCAGGTAAAAGATTTTAGCTAAATGGGAAATTGAGTTATCGGATTTGAAATATTTTACACAAATTCCCTACCATAACATACTTGCTACACACAGACTCTTATCAACACTTATTTACTGTTGTTATCTCCATACTTTTTGAAAATGATAAAATATCGTGGCTCTCTATGTGAGACCGACAAACAAGGCAACCGCAATTTAATTTTTGGAAATATATTTCAAACAAATGAAAGGGGGTAATAATCTAAACATAAATTTAAAATCTTGGTTCGCTGTTTTGTTGCAGGGGTCCTCCTTCCCCTTCTGCATGCCTACAACCACGCTCAATGCATAAACAAGAACAATATAAACAAGAAATATTTCTTGGAAACAACCCCCCAAAAAGTTACGGGACCTGCAGTGAATGGGGGTTCTGGGCGGGGTAAACAGGTTTTTAAGGGGATATAGCTGCTAAATGGGACCAACGCAGCTTATAGAGGTCCAACTAAGCTGGTCTTTTCGCACTTTCTGCTCAAATTTCGTTTTTATCCTTTTCCCCGCCCAGCACCGCTATTTACTTCAGGTTGCGCAACTTTCTAGGGGGCTGTGTGCAAAAAACTTTTCTTGTCGTTTGTGTATCTAGAAGGGGTTCTAAGCATAGTTATGATTTTGTTTCTAAAAAGCTCTCGTGTGCTAATCTGAAAATTCACCGAAATTTTTATTTTTATTTACAAAAGGAATGTACCTACCGACTTATAAACGTGGCAGGTATATTTCTTTATTAGTCGCTTGGATGATCCGTTTTAGTCAACTCAGTCGAAGCAGTCAAATTAATAAAAATGGTTTTTTAATAGGAAATTGAGTTATCACCATCTGAAATATTTTTTGGAAAATTGGCTACCCTAATGAACTTTCTGCACCTAAACTCTTTTAAACACTTATTTACTATTGCTGTATCCATACTTTTTGAAAATGAAATAAATAAATACAAACAATACAAAATTTTAAAATTAAAATTTTAATAATTTACATTGAACATCTGTTTATACGTATAAATTAAACTACTTTATGATATTATGTAGTTTTATTTACTTTACATTATACATTGTAGTGTATATACATGCACTACATGAACAGTACCAAAAGAGGCAGCCAGTGCGCTGTGGAAGTGGATTTTCATAAAAATATTTTTAATAGCAAATATATCTCTTTAATGCAAGCAGAAATCAATTTGATTACCGGTATAACATATATAGTAGAAATGATGTACTATATTTTATCAAAATAACTTTTTGCTTGAAAATGTACAAAAATTTTCCTAAAATAAACTTAAAATGTTTCTGAGAAAACTGGTTTCCTAGCCAACGAACGTTATTATTTACCTACTATTTCTATTAACATTAACTTTAGAATATAGGCAGTTGTTTTACATCAGGATTAACGTAGTAGATCTTGAGGTTACCTTCTTTGCCTTATTCGTTTTCTTCTTCTTCTTTTTATATGGCGTCTGTAAACAAAGAAGGAGAAGATAATCTCGAACTGGACTCCACCCCTACCGCAGAGCGCACACGATTCTCTCATGACTGCTGTGTGCTGTCAGTTTGAAAAATAACATAGCAAATACCTAGCTGGTGGTGTAAAATTAAACCAGGAGAGGGAGATGGGTTTTAAATACCATAAAGAATGGGAAGCGTATTATTTTTACCTAGTAAAACGTAGTTCTAGATTGCCTTTAAACAAATTGAATCACTTTCATTAAAATTTTTATTTATCACCATATATTTTCCTGATATCTTTAGATTCCGGCGAGAGTCTTGGCAAATTGCAACCTCGCTGATTGTTTATTGTGACATATTTTTGTAGCCTGTCCGTTTAAAATTTAATTTGGAGATTGTGTTTGCAATGGCAACGTAACCCTCATATATATATATATATATATATATATATATATATATATATATATATATATATATATATATATATATATATATATATATATATATATATATATATATATATATATATATATATATATCTGTCTGACATTATAGGCACCCATTCACAGGTAATTTCAAGTCATATCGTAAATTATTTATTTATTATTTATTTATAACTCAAGGTTTCCCGGACCAAGTATATCTCGCACTAATAACCGAGGAAACCTTTCCAAACACACACACAGACATATATATATATATATATATATATATATATATATATATATATATGTATATATATATATATATATATATATATATATATATATATATATATATATATATATATATGCATTTATAACATATGAACCAAATTTCATCAAACCGGGATCACTATTTTCCATGATACAATTTTCAATAAATTGATTTTTGCGACTTACAATATTTTTTAATTCGCTTTAAAACAGGACAAACAACATCCAGAATCTTTTTTAAACAAGGCCTTTCCTTATACGTTTATCTTTAGATGAGCGATATATAAAATATTTATTTGTTTTAGAGGCACAAATTTTTCGTGGTTATAAAAGAGCGAGACTGTTAAAATATCTACTCCGTAATAGCATTGAAGAATAAACGAAGAAACGAATAATATAAATGTCAAAGTAACTTCAATACTTTCACAAAAATTGATGATGAATGTACGGTCCCCATTTAAAAACTGTATTCTCGTTAGCAGTCGATTCCATTTACGATATCCAATCTCATATTCATTCCTGGAATTAATAACTGCTTCTCATATTTTTGTTGGCTTGACTAAATCTGATACATGCAATGATGTATGTAATATTCGATCGATTTTGTAATATTGTGATTAAACTGCGTGGGTCATATGTGCCATTCTATTTTATAATTTTGCATTCAAAATGTACTAAACGTCCAAATATGTTTGAAAAGTTGTCATCACAGTCTAAAAGCAATGTATTTTTCGCACTCTATCTAATGACCCTGTGCCTTCAGCAGCGCTTAATTTGATTATTATTACTAATGTTATTCTTTTGTTCTTTCCTTTGCCCTCGTGGCGCACGCGGTCCCTAACGAAACAAAAGCGCTAAACATAACATTTCATTTTCGTATGGTCACAGGGATAGGACTTTCCTAACGACGTAGAATATCCCAAGAATCGCTGCTTCCTGAATTGTTTTGGGCGGTAGTTAGTGGGAGAACAGTGGTAAGTTTCTGCTAGGCTGGTGTTATAAACCGATTTGTTGATAGGACCACTGGAATGTTATGAACCTCTCTCAGATTGTACAAGTCGACCACCTCGACTGCGAGTTGTTGGTACTCTTGTTGATTCTCACATTTCTTCGAAACGAGATTGTCGTCGAGCGGTACTGCAATGTCCACTATCTAAGCCTTCCGGTTTCTCTAGTCAATAAGAAAGATGTTAGGCGTGTGGCTCTCCACTGCTCTATCGGTGACCATCGGGAGGTCTTACAGCTGCCTGACCTGACCCATTAGAACTAGGCCTACCAGGCTGGCATTTATAGTGGGGGACTTCCGACTCGATAATGCCCTAATATTTGCCAGATCTGATGGACGACCTTGGCCACATTGTCATGGTGTTTCTTGTAATTTGACTGGGCCAGAGAATCACTAGCGCTCGACACATGCTGAATGGTTTTAGGCTTTTCTTGACAGAGTCTACATAGGCCGCTGACATCCTGTTTCATGATCTGACCTTGGATCGCGCATATAAATTCCTCTGTTTCAACAAACAAGCTTGCTGTCCTTAACCATCCCGTTGATGCGCGGAGGTCAACTGTGAGGTGCTGTTAGACATGCGGCGAAGCGTCCATGCAGCTCCATCCACCCCCCCCCCCCAGACGCTCCGGCGTTCATCCACGCTCGAAAAAACAGTAGGGGCGTGATCTTGATTGGGTTGCTTAAGTCGAAAGAGCCTAACCGTATATTCTGTCTACGCACACACTGCACCGGTTGTCTTCTCTCACAGAAGCATTTTGTGAGTCCCCTGCATTCTCTGTCATACATCACTTCCACCTAGAAGAGTCCGCGACTCTCCATGTCACGAGGCAAGTACAAGCTGTGCAAAGAACTCCTACGATGCAGAATTCGATCCTTTTTCATGACGGAGCGAATGCTCCTGTTAAACTTCTGAAGAGCAGTTGTTGACCAGTCAAGAATGCCACAACTGTAGTTAGCAGCAGAGATTGCCCAAGTGTTTATGGCTCTCATTTTATTTCTGCCGGACAGGAACGTTTTGCACAACCTACTCACCCTATCCAGTACTTTGTTCTACACGGCTCGCCGCACCTGTGTTGGATTATTCAACTCCGGATGACGTAACACCGAGTGACGTAATTCAAGGACTATTGTTGTGCCAAGGGAGACGCCTAATCAGCTCTATCGATGTTGAAAGCGACCATATATTATTTCGTGCTATTTCAAAAAGTGCTGAATTGACCGGACCCTTGTCTGAGTTCATCAAATTTTGTGGATTCACTTTGCGGATTTCTGAACTTTACAAAGCATCTTACGATAATCCAGGGTTACTTTCAATAACCTAAGAGTACTATTGCCTACCTTATATCCCGAGTCAATCATATGTTGGGCAACGCGAGACTTTTCTGTTCTATTGAATCTGAAATTAGCCATGTGCTTTCTACATCTTGTTAAGTCAATAGCATCCTTTGGTCCACCCAAAAGGTTCTTGAAATTATCAACTTTATAAGCAACTCGCAGGTCATTATTTTTGAATATTTTCTCTAACCCTTTTGTAAGAAAAGGATAAAAACGAAGTACAGCAAACTTTTTGGGTGTGTCATCGGATTCAGGCTTCAATATCGTAATGTTACTTATCGATATTTTTCATCTACGCTTAGCAACTAATCTGTACACAATGTCTGAGAGAAGCCGTTGTAAATCGCAATATGTATAAATTTGTTCATCTCTAAATTGTTTCGCTACTGCTCAAAGGAAAACTGAGTAACCTCCGAACAAGAAAGGTCAAACTCAAGATTTAATGCCGAAAGTATGACTTGAATCTCATGAGATGAAGCGATTTCTAGAAGTTTCTTGCCTATAAATGTTAAATGGCAACCTATTTATATTTTTGATGACAAGAGTGTCAAGGAAGGGTAATTGGTCGTTGTTCTCCATTTCGTAAGTAAACTTGATTGAAGGGAATCTACTAACTTATTAACAAAATTCTTGATGTAATCTATTCTGAGGTCAAAAAATGGCACAAATATCGTCGACATATCTCAACTGTTCTCTCGGAAAATATCTTACCGCTCCAGCAAAATCACTCTCAAATCGGCTCATGAAGAGTTCGGCAAGGAAGGGAGACAATGGGTTTCCTATTGTGGTTTTTACCGTCGGCCGATAAAACTTCCCGCCGATTCGAAAGAAACTCTCGGACATGCATAGTGAAGTTAACTTAATATATTCCACCACCTGCATGTCCGAAAGCTGGTTATCGTCAAGCCTGAATCCGATGAGCCACTCACAAAGTTCGCTGTGCTTCCTTTTTATCATTTTCTTACAAAAAGGTCAGAGAAAATATTTAAAGATAATGACTAGCAAATTGTTTATAAAGTTTATAATTGGAAAACCTTCTGGGCGGACCAATTGGTCATACTGACTTCCGAAAAAAATCGTGCATTTATCTAATATCGTGTAGTAATTGCTAGAAAATCTATATTGGGCAAGCGCGGAGATCAATAAGAATAATACTCAAAGAGCACCTGACTCATTTTAGACTCAATAGAGCATAAAACTCTAGCGTTGCCCAACGTATGATCGACTCGGGACATAATGTAGGCGATAGTGACCTTAAGTTAATGAAACCATCCACGAAAGTTAGCTGCTTTGTAAAGTTTAGAAATCCGCAAAGTGAATCCACAAACTTTGATGAACTCAGATATGGGTCCGATCAATTCAGCACTTTTTGAAATAGCACGAAATAATTCATCATCGCTTTCAACTTCGACAGAACCGATGAGGTGTATCCATTGACGCAACAATGGTCCTTAAATTGCATCACCCGGTGTTGCGTCATGCCGTAATGAGGCATTCGCCCTGGGCAAGGCTGAATTTTTTGCCTGGTTCGCCGGCAATTCTACTCTCAAACCACCTCCAAATGTTCAACCACCAACAGTCCCCAATGTCGCGCATAAAATGACGGATATCATTTTCAAAACTAAAAAGGTACGAAAGATGCTCTCTTCTCTTAATACCAGGAAAGCCTCTGGCCTTGACGATATCCCAACAATTGTTCTTAAAAAATGCGCACCAGAATCTGCTCCTGTCCTGACTCGTCTGTTTCAGACATCTTACAATAGAGATTCCCTAGTAACTGGAAAACTGCTCGAGTACAACTCGTCCCCAACAAGGGATCCAAAGCGCTTCCTAGCAACTATAGGCCTATTTCTCTCCTTTCAGTCGTCTCTGAGGTGATGGAAAAGTATATAAACACCGAATTACTAAAATTTCTTGAAAAACACAGTATAATCCACGACAGGCAGTATGGATTCCGTCACCGCAGATCAACTGCCAACCTCCTTTTCTTTGTCACCCATTCTTGGAACAAGTCTATGGAACTACACGGTGAATCCCAGATTGTCGCTCTAGACATATCCAAATCATTCGACCAGGTGTGGCACGCAGCGCTGCTTAATAAACTTCCGGCCTATAGCCTACCACCAAAACTCTGTACCTGGACAGCAAATTTTCTCTCCAGCCGGGGAATTTCTGTTGCCGTGGATGGCCATTCCTCTAAACTGTATCCAATTAATGTAGGAGTTCCTCAAGGTTCATCTTTAGCCCCTACATTGTTTCTTCTCCACATCAATGACCTACTCTCTAGCACATACAACCCAGTTCACAGTTACGCGGACGACAGCACCTTGAACTCAAACATAAAATATTCTAAGCTTGTCTCTTTAGCCCAATTAAATGAGGATCGCAGACTCATGGAGGGTTCTGTCTCCGTGGATCTCCAAAAAATATTAGACTGGGGAAGTAAAAACCTTGTACAATTCAACCACACCAAATCTCAGTCTTGCTTTCTATCTCATAAGAGATGCACCAGCCCTAGACCCATCACAATGAACAACCAAGTTATTCAAAGTAATGTGGCATTTATCTGGATCGAAGTCTCAATTGGCACCAGCATGTCACATCAATTGCAGAAGCGGCTGCGAAGAAATTAGGTTTCCTCTTCCGGGCTGGAGAATATTTTTCACCAGCTAATCTCTGTACCTGAAATACTTCACAAATGAGGCCAAACCTCGAATACTGCTCCCACATCTGGGGTGGCGCTGCCGCTTCTACACTCGCTATCTTGGACTCCATTCAGAAGAGATCATCGGTGACCCTACCCTCATGCAAAGGCTGTCATCCCTTGCCCACCGACGTGCCGTTGGTGACCTCTCTCTCTCTCTCTCTCTCTCTCCCTCCCTCTCTCTTTTATAGATATCTGCACGGGCACTGCTCAGATGAGCTTTCTTCCATAGTTCCTCCACCTGCTGCCGCCAACAGATCTATCAGGGGAACAGAGCGAATGCACCCTTTTACTGTCCAGGTCACCAGACATAGAACATCTTGTTATGTCCGCTCTTTTGTCCCGAGGACTTCCAAGTTGTGGAATTCCTTGCCGGCACATGTTTTTTCTTCCCCTCAGAACCTCCAAACCTTCAAGTCCAGAATTAATAAGTTGCCTCCTTCCTCCTTGTCGACACCCATGGTACGATAGTATTTAGGCTGTAAGCCCTCGTGGTGTGTTGTTGAAATTTAAAAAAATCTGATATTGCATCATATGGTTTGCATCATCGGGTACTGCATCATTCGGTATTGCATCACCGCCCGGTGATGGATAGGATAATTTTGCTCATACAGTTAGTTAAGCGGCAGCTACTGATGAAGCGAAATACGTATCTAGCACATAACTCTCTGTTATTATTTTTGCGGTTATTTAGATGATTCTGCTCTTTGTTGTAGTTTTCAGCCACAATGTCCAGCCTCAGTCTTTTATTTTCGGTGTAAAGTGTACCACTTTTCATTTATTAGAGATGTTGAGACAATATCAGAGTAGCTGGTTACGCACAACATGGCGAATCTGCAATACATCTCAAATTTTTATGCATATGCTAATTTGTCGTTTAGTATATGTGATCTAAGACGTGTTAATTAAATAGAATGCGATGCAAAGACAAATATATGTAAGCAATTTTGAATTGTGACGACTTTCTTTTAATAAGACGGTATCTTTCCTAAATGCATATGCGATCTGCTGTAAATTACCGTTATGTGTATAATCTATGGCTTATTTAATTATCTTTTGCACGCAAAATTACATTTACAATCAACTTTCATTACCCTTCTCCATTTATAGTGAGCGATTTTATTTCATTCAATATTTAAAATCTTCCACGCAGAACAATGATTAATTTTCTGTTTATTTTGCAGTGTGTGAAACATGCTAGAACTGTTTAATAAATACTGATATATTAATTGCACGGAAAATCTATAAATAGCTCACTTTACTGAATGTACAGGCAATAGCCAGTTTTAACTTAATGTACAGGCTGGTCCAAATGTAATAGCACACAGAACAGCAGTAAAGTATTGAGACCGAAATATTACGATAAGTCAAAATTACCTTAGTCCAAAAGAAAAAATTAAAAGATATACAGGGTGTTAAAGTAAGAAATTAAATTTCAATTTTCCTTGATATATAAAAAAGTCTGGGTGCAACAAGTGCGTTATGGTAGGGAATTTTCATAGAAGTGGTTTAATGTTAACTATAATATCTATAATATTTTTAAGAGACATCAAATTTAGTAGATTGTATCACCATTATAGTAGAACCAATGTACCATATTTTATAAAAATAGCTTTTTTAGAAAAAGGACAAACATTTCCCGACCATAAATTGAAAATTTTCCTGGAAAAACTGGTCTGACTTTCCTGAACAACGAACTTATCCAAGTAATTTACACACTACACCAGCCACGTTATAATTATTCCCAAGTTATAATTTTTGAGAGGAATACAAAAAAAATTACATGAGAATATTCTAACAATTTGTTTCACGAAAAATTGCAATTTTTTTTAAAGATACCTATATAAAAATCTTTTTACGAAAACTTTTAGAAAGTTTTTTACACGATAATTTTCCAAACAATTTTTTGTCACGAAAAATCGAAAACTTTTTTCACGCAACGTCGCAAACATTT
The DNA here is from genome assembly GCA_964006375.1 of Tillus elongatus. Classification (NCBI taxonomy): domain Eukaryota; kingdom Metazoa; phylum Arthropoda; class Insecta; order Coleoptera; family Cleridae; genus Tillus; species Tillus elongatus. The sequence continues at coordinate 102,727,465 of OZ023262.1, read as the reverse complement.
TTTACAATAACTTTTCATACGAGAATTAGCTAAAAAATGCATAAAATTCAAATTAAATGGGTACCTAATGTGTAATTGATATCGAAAAAAATTTTTGAACCACTAAAGAGAATATAAGCAGAAAAATATTCATATTTTCATTTCACAAGCTGTCAGAAATAAGAACGTTGTTTAGGTCTGACACGTTAAAGTTTCATTTGACATTTGTCAAAACAATTTATCAATAACTTGTATATTATGAAAATGTGTGTGTTGCGTGTTTTGTGTTTTTGTTTCTTTAACGTCAGTATATTTCCGCGACTATGACCAATCACCGATGCCATGGAGCAGTTTCACCTCACTTTCCTGGTAATTTTGCCGAACCCCGGCTTTTCTGTTAGGGAAATAGGGATATTTAACGTGCCCAACATTGCAGGCACACAGGATTGACGGTTTTACGTCCCATCCGAAGGGCGAACCATGCAGACATTCAATTTGCTCAAATGCAATGCCACAACGTCGGTTGATGTTCATGTTACAGTATGTACTCAAAAAGTGAAAGGAGAACCCTGGGATCGAACCCAGTACCCTTAGGTTTAGAGGCACACGTTCTTACCACTGAAACTCCGAGGCTCTTATTATGAAAATATAAATATAGATAATCTTATCAAATTAATAATTTCTTATTCTTTTTGTACCAAAGTTAATTGAGATATTTAAATATTTTGATTTTAAAATTTGCTAAATATTCCCATAACCTGATCAGTTAATTAAATTAAATAAAAAAAACTCAAAAAAAGTCAACTGATCCCTGCGTGAATCATGGTATGCGATTATAAATGTAAATACCTCCAAAACTAGAGACTTTACGTATAGGAAGTGTTTTATATGAGAGTTCAAGGAAAGCTATTTAACAATTATGCCTTTCCATTTGAAAAAAAAATGAGAATTTTTTCAAATCCAGCCATTATTTGAGGGCTCTTGTATATGGAATCTCGATTTTTTCGACTAATAATACAAAGGAAGGCCTTCCTAAATGTGTGATTTTCATGAGACTCCGATTTCTATTGATAAAAACGCCTTATAACAATTTTTAATATTTGCCAAAAATGTGAAAAATTGCAAAACAATTGAAATAATTCAAAAACTAGCATCGATATAAATTTTTTTCCTTATAAGCATGCATTATAATTCGATGGAAAATGCAAAATTCCAATAATATAAAGTGTATCAAGTTATATCAAAAAATATTGAAATTGTCATTAAATTATTAGATGAGAATTTTTGGTAATAAGGATATAGTTGAAAATTTAGATAGAAGGGGTTTGAAAAGAGAAAGTAGTAAGAGGAGAAAGTTTAGACTACAAGATACAAAAATCTGCAGGGTCGCTGATCTGATCGTCCGACTCAGCGATGGGAAAGGCAGCAGAGGCAATAGTCTGAGTGAATGTACAAATAAAAATAAAAGGAGTAATAAAACTCGCTAAAAATAAGTACATAAAACAGTAATAAAGAAATCTAATCGTACAAACTGTGCTTTGGTTTTGTACGACAAATTCAAGATACTTGCAGAGGCAGGGGGGCCATCTTTTGGCTGTAACTGATAGTCAGCGTGGAATTCTGTGTCTATTGACTAAGTGCCACAATACGGTGGAATAAATACAAACATCAATAGGTGTCGGTACCGTTAAAAAAATATTTTTCTTTTTAGTGTAAAATTCAAATAGGTATAGATAACACATAAGGGTTAGGGTTGGGTCATATATGTTAATATAATAAATATTTAAGTTATGTGAGCGTATAAGGACCTTTGCTTTATTTTCTTTAACATATATTTATAAGTATTTTAAGTAAAGATCATAGGGCAAAATTTAATCATACTTTTGGAAATAATATTAACTTCATGGAACCTGAACCCACTTGTTGAAAAAAGCACCCTGAGTTGAGAGTAAGTTCATTTCATCCATGCTATAAATTCATTTAGGTCCCGGTCAGCAGTAGAAGCACAGGTGGATACACCAAGGTGTAAGTCAAATACATATATATTTAATACACACACATTTACAACACTTCACATAAGACATTAAATATATATGTGTGTATATAAACCTATACGTAAACTGGTCACTATATCAGATATCTTAATAATAATAATCACAATATAAAATTTAAAATTTAAATACCCAATAGTGGGACTAAAACAACCCGTAGATTAACTAAACTATATCAATATATATATATATATATATATATATATATATATATATATATATATATATATATATATATATATATATATATATATATATATAAAACCATATAAATTTTTTAACTGGTCTTGGTTTTGGGTTTTAGGAACCCAAATTCGCGCCCATCTGAAGATATTTTTTCAAAAGTTTTCATGGTCAGCTCTCTATTGGCGAATTTTTCTTAATGAAAATTCCTTAAAATGACATCATGCAACGTGAAAACTGTACTCATACATTCAACCCCCCTTTGAGTAAGAGCTGCAACCACCAAAATTTTAAATAGGAAGTAGGGGCTTGTGATACCTCATTTTAAAGTTATATCAATCCTTCATTCAGTAAAGGTGTGCTTTTAAAATTTATTGCAAAAATTGACATTAAAAAGAAAGAAATGCATCTGTTTGAAGAGCTTCGATACAACATACTTAGACATTAATAACTAATTGTGTTTCATTCTTGATAATGAAAGAAACACCTTAATCTTAATGTAGGAGATGTTCAAAATGCATGCCTGAACGTTTCAGCAGCATCGTAGTAGTAACTATATAGGGTGGCACATTGAAAACGAAACAGACCTATTTGCGTCCAGAGAATTTTTTTTTTTAAGAAACGCTGAAACACGTCAATTTTAATATTGAGGGGGACATGTTTTGACATAAAATTGAACTTTGTCACAACAACCCCTTAGAGGGGGGTGATAACGACCCTTATATTTTAAATTGAGACCATGGTACATCATTTGAAAGCTCTTTCTTTTCTGAATTCAGCACACAAATTTTTTTGGAAGTTTTATTAACTCGTTTAAAAATTATTATAAGTTGAAGATGCAAAAACGCATTTCACTCATTCCGATAAGAAATTGCCGATAGTCAATGTTTTGTTGGTTTGTAAACAAAAAATTTACTATCAGAACATTTCTTATCGGAATGAGAGAAATGCGGTTTATTATTTCAGTTTATCGGTCGGTTTGATACTTGATAGTACTACCAAAAATTAATTTCACAATGGTGTATTTTGTAGAAGAAAGAGTTGAAATAATTACTCTTTTTTTTCAAAAACGATGACTGTGCCAACCGTACCGCAAACCGCAACATAACCGAAGCCATGTTTCAATGTTTCTTAAAAAAATAATTTCTATGGACGCAAATCAGTCTGTTTCGTTTTCAATTCATATATATATATATATATATATATATATATATATATATATATATATATATATATATATATAATATTTTTTATATCAAAAAATTTCAATCTGCTAATTTTATCAAAATTTTCCCCTCTGTTTTTTTTATTTTTCCTCGTAACCAGCGTAACTAAATAAAAAACTGCTATCTGCCTTCTTGCAAATCAAAATTATAACCAATTTTTATACAACAATACTTTTTCTTTATCTCCTCGGATATGTGATTTAGCATTGTTGATCCTTGACACATTATCTAACCTACATTTTACAATTTCTGTCAGTTTGACATGTGGCTCTCATCTGTTAACCTAACTATAATTTTGTTGTCGGTTTGACGTTTGTCCTAAATAAAAACAGCTGACTTACATCAAGGTTATGACATTTCGTAAATTATCCAACACTAACATTACAAATCTAAAATTCTTAATTGTAATAAACAATAACATCTTAAATTACATAACGGCTAGTAAACAACAATAATAAATACAACATATTTACATTCTCAAGATTTTTAGAGTTTATACACCTAAGTACTTTATATATGTTATATCACTTCCTGCAGTCCATTCTGTCTTTGATATAACTTTCACTCTTTATAAACTAATTTTACCATTGCTCTATTTTCTCTGACACATACATATTTGTGAAATTTAGTTTCTCCATGTGCATAAACATTGCATACACCAAAGGTAAGTTCTTGTTTGTGTTTAGTATGATTTGTTTTAAAGAGTGTGTTGTTGGCTTGTATGTATGTGTATATATGTACATGTATATATGTGACCCCCTTATAGAAACCACATCAATATATATATATATATATATATATATATATATATATATATATATATATATATATATATATATATATATATATATATATACAGGCTGTTTCAAAAAACATGCACCATCGCTCGTGGGGCAATTCCTTACTAAAAAATAAGAAAAAAAGTTACTGTGCACATGGGCCCGGAAACGCATAGTTTCCAATATACAGGGAGTTGAATTTTGATATTTTTTTTAATTTTTTATAAATAATTTCAAAACCACTGGATTGATTTTAATGAAACTTGGAACTTGAAAGTGTATTATGAAAGTGCATATTTTCAAGTGAAAATCTACTTACAACTGCGTCAGTGGCGTGCGTACGGGGCAACTGTAAAAATTCATTGGGGAAAAATATGTGCGCCACTGTCTTTTTCCAATTTTGATCCATCAGTTATGAAGCTTATTACATAAGCCACAAAAGCTACCTCTTGGTATTTTTTCGTTCAGGGTATCCCCTAGGAGATATGATTAATTTTATAAAAAGGAGCAAAGTACCGATTAGTCGGCGTAATAATAATAATAATAATAATATATGTTTACTGCAACCATAAGAATATGAAAAACAAAACATACAGTAAACATTACAGCAATAAACGTGCAAATAACTAACCTACGTAAAACTTATGGGTGATAAACAGTGAAATGAATATTACAAACATTGATAAAAAATGAGAAATAAAAAATAAAAATAAAAAATGAAAAAAAGTAATCGTAAAGACACCATGATTTTTCCAAACTCTTGTTTTTTGTACATTACTCAATTGACTTTAATAACAAAGCTAAAGAAAATGTTGAAAGTGACCACCATTAGCGTCGTTACAATTATTTAACCTTCTGCGCAAAGATCTTCTTACTCTTCTGCAAATATTTTGATCTTCTCTAATGCTGTCACATGCATATTCTATTCTTCCCAACATTTCTTCTCGTGTATTTACTGGTATTTTATACACTGTTTCTTTTAAATGACCCCACAAATAAAAATCGAGAGGATTCAAGTCCGGAGATCGAGGTGGCCATGACACCGGACCTCCACGACCAATCCATCGGGGACCGTATGTGTTGGCTAAATATGTTCTTACAACTGCTGCAAGATGTGCTGGCGCACCATCATGCTGGAACCACATTGTACCATTTCTCATAAAAAGCGGTAGTAACAACGGCAAATCATTTTGTAAAAAGTTTAAATATGATTCATGGTCAAGACGATTCGGTAGAACAACAGGACCAATTATATGATTTTCAATAATAGCAGCCCAAATATTGATGGAAAATTGATACTGCGAATTTGCAACTCTTAGAGAGTGTGGGTTTTTATCGGCCCATGTATGTAAATTGTGAAAATTTACGATACCTTTTCGCGTAAATGACGCCTCATCAGTAAATAGTACACGTTTAGAAAAATGTTGGTCGTGCCTAAGTTTGTTTAAGAACCACTGACAAAACATTACCCTTGGTTGAAAGTCTCTAGGTAGAAGTTCCTGGACACGTGTAAAATGATATAAAGGGATATAAACTTTGATCCTTCAGAGTTCTGTGAACTGATGATGCCGAAATATTACCCAGTTCGGTGGCAATAATTCTCGTACTTGTACTAGGATCACGTTCAACTCTATTTAATATTGCCTCTTCAACTCGTACAGTTTGGCGGTATCTTCTGCGTCCAGAGTCAGCTTTTAAAGGTTTTAAAGAACCAGTTTCTCTCAAATGTCTTACAATACGTGGGAAAATATTTTTGTCAGGAATTCTTCATTGCGGATAAGTTTCCTGATAAACTCGCACAGCTTGTCTAGCATCAACATCTAACATCAATATATATATATATATATATATATATATATATATATATATATATATATATATATATATATATATATATATATATATATATATATATATATATACAGGCTGTTTCAAAAAACATGCACCATCGCTCGTGGGGCAATTCCTTACTAAAAAATAAGAAAAAAAGTTACTGTGCACATGGGCCCGGAAACGCATAGTTTCCAATATACAGGGAGTTGAATTTTAATATTTTTTTAAATTTTTTATAAATAATTTCAAAACCACTGGATTGATTTTAATGAAACTTGGAACTTGAAAGTGTATTATGAAAGTGCATATTTTCAAGTGAAAATCTACTTACAACTGCGTCAGTGGCGTGCGTACGGGGCAACTGTAAAAATTCATTTGGGGAAAAATATGTGCGCCACTGTCTTTTTCCAATTTTGATCCATCAGTTATGAATCTTATTACATAAGCCACAAAAGCTACCTCTTGGTATTTTTTCGTTCAGGGTATCCCCTAGGAGATATGATTAATTTTATAAAAAGGAGCAAAGTACCGATTAGTCGGCGTAATAATAATAATAATAATATATGTTTACTGCAACCATAAGAATATGAAAAACAAAACATACAGTAAACATTACAGCAATAAACGTGCAAATAACTAACCTACGTAAAACTTATGGGTGATAAACAGTGAAATGAATATTACAAACATTGATAAAAAATGATAAATAAAAAATAAAAATAAAAAATGAAAAAAAGTAATCGTAAAGACACCATGATTTTTCCAAACTCTTGTTTTTTGTACATTACTCAATTGACTTTAATAACAAAGCTAAAGAAAATGTTGAAAGTGACCACCATTAGCGTCGTTACAATTATTTAACCTTCTGCGCAAAGATCTTCTTACTCTTCTGCAAATATTTTGATCTTCTCTAATGCTGTCACATGCATATTCTATTCTTCCCAACAATTCTTCTCGTGTATTTACTGGTGTTTTATACACTGTTTCTTTTAAATGACCCCACAAATAAAAATCGAGAGGATTCAAGTCCGGAGATCGAGGTGGCCATGACACCGGACCTCCACGACCAATCCATCGGGGACCGTATGTGTTGGCTAAATATGTTCTTACAACTGCTGCAAGATGTGCTGGCGCACCATCATGCTGGAACCACATTGTACCATTTCTCATAAAAAGCGGTAGTAACAACGGCAAATCATTTTGTAAAAAGTTTAAATATGATTCATGGTCAAGACGATTCGGTAGAACAACAGGACCAATTATGTGATTTTCAATAATAGCACCCCAAATATTGATGGAAAATTGATACTGCGAATTTGCAACTCTTAGAGAATGTGGGTTTTTATCGGCCCATGTATGTAAATTGTGAAAATTTACGATACCTTTTCGCGTAAATGACGCCTCATCAGTAAATAGTACACGTTTAGAAAAATGTTGGTCGTGCCTAAGTTTGTTTAAGAACCACTGACAAAACATTACCCTTGGTTGAAAGTCTCTAGGTAAAAGTTCCTGGACACGTGTAAAATGATATAAAGGGATATAAACTTTGATCCTTCAGAGTTCTGTGAACTGATGATGCCGAAATATTACCCAGTTCGGTGGCAATAATTCTCGTACTTGTACTAGGATCACGTTCAACTCTATTTAATATTGCCTCTTCAACTCGTACAGTTTGGCGGTATCTTCTGCGTCCAGAGTCAGCTTTTAAAGGTTTTAAAGAACCAGTTTCTCTCAAATGTCTTACAATACGTGGGAAAATATTTTTGTCAGGAATTCTTCATTGCGGATAAGTTTCCTGATAAACTCGCACAGCTTGTCTAGCATTTTGATTTGTTTGTCCATAAATTAACAACATATCAGTCAAATCCGCTGAAGTGTACTTAATGAAAACCATCTTGAGAGGAGGAAGTAATATTAATGAGCAGCTCAGTATCAACAAATAACTAAAAACGAAAATACTGCACCGTATCAAAATTTAAAGAATAGAACGAAAACTCTTTTGACGCCTACAAAGCACTTCAAAATTGTAGAATTTAGAGAACTGTCAAAAATTATAGTTTCATAGCACTTTACGATTACTGTTTTCATTACTCCAACGAATCGGTACTTTGCCCTTTTTTCTAAAATTAATCATATCTCCTAAGGGATACCCTGAACGAAAAAATACCAGGAGATAGCTTTTGTGGCTTATGTAATAAGCTTCATAACTGATGTATCAAAATTGGAAAAAGACAGTGGCGCACATATTTTTTCCCCAAATGAATTTTTACAGTTACCCCGTACGCACGCCACTGACGTAGTTGTAAGTAGATTTTCACTTGAAAATATGCACTTTCATAATACACTTTCAAGTTCCACGTTTCATTAAAATCAATCCAGTGGTTTTGAAATTATTTATAAAAAATTAAAAAAATAATTAAAATTCAACTCCCTGTATATTGGAAACTATGCGTTTCCGGGCCCATGTGCACAGTAACTTTTTTTCTTATTTTTTAGTAAGGAATTGCCCCACGAGCGATGGTGCATGTTTTTTGAAACAGCCGTATATAATATCCAAGCGATAACTCAAATAATACTAAACTGGTTTCAATCAAACTTGTCAAGAATCTTGTTTGGGCGAAAGCCGAGGTCAAGTTCGTTAATGAGTCTTTATACTCAAGATTTTCCGGTGGAAAATAGTGGAAAACTTTTTGAAAAAGCTATATTTTTTAAGTATCAGAGTAACTGGAATGAGACTTTACATGTGGCTAGAAATAGTGAAAATATACCTATTATGTGAATTTTAAGTAATTTGGTATACAATATTTAGAGTTTTTTCCAAATTAAAAATAAAATATCAAAGACATGCGTTGAGGAGACTTAGTGGTTAAAGTCCAATACCTGACAGACAGAGTAGTTAACTGCCACGCGTAGATTGATTCATACAATAGGTATAAACCATACATCAACGGTAACCAAACTAAATATATACCAGTCATAAAAAATACTACCCGAACCAACAATCGTGAAATCTTGGCCGCAATTATGAAAAATGACAGATGACATGAAATTAAAAATTTGCCAAGTTATTGTTATTTAACTGGGGGATTCAATCAATTATTGAAAGACACTATATCTGTAGCTTTATGAACGGCCTCAAATACAGTTTTAGCGCAGCATAGATATATTATGCTGTCGCATAATATAGTAGAAATGTAAAGAAAATCAAGCCAAGTCTTTATAAAAATCATCCTAAAATAGTTTTTTTATCTTTAAATATAAACATAAGGCGTCATATAATACCGAAAGAGTCGTGGGATCTGTAATTGTTACGTATACTTTGAATATAATATCCCGGGCATGAAGCCGATCCAATGTATCATGTAAACAAAACGTTACTTGTCGTATGCCTAGATGGCTGAGAGGCGTCGCGCTTGCCTCATAAGCAGAAAGTTACGTGATCGAATCCAGCTCGATGAATGTATTTTGACATTTGGAGAAACAATAGTGTACAGATTTCATAAGTTCTGAACAAGATCTCGTTTTTGTTTAAAACGCCTTAATAAGTTTGTCACATTTAAGTCTCAAATTATAATTTTGTTATTGTTGATATTGAAAAAGCCGGTTTGATTAAGTTGACTAAAATGAAATCATACTGGCGATTAATAAGGAAAAATAACTGCTACGCTTATAACTTGGCAGACACTTCACTTTTTAAATATGAATTAAGCTTCCTTCTGGAAATCTTTTGTATAACCTGAACGAAATTTTTAATAAAAGTTGCTATTAAAGTGACTTACACTATCTACAGATATAGCAACATTTAATTCTTTAGCTTGATAGAGAACTCAGTTTTAGGCTTTTTTTTAATAGAGAGATATCGATGGTAACACTTTCAAAAGAATTCTTCAAATTTGCGCGTACTAGGACATCTAAAATTAATCTTCAAGGTCTGTGTACGTTTAAAGTATTAGCTTCACTAATATTCTGTATAATATTAGTGTACAACTCTTATGAAAATTCGCTACTCTAACGCACTTGCTGCGTCGCGAAATTTTTAAATTCTAAAATGGACGTGTTTCGGGATTTTTATGATAATTGAGATAGTGAGTTTATTCCATTTGGGTTTTCCACACTCTATTTGTCTCGTTAAGAGTTCGGTATCAAATCAGAGGCTACCAGTTATCTATTCCAAGGATATTTCAATTTTATGTATCTTTTCAGATTGCTTAGAAGTTGGTAAATCTGTTTCCATTATTATCATTACAATTGGAGCGTTTTAAGTTTCTTACAGAATTTTTCCAATCTATACCTCTAAAATTTAAATCAAGTTACAGAACGTTACGCAATGCGTGTTTAAATACAGTTCTAGGTACACAAGCCTTGGCATAGTCTGGCTTGCATCACCCCTGCTTTGCAGATGGATCAGTAATTTACTGATTAATCCATTGAGGGCCATCAAACTGCAGGGATCTAAAATGACTTACTGTTCACATAATGTCAACATTAATCGCAGGATTATTAAGAATCTGAATACACAGTATGTTATTGGCCATAGAAAATATATTGTTTTAGAAAAATACCACACAAATGTAAAATCATTGTAGTTGTGAAACGTCATGAGGTAGCAAGTTCGGCATGGTAGCAAATTTTCATCAAAATTTATTTGACAATTCAAGTTTTGGTTAACTCATTAATATAAAATCTAGTACGCAGTATATTCTTTGTAGACCTCTGTAGCCAATTTTTTCAAAATAAGTCAATTATTTTTAGAAATAAAAACATTTCTCGGACGCAAAGTATTTTCCAAAAACATTTTCCTGGATAACGAAATCGTCCAAGCTGTTTACACAGGTAAAAATAAATTTATTATATTGAAATTTGGAACGTTTTATATACTTAGGTAAATGAACAAATTGATTTACACTATTGTAGCGAATTAAAAAAAAAACCGCTAATGAGGAGATCTGTGTTTATATATGTATGTATATATATATATATATATATATATATATATATATATATATATATATATATATATATATATATATATATATATATATATATATATATATATATATATATATATATATATATATTCACTGGATATTTTGAATACATATACTGAAGAAGTATATGGCTGGGAGGGTACCTAAGTATCGCATTGGCCTCGAACACATCAGGGCAGATTTTTCTTGGACCTACGCACACAGTGTCCCTATTGCTCTTTTTTGCATGATAAACACATGTTCCGCTGCTGACGAGTTAACCCATATGAATGTTCCATACGATAGGATACTGCGACAATGTAAAAAATAAGCAATCCTGGCAACTCGATGGGTACTGTACTGTTCCTTACCATTGCTCTGGATAAGCCTCATTCTTCCATAGGTCAATCATATTTAACGTTTTAAAATGAATTGGTCTGACCAGGTAAGACATCTCCAGGCTGCTTCTAAGGACATAAGAAAATTCTTATTTAGCAATTAGGTTTTCTTTTGCGTCGAGTATGTTTTATAAAAAGAAACAAAAATATAAATGCAGCCATTTCAGAATAATTCCCCGGGATCCTTACGTAGACGGGTCCCAAGGATCGCCGCTGTTTTAGGGATCCTTACCTGACATGTTTGCCGATATATTCCATGTTTAATTATCTCCACTTCAGACAACGAATTACTTAATTACTCAAAATTCAAACAATTCAGGCTACAATAAGATTGTTCAATCTTTAAAACTTCCAGAAAAATAAATAGATATAGATCAAATAACAGCTTATGATGACATCATAAATATAATATAAACAACAATCCGCCATTAATCATTAATACCGGGCGCAGAGTCAGTTCGCTGTTGGCGTTAGTGTTGTATGTTGTTGTATTGGACGACGATGACATAAGATCGAACATACACGAATACGAAAATGGAGGGAATTCAAATAAATGTTTACAAATTAAAACAAACTTTCAGAATATTACAATTGTAACTTTACGTGAGCTTACACATGGAGAAAAACAACAAGCCCGCAAAGGAGATATTACATTTGAAAGTTATGTAAAAGTTTCATTTGTAAGTTTGCATTGGTTTTTTGGCTGCAAACATTTAGAAGTGTTGCAAACTTAACTTGCTTAATGGTAAATTATCTAAGGTTGCGGTAAGCATTTGTAGTTACCATGCTTAGTGGGATGGATATATATATATATATATATATATATATATATATATATATATATATATATATATATATATATATAAGGATATGGGTTCTAGGGGTCCTAGTTCGCGCCTATTTAAAGAATTTTTTTCAAAATTCAAAAGTCGGGATCTCCCCTTAAGATAATTTTTTCTAAGAAAATTATCTTAAAGTTCTAAAAGGATTAATTTTTTGACCCTTTTGACCAGTTGTCAGGCAACTGAAGTACAAGGAGTACCTGAAAAATGCAATATTTTTAATATTGCCCTGTACTTCGGAAACTAAGAGGACTATGACAGTTTTGTTTTGCGGTACCTTCCGTTTTACAAAAAGAGGAGCGTATGTTTCTAAAACCGCAAGGTCCTATCTTTACTAATAACCGAGATACCCAGCAATTGAAATCAAAATGGGACACTTGTACAACAGTCTTTGTCAAGAAAATATGTGTACCAGATTTCACCAAAACAACCGCACTATTTTCGTAAATAAAATATTTTTGGAAAACAACTGGATTTCTTTGTGAATGTTTATGATTATAACGTTTTAATAAAATATGGTTACCCGAACTCACTTGCTGCGTCTTGAATTTTTTGCTACAGGATGCCCTGAAATTCTAATATATTTATACAAGTATGTAAACATATGTACCTACAGTGTGGAACAGCCAAATGGAATAAATTCGATAACGGATAAATGAGGGCGTGTTGGGAAAAACGCTTGGACACGTCGATTTGTATTTTTAACTGCGCATCTTTTTCAAGAAAAAAAAATTATATAGGGTGCGTCATGTGACAGTGGCCAATACCAAATTTCTTATTTTAAATACAAGCCCCTGTATATTATTAATTTTTTGGATTCTTCAGAAAATTCTAGACATAATTCATGTACAATGTTCTATACCTATCTTCAACTGTTTCGGAAATATTAAGTATTTTCAGATTTATTACAAAAATTAACATTAAAAATAGAAAATTATTTTATTTCACAAATTCGCTACATTGCATTCAATACTTATTTCCCATTCAGCTCTTGATAATGAGAAAGTAAACAAAAACCATTCCTGCGTTTCTTTTTACTGATATGAAATGAAACAAAAACAAAAACAGTTTTCTTTCTGTTCGTATAAAACTCGTAGCCTTAGCAACTTGTTGTCTGCCTGCATGACAGTAGTGATTAGTGTCAGTGCTATTGTCGTTTGAATTTCGTTAACTGTACGTAATAATATCAGAAAAATGGTTCATTTAACAGAAATGCACAAAATAACCATTCTACAAATGATTGGTTATGGAGATAACACACGGACACAGATGGAAGTGTCTCGCTTATTTCACGAAAAATTTCCAAATTTGCCGCCTCTATCCCAAGGAACAATTAGCAAAATAGAAAAGCAGTTTCGCGAGCTTGGTCATGTGAGACAGATAAAAAAAGTAGCTGCCAATGCAGTAAGTGATGATACGAAATTGGATATTACGCTTGAGTTTCAAGAAAACCCACATACTTCTGGTCGACAAGCAGCCCAACTATTCAACGTTAGCCACACAGCAATTTTTCGAACATTAAAGGAAAGTAAAATGCATCCCTATAAAATGATACCAACTCAGGAGCTCATGGAGGACGATTTCGATAGGAGAACGTATTTTTGTGAACAAATGATGGCAATGTTAGATAACAATGTGATCCAATTTGAAGATGTTTTGTTTTCTGATGAGAGCACATTTACACTTCACGGTCATGTTAATCGTCAAAATTGCCGCTATTGGTCTAATGAGAATCCTCATTGGATGAGAGAGGAACATACGCAATATCCTGAAAAAGTTAATGTTTGGGCAGGAATTGTTGGAAATCATATCGTAGGTCCCTTTTTCATTGATGGCAACTTGAATGGGGATAAATATTTAGAACTGCTCCAAAATAATGTCGTGCCAACTTTGACAAACTTATATCCAGATCCAGCAAACCCACAAGTTCCTGCCAATAAAATATGGTTTCAGCAAGATGGAGCACCGCCCCATTACCAAATCAATGTCCGGCAGTACCTGAACCAAATTTTTCCAAATCGGTGGATAGGGAGGCGCGGATCGATAGAATGGCCAACACGATCTCCTGATCTGTCGCTATTAGACTACTTTTTGTGGGGATATGTCAAAAGTATTGTATACAAAACTAAGCCCCTCAACTTAGATGACTTAAAAAGACGAATCACGCTTGCGATTAGATCAGTCACGCCTGAGATGTTGAGTAATGTTAGAAGACATTTCTATACCAGATTAGCATGTTGCCAAGATGTTCGTGGCGAGCATTTTGAACATTTACTACATTGACATTAATTTTTTTTTGTTTTTTTAAATTATTAAGAAATAATCAGTATTTCTTATTAGAATTTGTGAAATAAAATAATTTTCTATTTTTAATGTTAATTTTTGTAATAAATCTGAAAATACTTAATATTTCCGAAACAGTTGAAGATAGGTATAGGACATTGTACATGAATTATGTCTAGAATTTTCTGAAGAATCCAAAAAATTAATAATATACAGGGGCTTGTATTTAAAATAAGAAAGTTGGTATTGGCCACTGTCACATGACGCACCCTAAATAATTTTTTTTCTTGAAAAAGATGCGCAGTTAAAAATACAAATCGACGTGTCCAAGCGTTTTTCCCAACACGTCCTCATTTATCCGTTATCGAATTTATTCCATTTGGCTGTTCCACACTGTATATATATATATTATTGAGGCTACACATAGTGTAATTAAATACTGGAAAGTCAGCAAACTGTTTACATGTCGAGCAGAATCAATTAGTATTGAAATCAGATAACTAAGTATGTTTGTATCATTAATAGTTAATTTCATGGGTATTATATTAGCCATATGTTATTGTGGTAAAAGAAAACATTAATCAATAATGAACAATAACTTGAAAGTACAAAGAGAGTAAAAGTATGTATCACTATCGTGTTACTGTTTTAACGTGAGTATAATTATCAATACGGTTACTACTTTTAATATTACAAACGCTTAAAAGTAAGCAAGTCCTATAGTGGTCTAAGTGCCAGAGGTGAAAAAATTCTATGAATTTACAAAAGCTGATTTTTTGATAGTTAATTAGGTATGCTGTGCACGTACACATATTCTGGTCAGTCAAGGGAATCTTAGAACAAGTGCCACAGATGCGCCAACAAAGATATCGTTTTTACCGGGTTAATAAAATGAATTTACAAAAGCTGATAATTGTTATACAGATTCCATATTGTATAACAATAAAAGTTATGTCAGTCAGTCAGCTGCATACGGGAACAGAGCTGGTCAGTCTGTTCGAATGTGTGTATGAAAAATAAATAATGTGCAATTTATTTACAAAGTTTGGAAATTTTTGTGTGGGTATATATTGATCTATTGAACATTAAAAAAATAGGAGGAGGCAAATACTAAAATAGTTTTCCATGTTTGCAACATCGTAAGAGATTCTAGTATTTTAATAAGGTGTTCAGATACGGACATACTCATTATAATGTTAGGAAACATGGAAAATTTACTATCTGCATCAAAGGTTTGGATGGAAGTTCGGTGTGGGAACCATCGAAGAATAATTGATGTCTCTAAGTTGTGTGTCTAATTTGCTTCTTTAACGTCGGCCTATTTCCGCGACTATGGCCAATCACCGACACCAGGGAGCAGTTTCACCTCACTATCCTGGAAAATTTGCCGAACCCCTGTCTTTCTGTAAGGAGGGTAGGGATCTTTAACGTGTCCAACATCGCATGGACACGGGACCGACGGCTTTACGCCCCCTCCGAAGGGCGGAACGTGCAGACATTCAACTGGCTCAAATACAATGCCAGAACCTCGGTTGATGTTAATTTTACAGTTTGTACTGAAAAAGTGAAAGGAGTACGCCGGGATCGAACCCAGTACCCTTCGGTTCAAAGGCACACGTTCTTACCTCTGAACCACTGAGGTCCTATGTCTCTAAGTTAACAGAAGCATTGGGAAAATTTGTATGTAACGCACTGCCAGGTATGCACGCTTTTACTGGATGTGATAACAACTCAGCTTTCTATAAAAAAAAAGGATAAAGAAAACCCCTGCAGATATTGAAGCGAAACTTAGATCGCCAAAAAGCTTTCCCGATCTCGGCGGCATTACAGGGAACAACAAGAATGCAGTGTTTCAGATATTGCAGCAATTTGTTTGCAATTTATATGGATTGAAAAAATTAAAAATAGTTAATGAGGCACATTTGTCATGTTTTCGAAAGCATACATTTGTAGTTCCAGCAATGTTGATGATACATTTAAAATTAAAGTTAAAAATATTGATGGATCGACCTTGCCGCCGTGTGAGACTGAGTTAATGCAACACTTTTTAAGATTCGCTTACATCGCCAACATTTGGTGTAATGCGCATTACAAAATAATAACAAAACTATCACCAATGGATCACGGCTGGAAGGGTAGTGACAATGTTTATGAATTTCATTGGTTTGAAGGTGATCGGTTACCCCAGCTAATCAACGACATCGCCATTCAACCCCCACAGGAAAATTTAGGTTTGTAAATAATACTATTGCTAAGTTGAATTATACGATTGAAATTACATAATTTCACTTATTTTTTAGATAATCAATCAGTATCTCAGTCAGATATATCAGAGTTAGATATTTCAGATCACGACAGTGAAACTCGTGAATACCAAGATTCAGAGGAGGAATTGGATTTTAAATGTGATTGAAAAAAAAAATTTTTTTAATATATACATATATTCTTTGTATAGAATAATCATCAACTATACGTTTGTTTTAATAGTTAATTTTTAATATTTTTTCGTAATGTTATCCCGTTACACTTTATTAAATAAATAAATTGTCTGTTAATATAATATATATATATATATATATATATATATATATATATATATATATATATATATATATATATATATATATATATATATATATATATATATATAATCAATAAAAATACCAATTAAAAACTTATAATTGCAAATTATAATTTCACAGTTTTCTAATATTTTAAATAATAATAATGGGAGAAGAGCGAGCATGGCGCCTGTAACACCGCCGGCGCGCACCATATTTTCATATCTTTTTTTGCTGACTGACGGGCGTTGTTCTACAAAACAGTTGACTGCCTATGTTTTTAATGTTTAATAGATCAATATATACCCACAAAAAAATTTCCAAGCTTTGTAAATAAATTTCACATTATTTATTTTTCATACACACATTCGAACTGACTGACCAGATCTGTTCCCGTATGCAGCTGACTGACTGACATAACTTTTATTGTTATACAATATAGAATCTGTATAACAATTATCAGCTTCATTTTATTACCCCGGTAAAAACGACTTTGTTGGCGCACCTGTGACACCTGTCCTAAGATTCGCTTGACTGACCAGAATATGTCTACGTCCACAGCGTACTTAATTAACAATCAAAAAATCAGATTTTGTAAATTCAGAGAATTTTTTCACGCCTGGCCCTCCGTCTATAGGTACAGGTAAACAGATGCAATAAAATTTCTGTACGCAGTAAGTGCAGGCTGTAATATCCAACCTAATGAAAACAGCCCTTAATATTGTAAGCAGCTGGTGTGAGATAGATGGGCTTAATTTCAATCCTCATAAGACAGTTTTTGTCCCTTTCACGAACAGAAGGAAACTAAATTTTAAAGCTCCTTTTTGAATAGAACACAATGAACTTAAATATTTTTGACCAAAAACTGAACTGGAACACGATTTTGGAAAAAACTCTTTTGAGAGCCACAATGACAATCCAGGCTTACCGTAGATTGGTAGGACACATATGGGGGCTAAATCCCAGGATGGTATACTGGATGTACCAAACTGTGCTTTTACTCATAGTCACATATGATATGGTGCCCAAGCACGGAACAAGCCTTAGCACAAAGCAAGCTGCAAACCTATCTCGGAATAATGGGAGCTATGACAGTATGCCTTACAGCTGCAATAGAAGCAATGCATGCAAGAATCTGACTCTGCTACAAATATGCGCAAAGAAGGAAGCAGCACTAAGCGACATATATTCGACATACTCGTGATTATATCAAGCAGGCAAATTCAAACCAGTGGTCTTGGTTGTCCTGGAAATTATTCCATTGTGATCACTAGCTAAATGAACAGATCAAGTGTCAGCTAAAAGGAACTTCATAGTCCCTTTTGACGTGTCGTAAGTAACGGCCAGGCATAGGGCAGAGACAGTAAAAGGCTCACAAATAACCTATTTGTATGGTATAAAAAACAAGCTAAAGAAATGGAGGGAACAGGACTCGGAATAAGAGGACCTAACTTAAGACTCTCCAAGTGCCTAGAAAAAACTTCCATCTTCTTCCAACCGAAACAGCTTGCTATAAATATCTGCGTATAGGAGTGCATACAAAGAAGACTCAGAAATAGAGAGGGTTACATCCTCTCAGGCAGTCAGGCTTTACTAAATAATCTAAAATATTTCAAAACCGAATCTAAACTGACCTGGAACTGCAAAAAATCCTTGCAGCAACTGGCAACAAACAACAAACTTTGAAGTGGGAAATGAAGAAGCAGAAGAAGACTACCATTCTATGGTCCAGAGTTTTATGGTGAATCAATAAAAATCCATCTAACACATGAATTTGATATTTGGGAGAGGAACCAAATGCTGTTATACTATAGGCAGGCAAAACGGTTCATCACCATATCAACTTTTGTTGTTGGAAGATATGGTTCGATTAGGTTAATTAAAACGTGATAGGCGATTAATAAGGAAAATACCTTCCACGTTCATAATTTAGCAGATACATTCCTTTTAGCGAATTTTTCGTAAAACGAAAAATTAACTCATGGGGAGATCTGTGTTTATATATATATATATATATATATATATATATATATATATATATATATATATATATATATATATATATATATATATATATATATATATATATCGTATCGATAACTCAAAAAATAATGGGCCGATTTTAATGAAATTTAGTGCGTACCTTCCTTTTTGTAAGTGGCTTGGATAACTTTGTTAGCCAGGAAAATCGGACCAGTTTTTCCAGGAAAATTTTGAGTTTTCCTTCGAAGTTTTTCGTATCTCGGCAAATAACAAATCTATGACAACCAAATGTGTCATATACGTTTCTACTATCCAACTTACCCTACGTGCCAAAATTCAGATCTCCAAGTTAAAAGGAAAAAATGTTATAGGCATTTTAAGAAAAAAATTTGGGTGCCACTGCTGGTCAGAGGAAAGCACAAGAACAAACTATTTTATGTGATTAACAAAACCAATGGAATACTTCATCCAACGGTTAAGTTTTGTTGACGCAAAAACGCCAAGACCTAGTAGAAAAAAATATCTTGAAAATTTGATAATTTTTCTTCTTCAAACGTCAAAGTCGACATTTGAAGCATCAAAATTTGCAATTTTCAGACAACGAATTTGGAACAAATACGGATTATGTAGACGATATGTCGTAAGAAGTGTGTTTTACAAAGCCTTAAGATTCAGCTTCAACCATCATTGTCCTTCATTTTACTAAAATATTTTCAGAAAATCCATTTCAAATAGACCCTATTTCTGATGATTCGGCAGTAGTTTTAGCTATAGAGTTTGTGGTTTAATAGTCTATATTTTAGCAAATTTTCGTAGAAAAAAATCGCTATTAAGAAGACCGCAACTGAGTTTTAGAAAGATGTTTTCAAATGAGCTTGAACTAGAACCCCAAAAACTCATATACGGGGTCAGTTTCAGTGTTTGTGTATTTACACATATACAGGGTGACGCTTTTCTACGACAAAGCTCAATACATCCGTTATTATACAAGATATGACAAAAAAGTATTTACGTTAATTATAGGGTATCTCGAGTTGCATCTTATAAACTTATTTTGACAATCACAGGTGGCCCATAAGTCGTTGGTGATACACATTTTTTAAAATAGAACACCCCCTTATTTTATTGCATTTTTGTGTTTTCCAGAGAACTATAATGCATGTTTGTAACAAAAAAAAATTGATACCGTTCACTGTTTTTGAGTAATTTCAATTGTTTTGCAACTTTTTGCGTTTTTGGCACATACTTCAAACACATATTGCAAATTGTGAAAGGGCGTTTTTATCAATAGATAGCGGGGCCCCATGGAAATGACGCATTCAGAGAGATTTTTGTTTGTATTACTCGTACCGTATACGGCCACGCTCAAATAGTGGCTGAATTTTAAAACCTTTCGTAGATATGTTTTTAGTGTTTCTGTGGAACTCATTGTTGTAAGATTTTTGTGATATGTTCGGCACTAATAATAAATGTTTAGTAAGTTATTGTAAAAAAAAGTTGTCGAATTTTTCTGAAAAACATAATTTAGTGTAACATTACTGATCGCAATTTCTGTAAAAAAAATGGTGATTTTCTGTAAAAGAAATTTTTGTAAATTTTCATTTTTTTCAGTTTTGGTCCTAAAGCTGTTCGTGAATAATTATACCCTGGTAGGTGTGTAAACGGCTTAAAGCAGTTCGTTGGCCAGGAAAATCGGACCAGTTTTTCTGGAACTTTTAAAGTTTTTTTCGGAAAATGTTGGTACTTTTTGAAACAACAATGCTATTTTAATGAAATACGGTAGACTGTTACTAATATATATATATATATATATATATATATATATATATATATATATATATATATATATATATATATATATATATATAGGTTATACTGCCAACCAAATGTCCTTCTTTTAAAAACAAGATATATTTGCCATTAGAAGCATTTTTACGAAAATTCGCTACCATAACGCACTCGCTGCGTCCAGACTTTTTTTTAAATATAGCTTAAGTTTTTTTCTGGAAAGATTTTGTAATTTTAATGAAATCTGTCAATTTTGAAGTGACTTACAGTACCTAAATATACTAAATTTTAATTTCATAGCTTAATAGAAAATTAAGTTATGAACACTTAAAGCTTTATTCTCAAATATTTTCATATCTATCGATGGTAAAACTTTTGAAATAATTCTTCAAATTAGCGCGTGTTAGGACCTCTAAAACCAATATTCGAAGACTGTTTAAATTTTAAGTATTAATTTTAGTAGTAACCGTACTAACAGTGTGCAGTTCTTATGAAAATTTACTACTCTAACGTATTTGCTGCGTCGCAAACTTTTTTTCTTTAGGAGACCAAAAGAGAGCACAATATTAAGACGTTTTGGTATGATAAAGATAATTTGTTTGATGACTAACTAATATTGTGTTCAAATTATTATGGTACCTGCCTGAATTTAAATATTATAAATAGCTTGATAAAAGTAATCCGTTGTTCAATTAGTTACCTAAAACATATACATTAAATCTCTGCTGAAAATCACAGTATCTGGTGGCAGGTGACTTGTTGAGAGACCGAAGATATTTATTGTAGAAATTATGCATATATATATATATATATATATATATATATATATATATATATATATATATATATATATATATATATATATATATATATATACAGTGTGGAACAGCCAAATGGAATAAATTCGATAACGGATAAATGAGGACGTGTTCGGAAAAACGCTTGGACACGTCGATTTGTATTTTTAACTGCGCATCTTTTTCAAGAAAAAAAATTATATAGGGTGCGTCATGTGACAGTGGCCAATACCAACTTTCTTATTTTAAATACAAGCCCCTGTATATTATTAATTTTTTGGATTCTTCAGAAAATTCTAGACATAATTCATGTACAATGTCCTATACCTATCTTCAACTGTTTCGGAAATATTAAGTATTTTCAGATTTATTACAAAAATTAACATTAAAAATAGAAAATTATTTTATTTCACAAATTCTAATAAGAAATACTGATTATTTCTTAATAATTTAAAAAAACAAAAAAAAATTAATGTCAATGTAGTAAATGTTCAAAATGCTCGCCACGAACATCTTGGCAACATGCTAATCTGGTATAGAAATGTCTTCTAACATTACTCAACATCTCAGGCGTGACTGATCTAATCGCAAGCGTGATTCGTCTTTTTAAGTCATCTAAGTTGAGGGGCTTAGTTTTGTATACAATACTTTTGACATATCCCCACAAAAAGTAGTCTAATAGCGACAGATCAGGAGATCGTGCTGGCCATTCTATCGATCCGCGCCTCCCTATCCACCGATTTGGAAAAATTTGGTTCAGGTACTGCCGGACATTGATTTGGTAATGGGGCGGTGCTCCATCTTGCTGAAACCATATTTTATTGGCAGGAACTTGTGGGTTTGCTGGATCTGGATATAAGTTTGTCAAAGTTGGCACGACATTATTTTGGAGCAGTTCTAAATATTTATCCCCATTCAAGTTGCCATCAATGAAAAAGGGACCTACGATATGATTTCCAACAATTCCTGCCCAAACATTAACTTTTTCAGGATATTGCGTATGTTCCTCTCTCATCCAATGAGGATTCTCATTAGACCAATAGCGGCAATTTTGACGATTAACATGACCGTGAAGTGTAAATGTGCTCTCATCAGAAAACAAAACATCTTCTAATTGGATCACATTGTTATCTAACATTGCCATCATTTGTTCACAAAAATACGTTCTCCTATCGAAATCGTCCTCCATGAGCTCCTGAGTTGGTATCATTTTATAGGGATGCATTTTACTTTCCTTTAATGTTCGAAAAATTGCTGTGTGGCTAACGTTGAATAGTTGGGCTGCTTGTCGACCAGAAGTATGTGGGTTTTCTTGAAACTCAAGCGTAATATACAATTTCGTATCATCACTTACTGCATTGGCAGCTACTTTTTTAATCTGTCTCACATGACCAAGCTCGCGAAACTGCTTTTCTATTTTGCTAATTGTTCCTTGGGATACAGGCGGCAAATTTGGAAATTTTTCGTGAAATAAGCGAGACACTTCCATCTGTGTCCGTGTGTTATCTCCATAACCAATCATTTGTAGAATGGTTATTTTGTGCATTTCTGTTAAATGAACCATTTTTCTGATATTATTACGTACAGTTAACGAAATTCAAACGACAATAGCACTGACACTAATCACTACTGTCATGCAGGCAGACAACAAGTTGCTAAGGCTACGAGTTTTATACGAACAGAAAGAAAACTGTTTTTGTTTTTGTTTCATTTCATATCAGTAAAAAGAAACGCAGGAATGGTTTTTGTTTACTTTCTCATTATCAAGAGCTGAATGGGAAATAAGTATTGAATGCAATGTAGCGAATTTGTGAAATAAAATAATTTTCTATTTTTAATGTTAATTTTTGTAATAAATCTGAAAATACTTAATATTTCCGAAACAGTTGAAGATAGGTATAGAACATTGTACATGAATTATGTCTAGAATTTTCTGAAGAATCCAAAAAATTAATAATATACAGGGGCTTGTATTTAAAATAAGAAAGTTGGTATTGGCCACTGTCACATGACGCACCCTATATAATTTTTTTTTCTTGAAAAAGATGCGCAGTTAAAAATACAAATCGACGTGTCCAAGCGTTTTTCCCAACACGCCCTCATTTATCCGTTATCGAATTTATTCCATTTGGCTGTTCCACACTGTATATATATATATATATATATATATATATATATATATATATATATATATATATATATATATATATATATATAAGGCGATTATATAGTTAATAAGTCCAATTATTCAAGAGACGATATGCATAATTTCTACAATAAATATCTTTGGTCTCTCAACAAGTCACCTGCCACCAGATACCGCGATTTTCAGCAGAGATTTAGTGTATATGTTTGAGGTAACTAATATATATATATATATATATATATATATATATATATATATATATATATATATATATATATATATATATATATATATATATATTGTGCTGAGAATTGCTAAGGCCATATAAAGTTATAAAAACAAAAATGAAAACCCTGACGGAAACTAGTATGACGAAGCTAAGTTTCGATTATTATTTCACTAAAGTAGATGGTCAGATCTACAAAATTGGGGAATCAGATTAGTAATGGGGGGTAGTAGTAGTACCACTGGTCAATAGTAAGTAAAATACTTACGGTTTACACGTAATGCATATGGGTTATCTGTATATTGTATACATATCCACATCGTTCGACATATTTTACTGTACACTAAAACAGAAAACAAAATAATAACATTAAAACACAAGCACATTCACTATTATTGTTAGTCAGTGTTATTTGGAGAAGCAATGAAAGATATATATAGCCATAATTTGTTGGAATGATCATTAAATGAGTCTTTAAAAAGTATAACTAGCAATTTGGAAAATATCTCAGTTAAAGTGAAATTAAAAGAGCCAAAAATCTATATGTAGATAGATTGAAATATTAAGCATGAAATACATACCAAAGAATTATGTTCTAAATCAATTACCTGAAGGTAATGAACAAAAACAAACCCCTGTATGATGTTTTCAATATGTAAATTTAGTTATATTTATGTGAACAATGAACTGAAATGTACCCATATATGTGTCTGTGTTTATAAAAACAATGAACTGGAAGTTACTAAAAACAGTGTTAAGTGTTGTGGAACTTTGAAATCAAGATTGCAGCATATGAACTTAATGAATTTGTTATTGACTATAATTAGGTTAAAAAAGTAAGGTTAGGCCAAATGTCATTTTTAAGAATAAGGATTTATTTTCTACTTACTCGACGGTTTCCAAGGAGATTAGCTGTCAAACGTATTAATTAATTGGAAGAGAGAATGCCCTGACAAGACAGGAAACACCAAATATTAGAGGAATTTGGGCAACATTTCCGCTTTTGTTAGGAATTATTGTTGGTTGTTGATAAAATTCAGATGCGAGAGAGCGTCATTCTTGCTTCCCATTTTAAATATAAATATTTTAAAGTATAAATTGTGCGAGGAAAATTCAATTTGCCGCTAAAACAGAGAAGAGACGTTACATCAAGTTTTTAACGTAAGAAAGTATGAGATAAGCAGTAAATATATCAAAAATACTTACATTTGAGGATACCCAATACCATTAGCGAGGAAGCCAAGGTTAGAGATTTATTTTGTTTAATGTATATCAGCTCAACCAGACAAATATTTCAATAAAAAGACAGCCCATTCTGTCAAATATCATTTTAAGCAAATGTGTTTATGGGAAACTAAGATTTAAACGCATAAAGTGGAAATCTTATGGGATAATTTAACCATAGTTCATCATTGCGAATACAGAGGGAGTGCAGGTCAAGGATCCATATTTTATTAATCAGAACATTTGAATGACAGCCGAAAATTCGGGTACTAAGATTAATCATTGTAAATTGATAATATTAGTTTGACAAACGGATCCGTTTAGATTTTAAATTTGAAATTGTGCCAATAAAATTTGTTTACGAATTTTGAAACATAATTCTTTGAAACAAAATAAGATTTAATAAGGTTACTATAAATATTTGCAGGCTATATTTTTCCCTATATTTTTTGCAGAACTCACCACTGAGATAGTAAGTATATTAAAATATTTGAATACAATTTATTTGACATACATATATATATATAGTAGAAGGATAGGCAACCCAAATAACCCTGAGCTTAAATCACATAATACAAGAGTCATAAAACGTTTTTTTTTTATTCAGATAAAGTTTCACATTATAAAATATACAGTCACCCATAACACATGGTGTAATATCATTATCATTTTTTAATATCATATTTTTTTTATATAATATAAAATATATATAAAATTAAAGTAAATAATTGAATTATATATATATATATATATATATATATATATATATATATATATATATATATATATATATATATATATATATATATATATATATATATATATATATATATATACAGGCTGGCGCATTGAAAACGAAACAGACCGATTTGCGTCCTAGAGAATTTTTTTTTAAGAAACCCTGAAACATGTCAATTTTAATATTGAGAGGGACATGTTTTGACATAAAACTCAACTTTGTCACATCAACCCCTTAAGGGTGGTAATAAAACCCTTATATTTTAAATAGGGAACATGGGTCGAGTGTTACATCTTTTGAAAACTCTTTCTTTTCTGAATTCAGCACACTATTTTTTTTTTGAAGTTTTATCAACCAGTTTAAAAATTATTCACAGTTGGAATTGCAAGAACATATTTCATTCATTGTGATAAGAAATGCACTAATTAGTCAATTTTTCGTTAAAAAAAACTTAAAAAACAAAACCAAACGTTCAAAAGTGTTTATTCAGTTAAGTAAGTGTTCAAATTGTTGACCAACAGCTTCCATACAAAAGAGCATTTGTGGAGTTATTAGAGGGCATTCTTCAACAATGCATCGTCGTATTTCCAGAGACATCGGTTCTGTTGTGAACTTTAAATGGCCCCATAGAAAGAAGTCTAAAGGAGTTAAATCCGGTGGTCTAGGGGGCCACTCAATAGTACCTCTACGCCCATATTACATTGCTCTGGAAACTTTCTGTTCAAAAAGTCCCTAAGACGTTGTGGACAATGCGGAGGAGCTCCATCTTGTTGAAACACTATTTGATTTTCTTGACAGCGATCATCATTTTCAACAATGTCAATTAGTAGAGGGTAAACAATGTCTTCTAGTAACTCCAAATACGTTTCGCCACTCAAATTGCCATCAAGAAAAATTGGTCCGATAAAACGGTCTCCAAAAATTCCAGTCCAGACATTTAATTTCTGTGGAGTTTGGGTGTGCACTTCGTGAAAATTTCTTGGATTATTATCTGCCCAATAACGACAATTATGACGACTGACTGTAGAGTTTAATAAAAACGTACACTTGTCTGAAAAACACATATGGAACAGAAAGTTCCCGTTACCAGCTATTCGTGGAATCATAACTTCACAAAGCTCCAGCCGCCGATCAAAATCGTCTTCACTAAGTTGTTGTACAAGATGAATTTTATACGGGCGAAATTTATGATGCTTCAATATTCTATGAATATCTTCTTTAGATGTTTGTAACAGTGGCCAATTTTCTCGTGCTCAAAGTTGGGTCTGCAGCAATTTGTCCTAAAACTTCAATCTCAGTAGTCTTATTTCTAACCGGAAATTCACGTTCAGGATCCCGTTTTTTGTTGACTACTGAACCACTTTGTCGAAACTTTGCAACTAACTTCGAAATGTATTTTCTGTTCACATGTCTGTTCGGATGTCGTTCATTCAACAAATTTGCGGTACGGTTGGTACAGTCATCGTTTTTGAAAAAAAGAGTAATTATTTCAACTCTTTCTTCTACAGAATACACCATTGTGAAATTAATTTTTGGTAGTACTATCAGGTATCAAACCGACCGATAAACTGAAATAATAAACCGCACATCTCTCATTCCGATAAGAAATGTTCTGATAGTCAATTTTTTTGTTTACAAACCAACAAAACATTGATTATCAGCATATTTCTAATCGGAATGAGTGAAATGCGTTTTTGCATCTTCAACTGTGAATAATTTTTAAACGAGTTGATAAAACTTCCAAAAAAATTAGTCTGCTGAATTCAGAAAAGAAAGAGCTTGGAAATGATGTAACACTCGACCCATGTTCGCTATTTAAAATATAAGGGTTGTTATCACCACCCTTAAGGGGTTGATGTGACAAAGTTGAGTTTTATGTCAAAACATGTCCCCTTCAATATTAAAATTGACGTGTTTCAGCGTTTCTTAAAAAATTATCTGGACACAAATCGGTTTGTTTCGTTTTCAACGCGCCACCCTATATATAGGGTATATATATGTATATATATATATATATATATATATATATATATATATATATATATATATATATATATATATATATAAGCTTGCGTTTCTGTTTGTGTATCCGAGCGCTAATGCGATAACTAAGAAGTAATAATTATTCGATTTTGATCAAATTTGGAACGTTTCTTTCTCTTGAACGAGTTCGTAAGCCATTTCAGTCAGACCAAATTTTCCAGAAGATTCAGTTTAGAAAAAAAGTTGCAATGCGTCAAACATGGAAGTTTTGACTTGTAATTTTATTAACACATTTAAAATACTGGTGGTCCAAACTCAAAAAAAGTAAATAGGCCTTATTTGATTTCTTGTAGCTTTTAATTTACCAAGATCTTTT
The DNA here is from genome assembly GCA_964006375.1 of Tillus elongatus. NCBI lineage: Eukaryota > Metazoa > Arthropoda > Insecta > Coleoptera > Cleridae > Tillus > Tillus elongatus. The sequence continues at coordinate 102,699,101 of OZ023262.1, read as the reverse complement.
ACATTTGGTGCAAAAGTCTGGACGCCGCAAGTGCGTTATTGTAGCGAATTTCCATAAAAATGTTTCTAAAAGTAAACGTGTCCTTTTTTAATGAAAGCATGCATGAAATTTGATATAACCTATATAGTTGAAACAATGTACCACAAGATAGCTTTATTGTTTGAAAAAGTAGAAAATTTTTGCGAAAATAAATTTAGAATGTTCCCGAAAAGACTGGTTCGACTTTCTTGGCCAACGAACCTCTTCAAGCTATTTACCAACCTGCCAAGATACATATGAATATTCACAAAAAGGTTTTTGAAGAACAAAACAAAATTAGCATAAAAATATAACTTTTTTTTTTCACGAAAATCCGAAAAAAAATTTACAATAACTTATTTAACAGTCATTATTATTTCCAAAAATTTCACAAAAATAATTCACACAAATAATCATTTCTACGGAAACAAAAACATTTTTTTTTTGACAAAAATTTCCTAAGGGAATACATAAAATTCAAATTATATACCAGAACTGTAATTAAGATTAAAAAAAAGAAAATGTATTTTTTTTAAGTTTCCACGGAAACTTGAACTAGTGGAAGTAAAGAAAAATACAAGCTGAAAAGACTCGTGTTTTCATGCCACAAACTGTCAGAAATAAGATTATTACTTAGTCTGCCACTTTAAAGTTGCATTTGAAGAAAATAAACTTGTCAGATACTTATATATTATAAACGTGTAAATGTAGATAATTCTATCAAGTTAATTATCTCTTAGCTTTTTTGTACCAAAGTTACCTCGAATATTCACATGATCTCATCGGTTCTTAGGGAATGTTATATTAAACTTGAAGCAGAGGACATGCTACAGCGGTTTTTTTTAAATTCAGTTAATATTTTAGAATAGCCTATATACGGCATCTAAATTTTTTCGACGAATAATATAAACCAAAACCTCTCTGAATGCGTCATTTTCATGGGAATCTGCTGCCTGTTGGTAAAAACGCCGTATCATAATTTTTGATGTGGGCCAAATATGTGAAAAGCTGCAAAACAATTAAAATAACTAAAAAAACGATGAAGGCTCTCAATTTTTTGTTCTTACAAACCTGCTCTATAATTTGATGTAAAATGCAAAAATGCAATAACATAAGAGATTTAAAAAAGAAAATTTGTATCACCAGCGACTTATGGGCCGCCCTGTGACTGTCGAAATAATTTTATATTATGCAGCTCAAGGTACCCTATAATCAACGTATACAATTTTTTCTCGTATATAGAATTTTTCTGTAGAAATCCGGACGTGGGTTCTCGGGGGTTCGCTAAAACTATAGAGTGTTAAACCATAAATTCTATAACTAAAACTGCTGCCAAAGAGTCAGAGAAAACGACTGCTTGAAATGAATTTTCTGGCATTATTTTAGTATAATGAAGGGCAATGGCGGTTGAAACTCAACCTTCAGGGTTTGCAAAACACACTTTTTGCGACATTTTTTCTACATAAGCCATATTCGTTTTAGGTTCTTTGCCCTAAGTTGTCAGTTTTGACGTTTTAAACCGCGACTTTGGCGCTTTAAGAGGATAAACTATAAATTGCCTATAACTTTTACCATATAAATTTTGATTTTGGCACATAGTTTACTTTTTAGCGAATTTTTTTTAATTCGCTTATGGAGAGATCTGTATATATATATATATATATATATATATATATATATATATATATATATATATATATATATATATATATATATATATATATATATATATATATATATATATATATATCCGACCGATAACTCAAAAAATAATGGACCGATCTTGATAAAATTTGCAGAGTACCTTCCTTTTGCAAGTGGCTTGGACAAGTTCGTTAGACAGGAAAATCTGACCAGGTTTTCCCAGAAAATTTGGTGTTTTCTTTATAAAAAAATTCATAGCTCCGGAAATAACTAAGTAAGGGCAACCAAATTACGCGTGTTTGTATTATAAACAGTGAACTCTGTACCAAAATTTAGGACCCTAGCTTTAAATACAAAGAAGTTATGGGCAGTTAAAGCAACAAATTTTGTAGTTTTCGTCGAAACGTCAAACTCGCAATATTAAACGTCAAAATTGGCAATGTTTAGGCAAAGAATGTGAAACAAATACCGTTTCTGAAAAGAAAATGTTGCAAGAAGAGTGTTCTGCAAACCCTTCAGTTTCAGATTCAACCGTCATTGCCCTTTATTTTACTAAAATATTTACAGAATATCCATTTCAAATAGACCCTTTCTCTGATGCTTTGGCTGTCAGTTTAGTTAAGTTTGGTGGCTTTTTGGATACCTATTTATTTGTACGTTTAGTGAATGGTTTAACGGTCTATAATTTTTTTAGCTAATTATCGTAGAACAAATTTGTTAATGCATTTTTGTATTGTTTATCGAAATATGATGCGTTTATAAGAAAAAAATCTGGACGCAGTAAGGGCGTTTTGGTAGCGAATTTTCGGTAAATTTGCAGATGAGCTCCCGAACGCTTTTCAAAAAACTGTTTTCAGAACCTGCCTATAACCCCCCCCCCCCCTCCTGGATCCACAAAACCCAACAAAAATGTCTTGTTCATACCCCTCAAGGAAGTTATGGGACCAGGAGTGAATAGGGGTGCTGGGCGGGGTGGTTAGTAAAAAGGAAATATGAGCAGAAAATGCAAATAAAACGGGCTTGAAAGTTATCTTTTTCACATCTTAAAGCCATATCCCCCTTAAACCCTGCCTACCCCGCACAGCACCTCTATTCGCCCAAAACATTTCTTGTTTACACTCCCCAAGGAAGCTACGGGACCAGGAGTGAGTAGGGGTGTATAATTTTTTTTAGCTAATTTTCGTAGAACAAATTCGTAAATGCATTTTTGAATTTTTTATCGAAATATGATGCGGTTGTAAGAAAAATATCTAGACGTAGTAAGTGCGTTTTCGTAGAGAATTTTCGGTAAATTTTCAGTTTAGCTCCCGAACGCTTTTCAAAACACTGTTTTCAGAAACCTGCCTAGGGCCCCCCTGAATCCACAAACCCCAAGGAAAATTTCTTGTTCACACTCTTCAAGGAAGTTACGGGACCAGGAGTGAGTAGGGGTGCATAATTTTTTTTAGCTAATTTTTCTAGAACAAATTCCTTAATGCATTTTTGCATTTTTTATCGAAATATGATGCGTTTGTAAGAAAAAAATCTAGACGCAGTAAGTGCGTTTTGGTAGCGAATTTTAGGTAAATTTGCAGTTTAGCTCCCGAACGTTTTTCAAAAAACTGTTTTCACAAACCTGACCGGGGGGTGGGGGGGGGGTGTGGCATGGATCCACAAACGCCAGAAAAAAATTCTAGGAGTGCTGAGCGGGGTAGGTAGTAAAAAGGAAATATGAGCAGAAAATTCGAATAAAGCGGGCTTGAAAGCTGTCTTTTTCACATCTTGAAGCCATATCCCCCTTAAACCCTGCCTACCCCGCACACCACCCCTATTCACTCCCAGTCCCATAACTTCCTTGGGGGGTGTGAACAAGAAATTTTTCTTGTGGTTTGTGCATCCAGGTGAGGTCCTAGTAATGTTTCTGAAAACAATTTGTTGAAAAGCGTTCGGGAGCTAATCTGCAAATTTACCGAATTTTTATTAAATCCTTCAAATTTTAATAACTCAATTTGCTATTAACGTAAGCTTTGTTGGATAGAAAACCAACATTTAAGTTTATTTTCGGAAAATTGTTGCATATTTTCAAACCATAAGTAATTTTGATAAAATATAGAACATTGTTTCTACTACATAGGCTATACCGGCAATCAGATTGATGCCTGCTCGCATTTGCTATTAAAAACATGTTTATGGAAATTCACTTCCATAACACATTTGCTGCATCTAGACTTTTGAAAAATGTTTATATTTTTTCAAAAAATAAAGTTATTTCGATGAAATATGGTACATTGTTTCTACTATATAGGCAACCAAGTTTGATGCCTGCTTTCATCGAAGAAAGACATTTGCTATTAAAAATATTTTAAAGAAAATTCGCTACCATAACGCACTTGCTGCGTCCTGAGATTTTATGATATGAACACGCGTACCAAATTTGGTATTTCCGGAGATAAACAAATGTTGCGAAAGAAAACACAACATTTTCCGGGAAAAACTGGACTGATTTTCATAGCTAACGAACTTATCCGAGCCATTTGCAAAAGGCAGGTACTCACCAAATTTGATCGAAATTGGCCCCATAATTTTTTGACTTATCGCTGTGATACACACACGTATATGCATATGCATATATATATATATATATATATATATATATATATATATATATATATATATATATATATATATATATATATATATATATATATATATATATATATATTAAAACTGACCCCGGATATGGGTTCTGTGGGGCCTTTTCAACGAAAACTCACAAAAAATTACATAAGCCCCACTTGAACTATTATAGTGGTAGATAGATAAAAGATTATTAATTTCTCTCGTATTACCAAAACTAGTTTAACACAAGTTTAGTGTACAAAAATATATATTTTATAGCTTATTAATGTTGGACATTTGCAAATTCAATAATAACTACACAAACCATACAATAGAGTGTTAGAAACGGAGACAGACTTCCATGTAAGCAATTATAGAGAATCGAGTAGCGATTTGCTACATGCAGCTCCGGGATAGTAAAAGTTAATTATTACGTTCGCCGCAGGCATTGCAAGCGCTTTCGCTGTTCTTATCTTATAGTGATTGATTAATCAATTCTCTTGACTTGAGTTTGGCAGGCACATACGATGCAGAATTAATTCATTTTCGGTTTGTCGTTAGGACTATTATTTTGCACGATTATATTACTATTATCATTATTGTTATTATCAACTTCCTCCTAAAGGGCGTTCACACAACCTCAAAGGGGAGCATTCACTCATCTAAGGTAGATTGTAGATAATTTAATGAGTCGTGTAGGCCTTCGGTACCTCAGTGCTGCCACTTTAATTGGTCTTTTCTGCATGACTCTATTTTATAATAGTTGCCAAAAAAGTTGAGACTTATGATATAGTCTAGTACTTTTTGGGGGTATTTTACGTATTTCCTTGGGTGTCACTCCTCCAAGATAGTTGAGCCCTCTACAGAACTCAGCCCTGCAATCGCATAGTAAGTCTTCTGTTGCTTCTCCTGGTTCAGAGCACTATTTGCAGTTTTCATTGTTCGCCTTACAAATCTTCATAAGGTGATACCTTACTGGGAAGGGTGCTGTGAAAAGTCCCGTGATTATCCTCAAGTCCTTCCTGTTCAGTTCATGAAACCGTTCAGACTTCTCTATTGATATGGTGATTAACCGTTTTTCTTGCCTTAAGCCTGGCGTATAACAGCATTTGGTTCCTCTCCCATTTTTGCTGGTCCACATTAGGGCTTTGGATCATATAACTGTGTTGTTGCTGCCCTTTTTGCAGGGCTATCTGCTTCCTCATTTCCTTCAATGCCTTGTCGCCCTGGTATCTACATCCCACTGACGTATAGACTCGGTTTTGGAAGATCACAGAGTCCTTAATACTACCTGATGTCTGTCCATTTCTGTGTCTTCTTCATATGCACTCCTGTGTACACAGATTTATAGCAAGCATTTCTGCTGGGAAGATGGTGGGCGTTTTCTCTAGGGACTTAGTGAGTGTAAAGTTAGGTCCTCTTATTTCCAGTCTTGTTTCTTTAATTTGTTTAGACCCGTCTGTAAACATTACAGCTGCGTTGTTTGTCAGCCTTTGTATGTACTCCTGTGCACATAGATTTATAGCAAGCATTTCTGCTGGGAAGATGGTGGGCGTTTTCTCTAGGGACTTAGCGTGTGTAAAGTTAGGCCCTCTTAGTTCCAGTCTTGTTTATTTTATTTGTTTAGACTATTCTGTATACCTTACAGCTGAGTTGTTTGTCAGCCTTTTTTTAATTTTCAAGGCCACGCGGTCTTCTGGCACTTCAAAATTTAAAATTTATTTGCACAAAAAGATAAACTTTCACAAGGCATAATTTTCGGAATAATGACCACGAATACTGGATGAGAGGACATAAATAAAAAAAATTATTATTAATAACATTTTTTTCACACCGTACACGCACGCTACGGTAATATAATAACTATTATGAAAATCTGTTTCTAGTGGAGCGCGCTACAAGCATAGTTTTCCAAATTTAAGGCCATCCTCTTTTTTTATAACTTGAAATTTTGTGTCTAATATTTTATTATTTTGAAATTATTCTTTTATATATTCATTCTATAACGGCAACATAATAGAAGTATGGACGGAGCAACTGCGTTATGAAAGTGAATTTTCATAAAAATGTTTTTACTAGCAAAGTAATGCAAGTAGGCCACAATTTGATTACCGGTATAACCAATATAGTAGAAGCAATGTACCGTACTTTATCAAAATAACTTATGGTTCGAAAATGTGCAAAAACTCTCCGAAAATGAATTTAAAATGTTTCCGAGAAAACTGGTTTCCTAGCCAACGAACCTTAGGTGAATAGCAAATTGAGTTATTGAAGTTTGAAGCATTTAATGAAATGCTACCAAAACGCACTTATGCGTCGCGATATTTTCTTACAAACATGCATTATATTTCGATTAAAATGCCAAAATGCAATAATATAAGGGATGTTCGAAAAAAATCGACCTATTATGTGATTGTCAAAATAATTTTATAAGATGCAACTCAAGACACCCTATAATTAACGTATATAATTATGTTGAGCTTTACCATAGAAATGCGTCACCCTGTGTATATGTAAACAGATAAAACTGAAACTAAGCACGGATATGGGTTCTAGGAGGCCTAGGTTGAACTCACTTGAAGAAATCTTTTTAAAATTCAGAAGTCGCCGTCTCCTCGTTAACAAATGTTTTCTCGAAAATTAGCTAATGATTATGGACCGTTAAACCATAAACTTAATTGTAAAAGTCTATTGGAAATTAATTTTGTGGAAACATTTTAGTAAAATGAAGGACAATGACGGTTGAAGCTGAAACTTAAGGGTTCGTAGAGCACTCTGCTTGCGACATTTTCTTTACATAACCCGTATTTCCTTCAGGTTCTTTGCCTAAATGTTGCCAATTTTGACGTATCAGATCGCGACTTTGGCGTTTTGAGGGAAAGCTCAAACTTTTTTTCTTTAAATGCCTATAACTTTTTCATCTTTCAACTAACTTACAGACCTAAATTTTGGTACATGGTTCACTTTTTATAATACAAATACACGTTGGCTACCATCTGGGCCGATTTTCCTGGCTAACGAACCTGCCCAAGCCACTTGCGAAAGGAATGCACCTACCAAATTTTATAAAAATCGGCTAGATCCATATGATTGTATCCGCGAAATCGAACAAACAAAAATCTTCAAAAGTCTGTGACCAATGGACTTAAGCTTCCGAGGTCACGACTTTGGCGTTTTGAGGGAAAGCTCAAACTTTTTTTCTTTAAATGCCTATAACTTTTTCATCTTTCAACTAACTTACAGACCTAAATTTTGGTACATGGTTCACTTTTTATAATACAAATACACGTTGGCTACCATCTGGGCCGATTTTCCTGGCTAACGAACCTGCCCAAGCCACTTGCAAAAGGAATGCACCTACCAAATCTTATAAAAATCGGCAAATCCATATGATTGTATCCGCGAAATCAAACAAACAAAAATCTTCAAAAGTCTGTGACCAATGGACTTAAGCTTCCGAGGTCATCAAAACACGCGCGCACACACACATCAAAATCGGCACCATATTTTTTGTGTTGTCGGTGCGATACATAGACACACACACACACATACATACATACATACATATATATATATATATATATATATATATATATATATATATATATATATATATATATATATATATATATATATATATATATATATATATATATATATATATATATATATATATATATATATATATATATATATATATATTAATAATGTTTTAAAGTTGGTGGGGGTGAATTAGGTGTATTATAATTTGTCAACAGCTAAGTAATATGTACGATACCTAATTCAGTTCTGCTGGTTTTTAATTTAGATTAGGTATTGGATGATCCTTTCTTATTTCAATAAATAATGACAAAGTTCCCCAAAATCTAAATAAATCGTTTTTATTTTCTTTCCATAAAAACGCTTGAAGTTATGAAAAAATTGAAGAGACCTTTTTTTTTTCAAATATAAGTAGTAATGTGAAAATGACTTTCATTTAAAAAAAGGCAGCAGCGTATTATACTGTTTATTCAAAAGATTTAGGGTTGTATCAGTAGGGGCGCCACTAAAAGAACAACGGGACTGCACACTGCACTTTGAAGCAGTGTAAGTAAATTTGAGAGAATGAAAAAATTTAAATTATGCTGGATTGTGGATAAAAAGGTTTACTGAAAAATATGGGTGAAGCAGCGCTTCACCTGCGTCATCTGACGAGCCGCCACTGAAGTGACCGCTGCAACTCCTACGTTTTCAAATAAAAAGTAGGGGTATGTGATAGCTCAATTAACAGCTCTGTTTAATCCCTATTCAAGAATACTAGAGTTTTAAAATTTATTGCAAAAATTTACCGTAAAAAAAGTGATTCATCTGATTGCCAAACTCCGCTCGAAGAGACTAAATAATCGATAACTAATCGCAACTTAATAAAATAATGACAAAGGTAACGATCAACATACAAGTGCTCTAAAGTCTAGCACGTGATGTGCAGAGTCTAACTACTCGGAACAATAATGAACGGTCGTATCCTTGTGAGCAGCCTATTTATACACTACACTCCAGGCGTGGCACTATTGTTTGTGGAGGTGACAATGGATCTGCTGATGTAGATTCTCACGAGTGATATTCCGTCCAACTTGCTAGTCTGAGCCTGCATAATTGCAGGCGCCTCCTATTCTACTGCTGACTCGGCGGTCCTGACTGTGGGAAGACAACTTTGTATCATAAAGGCCCATTGTTGGGGCTCCATTTATCTCGCGTTTTAATCTTGATGATGTGAAAAAAAAGCATGTTAATCTCAATGTAGGGGCCGTTTAAAATGCCTGCGTTGAATGTATTGGCAACATCTTAAAGGTTTCTTTCATAGAAACCTTTCAATTTCATCACCCATCTGGTATTTTGCAATGAAATGAAAATAGAGGTTAAATGTGAGGGGGTGAAATATAAATTTAGTTTTAAAATAATATGCCATTAGAAAATTTAAATTGAATCATTGACAACAAATTTGCTACACAGGTAGCTGTTCACAAGCGTAAGGTCTGGATTATTTGTGAGTAAAATCACTTAGGAAGTAGTGGCGTGCGGTCCATGGAAGCAAGGGAAGCATTGCTTCCCTTAAAATAACGACTACATACCTAAACCGTATTATTTAAAATCCCTTTTTTATTTTAAATATTAAATTTCAAACTCTGAAACTAATTTAATTATTACAATTTTTATTTCGCAAGCTCACACACATAATTATTTATTATGCATCATACTGTATTTGTATATACGCTCCTAGCAAGGACGTCGTCCCAGTAAATGCGCCAGCGAACGGCACGAGTGGTTGTGGTTGCAATGACTTCGGTTAAATACACGTAGTCAGCAGGCAACTTTATAAGAAACCCTAGGTCGACGGATGTACGCGTATTTTTAGAACGTGTTGTACTAGGAAGACCCGGTGCACGTACAAAGTGAATGTCTCTGATTATTTCGTAGATGTAAGCAGTTGACTAAGTTAAATACATTGGCATTTTATGATTATTAATATGGCAAGTAGATCAGCTTTTAACAGCGGCGTCGGTGGGGGTGGGGATTTACAAACTTTACAAACAAGTGGTAATAATAACTGTGATTGTATTATGTGTTTTTTGATAACCAAAGGATTTTCAGCTTTACCGTTTGCTTAGAAATTTGCTATTATTAATGAAGGTAGGCCGAAACCTGCTGTAAAAAACTTAAATCCAAGAATTAAAACATGTACTCGACATTTCAACGCGGAAAAAACTTATAAACAATATGAATGGTTAACGGGTTGTGAAAACAGAAATAAACTGTTTTGTTGGCCTGGTAGTCTATTTGTGACTGAAAAGGGAGTGTGGAATAAAAGTGGGTTTTTCGACTTGAATAATCTACATAAAGTAGTAAAAAGACATGTTATGTCTAAAGCGCATATAAAGACCATTTTCAAATTAAGTGTCTTTGGAAAAACGCGAATAGAATACGCCGTTGACAAGCAGATAAAAATTAGTCATCTCCAACACAATGAACTGGTTGATAAAAACAGAAGCATATTAAAATGACTTATTGATGTTGTGTGTGTTCTTGGTCAGCATGAATTGGGCTTCCGGGGTCATGACGAAACAACTACATCTGCAAATAGAGGAAACGTTCAAGACCTAGTTTCTTCAAATCACTTGGAACAGTCTAACGTTTTCACGGGACATAAAATCGCATTCAGAATGACTTAATTTCGGCTGCTGCCACTATTATTTTGAACAGAATGAAAGCTGAAATTAAACAGACTAGTTTCATTGCTATTGATCTAGATGAAACAACCAATGTAACTAATTTAAGAGAACTATCTGTAGTAATACGTTACGTAAAAATGGATGGGAGTGTACAAGGAAGATTTTTGGGCTTTAAAAATGTGACAGAAGATCGTACCGCAAACGCTTTATATAAAATTGTGCTTAATATTATGAAAGATATTGAGGAGGCTGATAATAAATTAATTGTTCAAAGCTATGCTAGGGCTGCTGTTATGGCCGGACATTTAAGAGGTCTTCAAGCTAAAGTGCGGGAAACGTTCTCCAGTGCTCTATTTGTACACTGTTGTGCTCATAAATTTAATTTAATTTTATCTCAATCTATATATCATATTAAAGAATGTAAAGTGTTTTTTGATACCTTAAGTAGAATGAATTTGATAAGTTCTGGGAAAAAACAATTGAATTAGGAGAAGTGGAACCACGAAGAAAGCGTCTGCATACTGATGATGTGGGAAACCTTCAAACTTCTTACCGCCGCCTTTTCTACGAAATCATAAATAAAATTCAGCAGCAAATTAACTGCAGATTTGATCATCTTAGTGACCTGAAATTTCTTTAATTGTGTAATTTTGGAGAATTTAAAGGGATACCTTTCCCAGAAGATTCATTCAAATCATTATTTCACCACCATGGACATTCTTTTGACAAAGCCTTATTACGATCAGAACTTACAGTCATTTATGAAACCGATGTTATAGGCACAAAAACTAACGCGAATGAACTTTTAACTTTCTTAAAATAATCAAAATTGGAAAATGAATATTCTGAAGTGTTCAAAGTATGTGAATTAGTATTAAAAATTCCTGCTACTAGTGCATCTTTAGAACGAATTTTTTTACATTGAAACGTATCAAGAGTTTTGTTAGGAATTCAACAGGACAGGAAAGACTGTCCCAAATTTCAATTTTGTCATTTGAAAATAAACTCGTCCAGTAAATGTCCCAGAATCCACAGTTTTATGACGGCATTATTAAAATTTGCCAAAAAACGACAGAAGAATTGAGTTACACTACAAATAGGTAAGCTTCTGAGAATTCCTTTCCTTATTTAAATTGCCACCACACGCCCCTGTTAGGAAGAATGGGAAGAAATAGGGGGTTGATTGGAGAAAATTGACACATTTTCATAAACACCTGAGAACGTCTTATAAAATTCAAGTATGAGTTGATTATGGAGAGGTTAAATATTATTTTCTTGCAGTCAAGTGATTGATCCCAAATAAATTTCGTGAAAAACTGTTTCTGAGGAGAGTAGATTATCACACCAATGGGGAAGTTACGATTCAATTTGCAGCATTATTTTTGAACTCGCATTGAGTAATAACTAATTGTGAGTTCTAGGGCACACAGAAGCTTTGCGCGTAGAGCTTTGAACTATGCACAGGGTACAGTTTCAAATTTTACAGCAGCCATCCATTCTTTAAACAAATATTGATTCCTATTTTACAAATATTGCAAAACAACAACTATTGCATTAGTATATTTAAGTCAGTTAAGCGCGCGGCAAAATTTGCAAGTTCTTGAAGATGCTTTCTGTTGTCGCTGATTAGCGTAGTCACGAAAATAAGTCAACCATAAAGAAATAGGAAATCCATACTATCAACTGTAAATTTTAATTTAGAAAGAACCAACAAAATTGGTTTTATAATCGAAGTTTTTATTGTAAATAATTACTGTATTATTGTATGTATTGTATTATGTTGTAAATTTTACATTTTCATTTTATTATTAGCGCGCTTTTAGTAGTCTTGCATGTTTGTCTATTATATGCTTTGTGATGCCCTATACAGTACCGTACTTGGATATGTGAATTGTAAAGAAATTATTTAAAAAAATAATTCACTGATATGATGGCAGAGAAGTAATTCTTGTCTACACACTAATCACATAAGTACACTTGGAGTACCGAAATCACCACAACACAGTGAACGTCACCAGAGGATGAAAATTTCTAAACGTTTGACGACTAACAACTGTGTTTATATTCCGTGCAGGTATTCCACCTAGGCGCTTGAAGGTTGTTCAAACAAACAAACTTTCATTGCTTATTTAACGGAAAACCCCATATACCGGAATTCCATTATAATTACTCCCACGTTCTTTGTCGACACCTTTCATAAAATGGTCAATCAACAAACTGCACATTGGCAACGGTGTAGAATTCATACAACTTTTATTATTATTATATTTAGTGATGTTCTTTAAATCTAGTTTTAATAAATATTTTTGTTTGCCTGACGTTTTTGAGATATGAACATTACAAGCTTATTTTAGCAGTACTATCCTTGTCTTTTGGGTTACCTAGCACATTTTTAAAATTATTTTTTGTCGACATTGTTAGTTGCAAATTGGCTTTCTTAAAAGTGTAATCCAGACCCCTTGTGATTGCGTGGCGCATACCATGGGCACGTTAAATGTCTCCTTCTCTTTACATGAAGACAGGGGTTTGCGAAAATTCCAGGATAGCGAGGTAAAACTGCTCCCTCGCATCCGTGATTGGTCGTAGTCACGGAAATGAACCGACGTTAAAGCAAAGAAAACAAAATTGAGCCAATCATGCTTAGTGATTGTCTTAAAGTTACTCTGTATGGATTTCTACAGTTTGGCGGCGGCTATTGGATGACGAAAGACGTTTATTTGTTTCTTTATCCCACTTGGTATGCTTGATAAGCAGATGTTTGTGGAAACATAAATAAATGCGCTAATAATATACGTTTTTCTCTTAACATATAATTCTTGTTTAAATTCCATAGTCGCTAGAGTATACCTTCATCTTTACGATGCGATTAAGTTTCCTTCATTAGACGAAAAGAAATTTTCGAATCTACGTAATTGAAGGCTGTTTTTGTGGCCATAAAAGCTACGTAAGTAGTATTATGTTTTTAGTGTCGCTTCTTTTTTTATCCTATTAGTGTTAGTTTTTCTTCTGCAGTTCCTTGGTCGCCTCTAAATTCGAAGCAATCTTCACGTAGCTCATTTTTAATTTTATTACTAATTCCGTTTTCTATTATAATGAGCACAACATTTGTCACATGCTCCTCAACCTTTATAGTATTGTGCTTGTAGAGTTTTTGCGTCCCAAGTTTTTAGAACAAACAGTTATAATTATTATTAGTATATAGAAACTAGCTAACGATATTTCATGATCGGTAGCCAGCCTAATCATCTACATTTGGTGAAAATACAAAATGAACAACTTCTATAAACACAATTTATTCTATGCATTAAGTGAAGATTTGAACCTGTGATGAGCACTAATAAGTACACGTGGAGAACCCAAATCACCACAGCATCCTTTACTAACCTTTTCACTAACCAAATGGGCGTCATGAAAATATGACAAATTCTTAATTATCATCGTCTGTTTGATCCTCTGATGATGCTAGCTTGGTTGGTAAAACGACCGTAAGGTTTTTTAAAATGTGTTGTGGTGATTTGGGTTCTCCAAGTGTAGTTATTATTTTATGTATTTTATTAGTCATTATTAAAGTAAAGTATCGATGAATTTACAATACGGTAGACATAGTTTGAAATTGCTAAAGATCATCACCATCTTGTTAAACGCTATGACAACCGCTTAAAAAACCAATGGAATTTTTAAAATATACCGGAATAAAATAGTGATTTTATACTACATACACTCTTTTATTCTATAAAAAAATAACAATGAGTCAAAAATATTTGTGTACCTCCGCTACTAAAAGTAATAGTAATATATTTTATGCACATAAATCATACAACGTATTATAACTAGGAGCATGTATACCTCTACATGTAAAAGATGCAATTTTCAATATAAATGTCGAATAAAAACCTCAAAAATATTCATCGATTGTTGTTGCCCTTACTTTGTAAGACTGGTCCATACTAAATAGATACTTGGAGATTACGTCTCTGGCTTCGCTGCCTGGTTTCGTTTCGGTAAGTGAAGGACCTAGCTACAGCATAAGCTAACTTGAGCAAGTCTCCCTTCTGAATTAGAGATGTTCCAGGATGTTCTTCAACGCTTCTGTAACAGGTTTTGCTGCTTAACAGCGTCCTCAGATAGATGAAAATTGAATTAATACGAAAGCATTCCAACTAAAAATAAAGATCTGTTGCTATGTTATGATGTCTTGATCAAAAAGTCTTTAAAACATGAAAATAAAACGAAAGAAAAATGACGGCTGACACCTTCAAAATGTCTACGTGATACATGTCAACATTTAACATAAAGATATAACTAACCTATAACAGTAATAACTGATTTTGTATTTCACGCGAAAGAAAAAATTTTGTTTCTTGACAAAATCTGAAGTATATAAATTAGCTTGTACACATTGTAATGCAATATAGATAGGTCAAACTTCTCTAAATTTTAACACCCGACCACAGAACACATTTCTGCATGTAGACATAACCACGCTCAGTGTTAAGGAGCGGAGGATAAATAGGGAGTAACTATTAGAACTAGGATAATTTTGACATAGCAACGATGTAATAAACTTTAATAAATAAAATAAACTTCAACAATTCTTACAACCAATTTAACCGAATGAGTTTAAAACCGAAATCTTTACATAATGAAATCTTTATTAAAAGGCTCTACTTATCTCTACATAATTAAAATCAAGAGTGACGCTAATGTTTATTAACAACGCTACTTATAACCTTGCTTGGTTTACATAATCCATAAATTGCAAACCTCAGCAGTCAGCATTCCTTGTACTATACGCTGCAATTCCAACTTGTTTATTATTTATATAAATATGTAATATTATTTCAATGCCAATGTTTATGATAGATCTGTGACCTACTTCTACATGAAATATTACATTAATTGTTGTAGCGACTTTTCCTATGAGTAATTTTTAATTATAAATTGAATGATATTAAAAATATATTTTTACACCTAAGAATGCCCTCCTGTATAGCTTATTGTTCCCTGAAAACTCGGAAATCTACATTTGCAAAACATATTATTGAAACGCAACATAGGCCTACAGTAAATAACCGCATAAAACCACAACATTTTTGTAATGACAAGCATAAACTAGATATTTTTGAAGCTTAAGGAGTAAAAAGCACATTTTATAATCAAAGTGTCATAACATACCAACAGATCTCTATTACTATTTTTAGGATTTCGTATTACTTCAATTTTTGTCTGTCTGAGGATGCTGTCAAGCAGAGAAACCGGTTACAGAAACGTTAAAGAATATCATAGAACATCTAGATTTTTGAAGGGCCACTTGTTACAGTTAGCCTACGCGTTGGCTACGTGCTTTATTTACCGAAACGAAACCCAACAGTGAAGCCAGAGAGGTAGTCTTCAAGTCTGTATGTGGTTAAAAAATATTTCGAACTGTCTCATTAGAACTTTCTTTCAAAATCGAATTAAAAGAACCTCTAAAATTCTCTGCACAAATTCTTCTGCTATTCGTATTACAGCTAAAATCCACTCAAGATTGTAGTCTACAGATCCGTTTATCGAGGGTATTTTTTTAAATATTTATAAACTAGTTGGAGATAAAAGTTGCTGCAAAGTGGTAGTACATGTTTCTATACCTAAATCAAATCGTTTTAAATTAATTTCAAACAAAAATCCGTGGACGCAGCAAGTGCGTTATGGTAGCGAATTTTCTTTAAAATATTTTTAATAGCAAATGTCTTTCTTTGATGAAAGCAGGCATCAAACTTGGTTGCCTATATAGTCGAAACAATGTATCATACTTCATCCAAATAAATTTATTGTTTGAATACATATATATATATATATATATATATATATATATATATATATATATATATATATATATATATATATATATATATATATATATATATATATATATATATATATATATATAAACATTTTCCAAAAGTCTGGATGCAACAAATGTGTTATGGTAGTGAATTTCCATAAAAATGTTTTCAATAGCAAATGCGAGCATCAATCTGATTATCGGTATAGCCCATGTAGTAGAATCAATGTACTATATTTTATCAAAATTACTTATGGCTTGAAAATATACAACATTTTTCCGAAAATAAACTTAAATGTTGGTTCCCTAACCAACAAAGCTTACGTTAATAGGAAATTGAGTTATTGAAATTTGAATGATTTAATGAAAATTGGGTAAATTTGCAGATTAGCTCCCGAACGCTATTCAAAAAATAGTTTTCAGAACTATTACTAGGACCCCACCTGGATGCACAAACCACAAGAAAATATTCTTGTTCACACCCGCCAAGGTAGTTACGGGACTAGGAGTGAATAGGGGTAGGTAGTAAAAAGGAAAAATGAGCATAAAAAGCAAAGAAAGCTGCTTAAATTTGTCTATTTGAAGCCATAGTCTCATTAAACCCCGCCTACCCCGCACAGCACCCCTATTCGCCCCCAGGCCACGTAACTCCCTTGGGGGGTATGAGCAAGAAGTTTTTCTTGTGGTTTATGCAACAAGGGTGGTTGTATGCACACGAGGGGGGAAAGAAAATGCCTACGACGAAGCAGACCCCCCCCTCCCCCTCCCCCTCCGCTTCGACTTGCGGTAGGGTTGGGGGCAGCTGCTTCGTCGGGTGGATTTTCCTTCCCCCCTTGCGTGCATACAACCACTCTAGTTGCATAAACCACAAGAAAAATTTCTTGTTCATACCCGCCAAGGAAGTTACGGCACCTGGCGGAATAGGGGTACTGTGCGGGGTAGGCAGGGTTTGGGGGGCTATGGCTTCAAGATGTGAAAAAGACAATTTTCAAGCCCTTTTATTCGCAGTTTCTGCTCATATTTCCTTTTAACTACCTACCATGCCCAGCCTCCTACTCACTCCTGATTCCGTCACTTCCTTGGCGGGTGGGAACAAGAAATTTTTCTTGGGGTTTGTGGATCCAGAGGGGCTCTAGGCAGGTTTCTTAAAACAGTTTTTTTAAAAGCGTTCGGGAGCTAATCTGCAAATTTACCGAAAATTTCTGTTTTGTTACTTATGCTAAGTGATTCAACATTGTTGCTAAAGAGAGCTCAAATGGGTGCAATAACGAAAATAATGTTTATGCAAATCTAGTATTTCTAAATTTATTTTTTATACACGGAAAGTGCGACAAAATTATTGGTAGAACTTGCAGGACATTTAAGGATTAACGAACACTGTCCACGCCTATTGTCGATGACAAACGGTAACTTTAGAAGAAAAGCTAATTTTGTGTGTTTTGGACGAATTGGTCAAGTGTTAAATCGACAAGAGACCTTAATTGATAATGAAGATGGGGTGTTAAATACTTTGGCTTATTTCGTGGCGAACTGCAACGCAGCAGCAGTTCGAGCTGCTAAAGAAGATCTGGGAATCAGTAGACGTTCAGTACAGATGATTTTTCAGAATCATCACTTCTACGACTACAAGTTCTCGTTAGTACAAAACCTCAATAACCCGATGACAGAGTTACCTTGTGTGAGATGCTATGTCTTCGGAGTCAAAAGCAAGTTTTTGAGAAAAATTATTTGGATGGACAAGTCTAAGTTTTCTCCAAATACCAAAGAGTTCACTCGCGTGAACGGTTTTGCAAGGGGCGTAACAACCATGTATGAGCTTCAGCTAATCCACATAAGATACAGGAAGGAAACTACCAGGTTAAACTTAGTTTAACGCCTTTAACATTATAATATATGACAGGTTCCCTTACTTCATTTATGAAGGCATGTTAACGGCAGAGCGTTACCTGAATTTATTAGGGCCTGTGGTTGTAGATTTTCTTGGCGACCTGTTCTTGGACTTCAGAAGAGACTGCTGGTATCAACTAGATAGAGCTCCGGTCATTTGCACCGAGAAAGTGTCGCAATAAATCGCCTTACTGTTCAAAAATAAGAATCATTGAGGTGGTTAGGACCACGGAATTGGCCTGGAAGGTCGCCATATTTGACACCTCTGGACTTATACCATTGGGGACATATCAAACATTAGGTCGGCCAGAAACCGGTGAACATAAGGGAGGAATTAGAAGCACGCGTCCGAGCAGTATTTAGCGGTCTCCCTCCTCGAGAAGCACGAACAGCAACACCGAAGGGTGTTTCTTCGCGCTTAACACAATGCTTGATTACGAATGGCCATCATGTTTGAACATTCATATTCATTTCTTTCCAGTTTTTTTTACATATATTTTTGTCATTTGAGGGAAATGTGAATAGTTGTCCTTTAACATTCTGCCAGTTCTACTTAGAACTTTGTCACACTTTTCATGAACAAAAAAAATTATTGGTTTGTATAATTACTATTTCCGTGGTTCTTATTAATTTTAACACCTTTTGGACAAAATACATGCACTTTGAAATAACAAAAGAAGTTTCAAAAAGCGAATTCTTTAAAAATATTTGCAGCCATTCCAATTATTCGACATACTGGGTAAAAAAATTAAAATTTTCCGTTTTTTGGACATAACTCAAAAAAGATTTGAGTCAGGTATAGGAAGATGTAATTTCGTTTTGTAGCATTTTAGTTAAAAGTTTTTATGTTAAAGAATACTCTTGATAGAGGGATCTTTAAGTTTCAATTTTAGGCAAATTTAATTTTTCTATCTAATTTGGAATATTAACTACAGTCAATTTTGTAAACCTTAACCAGCTATCCGAAGTTCTGAGAAGACTTTTGTTATTGAAAACCGTAATAGATGGACATAGTATAGTCTAATCAAAAAAGATTTAAAATTATGATCGACATCTAAAATGCAAAAATTTACAGTGTGTTCTGTTTAAAATAACAAAGTTGATGGCGACTACCCGCATAACTCAAAATGCTAAAAATCTTAAAATATTTTGACTAAAAAAAAACAAGTGCGTTATGGTAGTGAATTTTCATAAAAAGGTTTTTATTGCAAATATGTGTGTTTTCTTTTTAAGAAAGCAGGCATCAATTTTGGTTACCAGTATAACCTATATAGTGAAAACAATGTCCCATGTCTCATCAAAATAACTTTATTGTTTGAAAATGTACAAAAATTTCCGAAAGTAAACTTAAAGTGTTCCCGAAAAAACTCGTTTCTTGGTCGACCTTATAGGTTAATAGCAAATTGGGCTATTCAAATATGAAGCATTTGATCAAAATTCGCTATCATAACGCACTTGCTGCATCCAGGATTTCTTTTCTTACAAACATGCATTATATTTCGATGGAAAATGCAAAAATGCAATAACATAAGGCGTGTTTGATTAAAAAAAAAAAGAAAATTTGTATCACCAACGACTTATGAGCCACCCTGTGATTGTAGAAATATTTTTTTAAGATGTAGCTCAAGACACCCTATAATTAATATATACACATTTTTTTCATATCTTGTGTAATAACGGATATATTGAGCTTTATTGATTTTTTACAAAATTCGACAAAAATTATATACCATTAAACGATAAACTCTATAGCTAAGACTACTGCCAAGCATCAGAGAAAGGGTCTATTTGAAATGAATTTTCTGGAAACATTTTAGTAAAATGAAGGACAATGACGGTTGAAACTAAGACTTCAGGGTTTGTAAAACATCCTTCTTGAGACATTTGATTCCCATAGCCCGTATTAGATTCAAGTTATTTGCCTAAATGTTGCCGATTTTGACTTTTAAATCGCAACTTTGACGTTTTGAGAAAAACCCCAATTTATTTTTCTTTAAATGCCTATAACTTTTTTGTCTTTTGACCTACAGAGCTAAATTTTTGTAGGTGACTTACCTATAAAGATATAAACCCGCGCACTTGCCCTTACTTTGTTAATCCCGGAGATATAATTTTTTTCGAAAGAAAACATAAAATTTTTCGGGAAAACCTAGGCAGATTTTTGTGGCTAACGAACTTATCCAAGCCATTTCCAAAAGTAATTTATTCACCAAATTTAATCAAAATCGGCACATTATTTTTTGAGTTATCGGTGTGATACACACACACACACACACACACACATATATATATATATATATATATATATATATATATATATATATATATATATATATATATATATATATATATATATATATAAACATATAAAAATTGAAACTGACCCCGGATATGTTCTGGGGGGCCTAATGAGCGCTCATTTGAAGAAATGTTTTCAAAATTCAAAAGTCGGGATCTCCTCATTAGTGAATTTTTTGAAGAAAATTCACTAAAACGTAATCAATCATACCTGATAATAAATTTGCTAATTTTTATTCTGGTGAGAACTCTAAAAACTGCTCAGACACCCTGTACTAGATCATTAATTTCGATAGCCAATCTTACGACATCTAACAGATCTTGATTTAAAAATGAAGTTTATAATGTAACCTGACTTTTATCAGTTATGCTTACTATCTAGAATACAAAGTACTTTTCAAGTTTCTTCGCCAGTCTTTAAACTTAGAAAATTTTAAAATCTCAGTTAATTTGTCCAAATAGAAAGGAAGTTGTTTATAGGATTTCGGATATCTGAAGTTTGTCCTACTTTATGTAACGGGCCTCCTTTTCCACTTGTAGGACTAACATCCCCTGAAAGTTTCTTATTTGGAATGTTTTCTAATGAACTTTCTCAATCAGATATTTGTAACCTATGTAACACTTAACTCAATATTATCCAAATTCTTGAACATCTTTTTGAATTACTTTTATTAAAGACTAGAATGACTCTAGCCTGGTTCTAATTAAAACATCTGGTACAGCTTATTGTGAAATCGTCCATGAATTCACAAGATCGGCGCTTACTCGGTTAGTTGGAGAATATATGGCATCTGAAATTGATATTGTAGGCATTCTAAAGCTTAGCGTTTTAGAAAATATAGTACATTTGTAACGAACTGTTTTACAATTTGGTAATCTAACACTAAAAGCGTGCGTTTTTAAACTAAAATGAGTGTGCTGAATAAAGCTAGCAAGCAGAAGCAATACGAAAACAATTTCTAATAATCATTGTTGATGACAATACCGATAGAAATGGCAAAACCTAAAACATTTAACCTGTAGTCTCTAAGAATAATATTGACTCTGATAGATAAATCTCCTTTTAGGCGAACATGTCGTTTCTGGATAAAACCTAGAAAAGACAAGGTTGTGTTTGAGGAAGCACTTCAGACATGAGAACGATATTCCAACTATGGATGTACCTATCGACATTTTATAAGCGTTAGAAGTTGCTGCGATAAAAGCAAATTTTGAACCCGAAACGGAAAGAACTCCATCCACAACAACATACAGGGAGCGCACCTTCAGAAAACTATATATCCAAACTTATCATTAACAACTGTCAAGGTGATGTCATTTTGGTCTTAAATACTTTATTATTTCGGAAAAGATATGGACTGTTGAAATAAACCGGTGACTGGAGAAGTATCATGATGACATCAAGATCTTTTGTGGAGGCAGCATTTCAGTCATTCGGAGAAGAAAGTAAAAGTATAAGATATTTTCCATTTATAGTGTCAAAATTTGAAGTATGCCGAAATTTGTCGACAACTGACAATTTTTTTTTTTTGGGTAGAGCAGTTAAAAAGACATCGAACAAATCTTAGACTTATTGTGTGATACGTATTGTACAATTTTATTAAATAAATATAAATAAATAAATGTAGATAAATGAATATAAATAAGTGAATATAGATAAATAAATATGAAAGCTTCGGAGGCAATCCATATGATGCAAGCTTATTGAGGAGTTGCGCATGCCATATTCAGTAGATGCTTTAGAAATATCCAATGAAATTGTTTGAGTTCATCGTCGTATTGGCGATCACCTAGAATGTTTGATTTACAGCTTTGTGCACAATTTTAGGCAAAGTTGGTGAAATGTAAATGTAGGTAATTTGCCACATCGAATGATAGACTGAACTCAACCTTGGTTCCAGGAAGCTTGAGATAACCCAATCTTATACGATATCAAAAGGGGCAGAACAAAACAGTAATAAGTTCAGGAGCACACATTTTAGGAACGATTCTGGGATTTGGTCGGGTCATGGTGCTTTCTTACTGTATATATTTTCCAATATATTGTTACGTTCTACGGGGTTCTGGATTTGTTTACTAACAAAATACAGCTTTCCAAACTACTAATTTATTATTACCAACTATTGTCCAACACCAGTGTCAACTAAAATATATCTCTTCTTTATTATTAAATGTCCATAGAACTATATTCCACTATCGCCTTCTATGATCGTTTCCTAGAAACCAACACTTACTGTTAACTCGCTTTATACTCTATGATCACTTTCACACCACCTTATTCTATACTGAATTAACTTACTCTGCGCACCGCTCGTCTAATTATATCTGTCTATAGAGATTCTAGACCTTCTACACTATTCTACACCTGTCACTTCTGGTCCCTTCTAGAAGTATCGTTCTAGAGCATTAGCTGTTACCAACACACTACCATAGAAGTAACAAAGTTCCTAAACTTAATTCTCATAGACAAATGTGACAATATTTTTAACAGTATGATGTCTGAAAAATATCTCTTTCATTTTTCACTTTACAGTTGGAATAGTTAGCGGTCACTTTTCCTGTTGATCAAGCGTGGAATTTGAAGCAAATACAAGGGCATATAGATTAGGCTTTTCTTTTGACAATACAGCAAATACTTCATCACTTGAAGCCCGTGAGGAGAGAAGCTGGTGGTGAGATTAGAACTATAATTCTTGTCCTACACCAGAAACGTCGGGCATCATTTGGAGATGAGATGACCTTTTCTCTCATTGTTTGGTGAATATTGTTGGCCTGATCGCTTATCTGCTAGAACTGTTTCTTGTTGCATCAAAGACGGTGTGATTTTTGCTCCTAGGCTCTTGCGCCTAAAAAAGTAGTCACAATTTTTTATACAACTGCTTTTTAGCAAGTCTTATTGAAGCAAGGAATCTAATTTGGAATTGACTTATTTTAGTGAATAATGAATAAAAGTTTTCATCTCTATGGGATGGTTTCAGTAATCGAGGTTTTTATTGACTGCGCCATGTTTTGAATTAAGTCGCATTCTCCATTATTAATAACAAATAATTTCTCCATGATATCGAAATATAAACTAAATTAATTAACTGACGCTGACAGTAGCATGTATCATAAATATCTTACATATTCCCCCACAAAAAACTGTAGAGAAACAAATAATGAGTTTGTGTAATGTAGTAAAGAATCACTATCAGATCCCTTACTGAATGCTTGATGTTAGCTTATATCATATGTAGGTTTGTTGTTGTGAGCTAACGCGTGCTGGTGGTAGGTAGTGTGCGCAGCGGACCAAGTCAGTACAGCATGGGTCCTAAGGTCCAGCGGGCCATCAACATGCTCAGGCTACAACATCTGGATAGGCTGTATGCAGATAGATCGAGGCCGAGGTGAGTACCCTGTTCCCTGTTCTTGTTTTAATGCAGCACTACATGTTATGTCACACTGGTCTGTTACGAAAGTATCTAATTTTTTTAATGCAAAATTCACTTTTGCAATGTGTGGCACATTTTAGGTGCGTATTATCTCTTATCACATCTATTTTCTCTTCCTCTCTCTCTCTCTCTCTCTCTCTACATACATATATATATATATATATATATATATATATATATATATATATATATATATGTATATATATATATATATATATATATATATATATATATATATATATATATATATATATATATATATATATATATATATATATATATATATATAATACAAATCCTGACGCAACGGATGCCTTATGATACCGATTTTTCTGCAAATTTGTTTTCTTTCAAAGGTAAAGCCAATAGAAGAACTGTGGTAGCAACGTGCGCCGAATTTATTTAGCCAGAATAATACATTTATGTTTGGTATCGGTAAAGGGCACATGAGGATCACGTATTTAGTGGTATGTGTTCAAGCGATATACCTAACCTCTATACGTTGATCTGTTACTAAATATAGTTGCCGTCACAAATAAGTTTATAACTGGCCAGCCTACAATCTCTCGTCTCCATTCTCTGCAAATGGCTAGAAAAAAACACATGTTGCTAATTTTTTCATTTGTCGTAAAAATTATCTACGTAAAATGATTAAACTGGATTGGCTTGGAGAATCAGACGCATTATTCTTAGTGAAAGAAAAGATATTAGCGAATATAAAATTGAAGCCAAAATAGACAAGATAATTGGCAGGGACGCCATCGTTCGCCATATTTATACAATGTATTCATAGAATAGACATCAAATAGGCTGAAGGAAAAGAAAGCAGGAGTAAAAATAAAGGAACGATGATTCCATTTCGTAAGGTACACTAATGGCATAACGCTAATAAGGAAAACAAAAGAAGAATTATGTGCTCAGAAAAATCTAACTGAAAATCAATAATACGCAAAACAAAGAGTGAATAAGTTAAGATAGGAATGCGATTATGACTATTAACCTGAAGGGCGAACAACTTGAACAAGTAGAATGGTTTACGTACGTTAGGAGTATTATTATGTATAATCTTAAATGGAGCAAATAACTGGAAGAATCATGATGGCAAACAAGTATTAGATGGGCAAAACAATCTCTTTACAATGAACATGTGTGTCTGTGGTGTGTAGGTATTCAACCGATAACTCTAAAAGCGATTAAACAAGTTTTTTTTTTGTATGGTAAGTTTGCGTAAATTGGAGCACTTCAGACATTTTCTGTTTGAAATATAATGCAAAAATAAAGAGTATTTCTTTTATAGTAATAATATCAATTGTTTCTCAACAAAATATTAGAACTTGCCATCAATGGATGCTAATATTTTAGGTATAGTCAAACAATGTGCAAAGGTTCAATTTAGGAATTGAAACAAACTAATCAAGAAAACAAAATGAAATAAAAATTCTAAAAAATTGAGCAAAACCAAGCAATAAAATTAACTACATAGAAATATAAACAACACATAAAAAATACTCTTTCAAGGTAGAATCATTGCAAAAATATTTCTTCATTTCTATGGAAATATTTGCAGACTTAACAAAGGTTTCCCCAATTTTCGTTTTTAGTTTTGATATCAGGTTATATGCGTCAAAGTTGCTTGTGTTTAACAACATTGTCTTGCAGTTCTAGGACTGCTTCAAGAGATACTGTCAGTGATTGGATACTTACCAGAACACGCTATTATAGACGAAGGGTTTTGTCATAAATTTTTACGCATGATTATATTGGATGGCACTGCCTGCTTCTAAATTTTAATTACTTTATACGTCGGTGGCTTCGACTGCAGCAACTTCTTCATCTGAAACTTGATGCTTTGGATGGTTCTACTTCAGTCTTACGGGGTGAACTAATCAATTCTCCCACTTTGAAACTTTGTTGCTTCCTTGGTTATTTTGACATGGAAATGTAATATTTCTTAATGAAAAATTTTAGAGCTGTCAAATCTTTTCTCCTGCGACTAGCTACGCTGGTCTTGAGAAGATGATTCTTCCTAGTTATAAGCAGTGTCGAAAATTGTGGTTAATATTTCTGAAGATGCAAAACTGATCTCGTTAGAAGCATTTCTGTCAATTGACCACACTTGTTAGGGACCGAATGCGTTTGTTGCATTTCTAGCTTTGCTGACAGCTGAAACCTCCTTTAAAAAATTTTGAAACTCAATAGAAGGCAAGCAGTAGTGGTAATAGATACGGGACCTCAAGTGAGCCCAAATCTGGTCAGTAGTAAGGTCACTATTTCCTATAAGTCCTACCCTAAAAGGTTTCTATCTATCAGATTTATAACTAGCAAGATTACAAATAGCTGATAAGGTTGAAAGATTTTAATATTGTTTACTACTTACGCTGTTGTTGTGTTGTTGCACCGCCTGGAGTCTCATATTGATCAGCGCTGCAAACTAATGCCTGGTTTCGATGATCTTTACTTAAAATCTCTCTTCGATATCTAGGAATGCGATATTAAAGAGTCCCAATTTGGTTGTCACCCAAAAGTCAAAAGGGTTTAAAGAGGAAATAATCTTCAATCAGACAGACATGTTAATGTAACAAAATATTAAATTTATTCATATGGATTGAATTCGAAATGGTGAACAAAATAAAATTAAATAGTTGGTACTTCTCAAAATAAGCATTCATTTTACACAAATAGAAATCAAATAAATAGCAAGAACTTCAATGACAAGAAATTGTTAATTTACAAACATGTGACAGAATAATGAGACAAATGTGGTTTGACTATTACTAAAGAAATCTAAACACTTATTATCGAGGTATACATTAAAAATCAGATGCTCTGTGTTGCAGCTCAAAAATGAACAAATTAATATGTAAATTATTTGACGTTTGTCAATCAATTTTGTTAATCTTTTAGTTAGATCCTGGCCAGTTCTAGAGTGAAGCTCAATTTTGAAAAATATACATATATGTATGTCTACGTAAAAACTCTATACTAACTAGATATTAAAGATAATGTACAGGTTGGATATTTTTACAGACAAGACTCACTGGTTACAATTTCAAAAAATGACGTATTTAAATTTACAAAAACTGAGATAATTTCAGAGATTAAAACAGGAAATTCATATTTATTCTAATAGCAGACCCTGACGTTATTCAAAACTAAAACTTGATTGAGTGTCTTTGAAAGTTCAGATTATAAAAATTCAGTTGCCAGATGAGTGTGTAAAACAAACTTTGCTAGTTCAGAGAAAAATTTTGACTCACCGACTCTTCTGTCTTGAATTACCTGGTCACTCTTTGGGGACGATCTCCAAACTGAATCAAATACTGGTAGCTGACACAAGTCTTCAGTGACTCCAACAAGAGAAAAGAAGCTGGGAGAAACAGTGATGGTTCCCATTCATGGTTACTAAGCCGGTGCATTTATTGTGTCACGTGTACAAAACCATTTGACACCTAGGCCGACTTTCTGAATTCGCTTGATGGAAACTTCTCGAATCGCAACTCAAACGCAAATTAAAGCAGTAAGGCAACAGGTTGAAACAAAGAACCACAACTTAAGTTCCGCTTTTATGCTAACTACGATGTTTATTTAAACTCGAAAATTATTAAAACACTTTAAATAACCACTGAGTATTGTTAGAAGGCAGAATAGGTAACAGAAAGACTATTACAAACTCACTTTATAAGACAATTTGAGAGACACCTAAAGTCAACGTGTTTACGCCCCCGGCGTCAGTGCCAGACTCCTCGAGGCAGAGAGCGTTCAGCTGCAGCTGACACCAGCGTGCAGTTTTCAGTGTTATCTGCGTTAGTCGTTATTTTCGAGCTCTTTCTCGCCTTCATTCTTCGAATGGGATAGAACGAGAGCCCAAATCCTTGGCGAAGTCACCAACGTCTTCTATACACACCTCCACAATAATGGACTCGTCCGTTCATTTACTAACCGACTTTCTGGATTTCATCATAATTACGTCAGCTTTTTACCTAGAATTTCAGGACAATAGAGATGTTTATTTTCCGCAACAAAATGCAATGTTTTTCAATATTTAGATCTTGACGTATATTATAGGGAGCTCAGTACGCTTCTTACGATACAGAATAATTTAGCGAATTTTCATCAACATTATTTTGAAACCAAAACGTGAACTATTCAATATAGATAGGGTTTCTGGTGTTGTTTATCATTCTTGAGGGTCTTCTAGGTGTTTTTAAACCAGTAATGATTCCACGTAAAAAGTGAATCGTTACAAAGCTTGTATGCCTTTCCATCTAAAGCATATTTCTAAAACATTAAAACAAACACCCGGAATTGCTTCTCAATAATTATTAAACAGCTTGAGAAAAGAAAGGACCAGATATCAAGCGGTTGAAGGCGATTAGTGTTGTGGTTGGGCAATTACAACATTTTAATCCCATCAGCATGATCGATTTCTGCTGCTGCAAATCTTTTGCTATGCGTAGAGTGACCATCCAGCAAAATTAAAACAGAACTCTCAGAACTTGGCTCAACAATTTTTTTGAAGTGGATGACCCATGTGACAAATAGTTCAGAGTTGATGTATTCTAACTGGTAAATGGTAACGATGCTTCCAGGTGAGTCACCTGTTGTACGTTATTACTAAAAACGCTCCCCTTTTAAGTTTATTATTGAGGGAAAACTGCTCAGCTGCACTTGCGCAATAAACGCGAGTAGTGTTCACACCTCATGCGCAGCTGGCAAGGCTACCAGCTTGATTTTTGCATTTCAAAGCAAGCACCTTTTGTCGCTTTTTAGAGAGCTGAGAAGCCACTTTTGAAATCTGTGAAGCAATGTTTTTTTTTCACTTTCAACTTGATTTAAATTTAAGCATATGATATCTTTAACTTTTCTTGTGGAGTTACTTTGACAGTTTAATTTATTTTACGAATATAATAATGATAAAACACACTGAAAATTGACTTATATTTTTTCTAGGTGTTAAATGAGCAAACACATTTTCACATGACATAAAGTGTTGCATTAAAACAGGGTTTATCAGCTTAATAATGACAGAATTGTATTATTTATAAAACTAGTTAGAAGGGGCTTCAGGCTGGATCGCATTTTTCTTGCTTTTTGCACCAATTCATAAGCTGTCTCATATTCATGCGTAGTTTTTTACAAAGCGTAACATTTTCAATGCATCTAGATTTTTACTACATATTTTTGTAATGGCACACCTTAAAATCACATAAATCTTCTAACTAATAATGTTTTTATCATTATTATTATGGCCCGTTATTAATTAGTTGTACAGGTGTCCCATTTTGATTGCATTTGCTGGGTATCTCGATTACTAGCGATGATAGAACCTTGCGGTTTTCGCGAAACTAAGCTACCTTTGTCGCTAACAAAATTATCATAGATTTCTTAGTTTTCAGGTACCCCTTGTATTTCGCTTGTCTGACAACTTGTCAAAAAGGTAAAAACCGAATCCTTTTAGAACTTTTTACGTAGAATCTAGCGGCATAGCTGTTTTTTTTAATATTACGGTTTTTTAAATATTACCAATGTTTTGTTTTTTAAAATGGGACACCTGCATATCTGTAAAGAAATTAATTAACATTTATACTCAAAAATATATAACATTATAGAAAAAATCCTTATTTTCATAATTCGCAATCAAAATTTTCCACTATGCTTTGCGAAAATGCTGTTGCTTATTTAATTTTATATGCTAACAATAAATCTAGGAAATTATTTAAAGCAGCCATTTGTCAATATATTTATTGCCAATTTTCCATAAAACAGTGCTCCCTGCCTAAATTTATGCAACAAAAGGAAATAGCATTAATAAATAATTATTATCCAGTAAGTATATCAGCAAAACCCAGCTAAAAAATCGTAATATAAACACTAAACTAATCTAGTAAATCAAAAGAACAGTTTAAAATAATTTCTATTTTATTGTATGAACCCTTCACAAACTTTTCATATTCGTTTTTAGGAATTAGGTAAAACAACGGGATGATTTTGTAAGTAGCTAAAACTTTCTCTAATTGCGTTTCCTGAATCTTGAATATTATTAAAATGAACTTTTAAATTTTATTCTACAGATACCTCCATAGAAATAAATCCAATATAGACAAGTCTGGCGACCTATGGGTCATCTTACAGGCCCATTGGTTCCGATTTATTGAGTTGGAAAATTATTTTCCAGAAATAACCTCGCCATTTGAGAATTCTGTGCAGAAGCCCCGCCCCTGTTGATGATTAATTTTGTTTACATGCGCTAAAGGAACATCATCGAGCAATTCAGGTATAGCTAAAATTTCAACGTAGCGATGAGCTGTTAGATTTCCCTCAAATATTCAACATTTTATCTGTGTTCCTAATATGAAGCAATACACATTAAGACCAACCCTGCTCTGCTGTCTTCTGGGAAATATTTGATATTGGTTTTCGCGGGAGCAGAGTTGGCTATAGTGCCTATTAAGTATACCGGAATTATTAAAATAAGCTTCGTCTGACCATATAACCTACATTCCAAAATCTCTAACCATATCGCATCTTTCCCGACACCAATTGCAGAAGACTACCTGACGTTGAGCGTCACCGGGGTGAAGGTGCTGGACAAGCCTAAATTTCTATGGGTGGAATTGTGTTTTCTAAGAAATTTTTACCTTTTGGAATCTCTACGGTACCTTTAACAGCTCTACATGAGTTTATAGGGTAAGGTTCTAGATTAGCCAGAACTGTGACTTCCTCAACCTCTCGATTTTATTTATTATATTGTCACATTCGTCTCTATGAGAATAAAGTTTATGAACTTCGTTAGTTCTATGATTAAAACCGGTTGTAAAGTGTGTTGGTAACAGCGAATTATATTTATACATGGACCAGAAGTGACAGGTGTAGAACAGTGTAGAAGGTCTAAAATTTCTATGGACACAATAAATAGGTGAACCGCAAATAGAGTGAGTTAGTTTAGTATTGAGTTAGTGTTGGTGCAGTATAAGTGATCATAGAAGGCGAACAGTGAAGTATATATATATATATATATATATATATATATATATATATATATATATATATATATATATATATATATCTGTGTGTGTGTTTTTTTAATGAGGTTTGTTAAATGATTCGTGACCAAGTATATTGGGTTGCCTACTTTCTGGATCTCTAAATAGAAATGAAGCAATAATATTTAAACACAACTGACAACCAACTATTTACCTGTTAAAATACATCTCAGATGCCGCTTCAGCAATTACATTACTCAATATAAAACAAGGCAACATATCGTATTTCTCAAAATGTCCGGACTTTTGGTTTACTGCCGTAGTCGCAATGATACTTTCACACAATAAATAATTAAATACAAAAAACAGCCAAATTTGAAAATTAAACACAATATTTATATAGTTAAAATAAGCAGTGACACTGTATAAAACAATTTTGGGGACTGTCACTTGTTTCCAAGTAAAAGATAAACAGTAGCATTTTTGCATAGCATACTGCGAAATTTTGTTTATGAATGATAAAAATTAGGATTATTTTCGTTGTTAAATAAAATAGACCCATAATGTTTTATATTTTGTTAAGAAAATTAATATACACAATAAAAAATTTAAAAAAAAAACTGATTAAATGTCAAATTATAAATGAAAAACCAGTTCCTCGGAAAATTGACCTCGTAGAAAATCTTTCTTCACAGTCGTTTGATAAAGAGGAGATGGGCCTCCTAAAAAAGGGGTTAACATTCGGTATAGAGTCACAAAAATTTTTATTAGAGAAGCTTGTAAAAGTACAATTTCAAAAAACTTGAAAGAAAATAAGTCCACAAAAAAACTAAATTGTAATCAAATTAAAATAGTTAAACGATTACGAGAGAAAGATTGTTTCTATGTTAAAGCAGATAAAGGCAATAAGGTAGTGAGTTTCGACAAAAACGATTACAAAGATAGAGTTTATAACGCCATAGCGATAGGACCGTACAAAAAACTAAATAAAAACCAGCTACCAAAAATGATTTCGGACGTTAAAAATAGTCTAAAAAGTTGTCACAATCTCATATAAAAAGAAGGAAGTTACAAGTATCTAATCCGAAAGTTCCCAAGAAGTACGGTCTCCCAAAAATTCATAAACCGGGAAATTCAATCAGACCTATTGTTTCGGCTATAGATTCCCCGACTTATAATGTAGCTAAGTGGTTGACAGAGTTTAAAGGCTTGCCTGTCAAACAGAAAAGTTTTTCAGTAACAAATTCACTTGAATTTATTAATAAGATTAAAGGGGTTACATTGACTGAAGGCGTTCCCACGGAGCAAACTTTAACGTATTTAGAGCAGTTGCTAAAAATGAATAACATAAATGAAAATGTCTGCAAAGACTATTTAACTCTAACAAACTGTTGCATCAAACAAAATATTTTTCAATTCAACAATGAATTTTTTCAACAAACCCAAGGCCAGCAATGGGCAATCCGCTATCGTCATTTATTGCAGACCTTTTCATGAGCAGATTTAAAACAGATCTTGAAAGTGAAAATGGTTATTTTCCTGGAGTGTGGTGTCGTTGCGTGGATGATATTTTCGCGGTGTTTAACACAAACATTTGCAGAATAGAAGATTTTATTGCCAAATTAAACAATAAATTTGATTCTATAAACTTTACCCATGAATTAGAAATTAATAATAAATTACCCTTTCTAGATGTACTAGTTATCAAGAATAAAGACATTTTAGAATTCGATGTCTACGGAAAGGAAACCACTATTCTAAGCTACATCCCGAAAGACTCGCATCATACGTACGCACAATAAATGGCTAGTTTGAATTTTTTAGTAAATCGGTTAATTAATTTTTCTTTAAACAAAAGTAGATATACCAAAGAACTAAATTATATTAAGACCGTGGCCGAATATAACGGATACACTACTTGCCTAGTGTAAAAATTAACAGACAGATTACAAAGCAAATCTTGACGGAATCAACGACGTTCAGAAGAGAAAAGTCGGAAAAAAACTTTGTTTGCTTACCATTTGAACCTAGAATCAAGAGGAGTCTAGACAGCATTTTAAAAAAAGTCAACTTACAGCTAATATTTTCAACAACAAAAACCTTAAAAAACTTGCTAGGTAACCCAAAAGACAAGGATAGCACGGACAAAATGTCGGGAATTTATAAATAAGTTGTAAAGATTGTAATCTTAAATACGTCGAAGAAACAAAAAGATCGACTGGAATTAGATTCAAAGAACACTTATCCCAATTACGTTACGGTACTGTAGATAAGACTTTCGTCACCCGACACATTTGGGATAACAATCATCACGTTGATAAAGATAATCTGAAATTAATAAAAAATGTTACAAAACCAGGACAGCTAAATTCGTTCGAAAGCGTATATATTGCGAAATATAGTTACAACAAAAAAAATTTATGAACGCTTCACCACCGCCAATTACGAGTCACCTGATCGATTGCTTTGTTAAATAATTCCCACGTTTCAGCACGTTCTAAAGATAACATAAGTATACAGATATTGCCGCCAAAAGAACCTATGTTAATTTAGCTGTCGTTGAACCTTCTCAAAACTATAACAGATGGACACTTTTTAGATAAAGTAGTAGTTACAGTGCAAAGACCTTGTCCGGCGATGAAAATACAATACACTGTGAATTTTGCCTGCGACTAGTTTCCCACCTCAGTTCGATCTCTTTACCTAAGATCCGGTATATAATTTGATGTTAGTTTTTTCAGTACTTCGAATGTTTCATCATCCGATGACGCTAACTTGGTTAGTGAAACGACCGTCAGGTCTCTTAAAATGTGTTATGGTGATTTGGGTTCTCCAAGTGTACTTATATTTTGGCAAAGCCTGTGAAAATGCAAATAAATTTCTTGACAAATATACAGGCTGTCCCATTAAAAAACCAAACATTGCCCAATATTTGAAAAACAATAATATTTAGAAACAAAATAACTACGCCACTAAATTCTATGTAAAAAAGTTCTAAAAGAATTCGTTTTCACCTTTTCGACAAGTTGTCAGACAACTGAAATACCTGAAAATGCAAGCTTTTCAATACTCCCCTTTAGTTCGGAAATTAAGATTGCTATGACCATTTTCTCTACTGCATCTTTTGTTTCAAAAAAAAATATTTCCGGTTCGCAAAAATCGCAAGTTTCTGTCTTTACTAATAACCGAGATACCCAGCAATTGCCACCAAAATGGGACAGCTGTACATAATAGAAGATAAAAATTGTCAATAGCAGAAATTTAGCGAGGAGGTTTTTTTCCTAAAATATGTAATGGTATTTTAACATGTTTTTACTTCATAGTAGAACACCCATAACAGAAAATCATAATTTGATTAGGAAGATCCAAATTATTTCGAGTTCATTTAAAAATTGTAAATCCAGGATAGCCCAAGTTGGTCACTATAAAGAATGCAAAAGCACTGACGCAGCATAAGCGTTATTTTAAAAAATATGGACAAAAATGTTTGACCATTAGAAAAAAGTTTATTAAACAGCTGACAACAGTTTGAATAAAGTTGATTAAACTGCGCTACAATAACACCATCCGAACTATAAGTATTAGTTGTATACAGAGTGTTTACGGTCTTGTGATTTTATTTTTAGGGGATCATTAAACACCTTAAAAGTAAGTCACTAACGCGAAAATGCCTCAACAAATGTTTTATAATAAGTGAGATATGAGACAAATACACATTTTATTGAAATTATTAGTTGTCCAATCTAACCACCTTAAAATAGATGTCCGAAGTTATCGCCGTGTTGTTGAACGGAAAGTAAACATGAGTTGAAACGGTAAGTAGGCTGATGCTAATAACTTTTCGGATCTGTCAAGCTATTTCAGTAGTTGCAACTACACAGTAGTTTGTGTGGCATACATTCTACCATATTAATCTTAATAAAGAACGTAAAAATGGTATATAATTTACGGTGAAGTACATCGGAATTTTGCTGCTGCAAGCCGATTGTGTACTGAGTGGTTTCCTAACGGACTAACTCGAATTTTACAAAAAATAATTGCTCTAGTATACCGTGCACAAGAAACTGGTGTACTGCAAAAACGTCAAGGTTGGGATAGTAGGCCTGGCCGACACCAACGAATTTTTGATGCCAATCGAATGTCAAATCGAATTGTCTGGCACTGGACGAAAATTAATTGCATCCTTTCCATGTACAAAAAGTACAAGCTACTTATTGGTCCGTTTGTGTTGCCACACCTATTGACCGGAAATGATTTTTCTTTTTTTTTTGCAAAATAATTTGCCAGAACTGCTAGAAGGAGTACCTTTAAATGTAAGTCAAGACATGTCGTTTCTTGAGGATGGAGCACTGCAGTGTTTAATCGTTTAGTTCGCCAACGTTTCAATAATGTGTTCGAAAAGACATGGATTCAACGAGGTAGTCCTCTACCATGGGCTTCTCGATCACCCGACCTTAACACCTTATACTTTTATTTGTGAAGTCTTATAAATCCCACCGTATACACACACACACACACACACACACACACACACACACACACACACACACACACACACACACACACACACACACACACACACACACATATATATATATATATATATATATATATATATATATATATATATATATATATATATATATATATATATATATATATATATATATATATATATATATATATATATATATATATATACAATGTCACTCACGATCGATGTTAGGTTAGACGCTTACGGAGAAGAGGACATGGGATTATTTTGAAAATTTTGTTTCTTGGGTAACTAGTTCCGCTCTATCGATCTAAAATATTTTCAGCGATGCATCTTGGTGAGGTGAGCTATGTGTTTTCTATAGCCCAGTGATGCCTATTATGCCTGTTGTAAACTCCGCAGTTGGTAAATCAAATTTCGCTAGTCCATAAAATTTTCATGAAAAAATTGGGATTTTCTCGCATATTTTGAATATACCATTCTCAAAATCGTACTATTCGGAGTAAACCATTTGCCGATAAACTTATACTATCCTAGTCTTGCATGGATTGTAGTAATTAACGTCCAGTATTCGATGGGCGGATGACTTAGGGGCATTCGTTTCAATAGAAATTAGCATATATATATATATATATATATATATATATATATATATATATATATATATATATATATATATATATATATATATATATACACAGTGTCACTTACTGTCGATGGTATGTTAGGTTACGGAGAACATGGGCTTATTTTGAAAATTTGGTTTCTTGGGTAACTAGTTCTGCTCTATCGATCTAAAATATTTTCAGCGCTGCGGCGTTACCACATCTTTTCAAAAGTGGCAACAACTTTAATATTTTAAATGAGACGCTTCGCCGTTGCCTTCCGATTATTTTATAATACTTCGCTATACCTATTTCCAACGGTTTTTTAGAAAATATTTAATTTCCAAATTATTTGTGCAAAACATAGCTTCAATTGAATGTTTATTATTTCGCAATTTGGATTCGGAGAAAGCTGAAATTTGGTGTAGTTTATCAATGTCCTATCTACTAGTCATGTCTCAAGGAATTTGTTCTCCGTTATACAGGGTCGCTTAAAATTTGTGATTCTACCGATAGATAAAAATTGTGAAAAGTATATTTTTAACGGAACACAATGCATATTATCAAATATACTGAAAGGCAATTAAAGTTGCCTATATATATATATATATATATATATATATATATATATATATATATATATATATATATATATATATATATATATATATATATATATATATATATATATATATATATCGGATTATTTTACCGTATTTTGTGTTAGGTAGCTTTGAAATGTCATAAAACATATCATTATGAAAATTGGCCATTTAGTGCATCAATGATAAAACGTTTGCGCGTTTATTACCGAAAATTTGATTTGAAAAGTTTCAAAATGGAAGGCAATAGCTATTCAAATGAAGTTTTGATGAATATGTTTATAGTTCCTGGTCTATGTGATCTAATTATAGCAATAACATGCAAAAGGTTTAATGAAATGTGTTCCGATTTACAACCAATGAACGAGAGAAAATATGTACCATTGCAAAATAATTTCATCAGTGCTGCATGAATTGCTATCTCAGTTATTGTAAAAGCTACAAAGTCGGTAAATGGGTAATGTTTCCAGGATGGTATTATTATTTCAGGACCGCCATCCCATTTATTAGTTGTTTTTAGTTTTTGAAATAGTGGCAAATAACTAGAAATTTAGTACCTACCAGATCCCTGAAATGTCTTGGGAATGATTGATGCCGTTCAGGAAATTTATTTTTGTAAATTTTGGGAGTAACTGTAAACTTTCTGTGGGCTACGAAGTAGGTTTATAACATGTGATTTTTTTCTTTATTAGCTTAATTAAGAGCCATGTCTAATGGTCCGCCATTTGAAGCTAATGTCAACGTAATGAAAATTAATTTAAACCAAAGGGAAGCAATTAACGAATTCAAATTGAATAAAGGAAGTGCAGAAAGCAATAGAGAAAGCACTTCAAATCAAACCTAATTTAACAGTTATAAGATAAATTGTTGTTTTTAGAATTTGTTTATTTCAGTATTTATTCGAAAGAAAATACAAATTTTGAAAGGGGGATAAAAATAATATTTAATGCAATAAAAATCCAATATGGCGTCTATAATAAAAACGCTCGGGACGTAGCAAGTGCGTTATGGTAGTGAATTTTTATAGGAATAATATATATATAATATATTAGTGATTTAGACTTATATTAAAAGTTATAAAAAATTACTTTATTTAACTAGGAACAGTAAAAAGTAAAGTGAAGAAGTGCAAGCAACCACATGATTTCTAGCATAAATATTTATACAGTAATTTTTTTCATTTATCAATTGTCAATATGAAATTGAAAATTTAGGTTAGCAGAAACAGACGCAATAAACAAAGAATAATGATAATAATAATAATAATAATAATAATAATAATAAACTTACAATGGACGAAGAAATATCTTTGCTGCCTACGTGGATTACAAAAAAGCTCGGGACGCAGCAAGTGCGTTATGGTAGTGAATTTTCATAGAAATGATCTGGCACAAAATATTTTATTATAACTTTTTTTTCTTGTAACATAGAAATCTAAATTTTGGTGTATAGTTTACTTTTTGTATCGTAAACCTACCTACCAAATTTGGTTATCATAGATTTTATATTTTTTAAGATAAAAAAATTTTTCAAATGAAAACTCAAAATTTTTCCGGAAAACCTCGTCCAATTTTTCTAAAAAACGAACTTGTCAAAGCCATTTACAAAAGGAAGGTACGTGCCAAATTTTATTAAAATCGGCTTATTACTTACTTTTTGAGATAAGAATTTTTTCGAATGAAAACTTAAAATTTTCCCGGAAAACCTCGTCCGATTTTCCTGACTAACGAACTTGTCAAAGCCATTTACAAAAGGAAGGTACATGCCAAATTTTATTAAAATCGGCTTATTACTTTTTGAGATATGAATTTTTTTCAAATGAAAACTCAAAATTTTCCCGGAAAACCTCGTCCGATTTTCTTGACTAACAAACATGTCAAAGCCATTTACAAAAGTAAGGTATGTGCCAAATTTTATTAAAATCGGCTTATTACTTTTTGAGATATGAATTTTTTTCGAATGAAAACTTAAAATTTTCCCAGAAAACCTCGTCCGATTTTCCTGGCTAACAAACATTTCAAAGCCATTTACAAAAGGAAGGTATGTGCCAAATTTTATTAAAATCGGCTTATTACTTTTTGAGATATGAATTTTTTTCGAATGAAAACTCAAAATTTTCCCGGAAAACCTCGTCCGATTTTCCTGACTAACAAACTTATCCAAGCTATTAACAAAATAAAGGTACATGCCAAATTTTATCAAAATCGGCCCTTTATTTTTTGAGTTATCGGTGTGATACACACATATATATATATATATATATATATATATATATATATATATATATATATATATATATATATATATATATATATATATATATATATATATATATATATATATATATATATATATATATATATATATATAAACATATAAAAATTGAAACTGACCTCGGATATGGGTTCTAGGGGTCCTAGTTCGCGCTCATTTGCAAAAATTTTTTCAAAATTCAAAAGTCGGGATCTCCCCATTAGTGAATTTTTTCTACGAAAATTCACTAAAAGGCATTTGATTCAGTTCCACAAGAATGGCTTATAAGTGTGATGAAGATCTATAAGATCGATACATACATCCTGAGGTTCCTTCAACACAAAATGTCTACCTGGAGAACAAAGATTCAGTTACGGGTACAAACCAATCAGAAGAGGCATATTTCAAGGCGACTCGCTAAGTCCATTGTAGTTCTGCCTTGCATTGAATCCACTATTAAACCGCCTGAGCTCCACCAGTTATGGTTTCAGTATAAAAAGCAATGGCAGGGAGCAAATGAGGCTAAATCATGCTGTATATGGATGATCTTAAGCTGATGGCCTTCGCAAAGAACCACCTGGAACAATTCCTTAAAATCGTGGAAGGGTTTTCCAGAGACATTGATATGCAGATTGGGCTTGATAAATGTCGCACTTTTGTGTAGTCAGAGGGAAAATACAATGAGGTGTATATGGAATGCAGAACGGCCAGCACATTGCCGCGATGAATGTGGAGGAGTGTTATAAATACTTGGGAATACAGCAAGCGAGGAAAATAAACCACACGGTAATGAAGAACGATCTGACAAACGAGTTTACGAAACGAGTAAAGCAGGTGGTGCGATCACATCTTAACAGTAAGAACCTGACTAAGGCTCTGAATACATATGCATGTTCTGCACTTAGCTACTCATTTGGGATTGTGAACTGGAGTAAAACGGACATCGAAAATCTACAACGGAAGGTGCGAACACTATTAACAAAATCCAAAAAGCATCATCCCCCTAGTGCTATCGAGCGAGTAACCCTACCTAGACACCAAGGTGGAAGGGGAGTGTTGGATATTGGTAAACAGTTGGACCAGCAGATAGTGAACCTGCGTACATACTTCCATCAGCGGGCGCTTACTTCTGAACTACATCGTACCATATGCGAGTCAGATGATTCAACACCGCTACAATTAAAAGAAAGTTAAATACAAAGTCACCATCGGACTGATCAGGACAATGCAATCTTGGATACAGAAGCCTCTTCATGGACGACATCTGAATGAGACAAACTGGCGTCGAACTACTGGTTACTGTCCGAACAGATGTTTCCAGAGACAGAGGGGTTTTTGCTGGCCATGCAAGATCTGGTCATCCCAACAAGAAACACTTGAAGTATATAGTTGAAGATAATTCGGTCCAAGATGACAAATGTAGATTCGGGTGTCAGTCATCAGAGACTATCCAGCACGTCATAGTAGGATGTTAAGCATTTGCTGCAAGAGAGTATAAAGAGAGGCACGACGCAGTTGCCAGGATAATTCATCAAGAACTGGCTCTGAAACTGGGACTTTTAAACCTCAGTAAGGAGCTCTACTATAGATACACTCCTGGGCTTGTTCTAGAAAACTTGGGATACAGGTTGTACTGGGATCGGACCGTGCTCACAGATCAACGAGTTGCACACAACAGGCCAGATATAATAATAGTGAATAAGTCCTGCAACCAAGTGACGCTGATTGATGTGGCCATTCCAAATATCTAGATATAAAGTACAACGAAAAGAACCTTAAGTACAGATACCTCGAGATACAAGTAAAGAGACAGTGGAATAATAATGTTGTCAGATAGAATAAATTAGGATTGGAACGATAAGTTCAAAACTATGAGAAATGGGTATTGAATGGGTATGGGAATGGGTAATTCGAAATTTGCAGGTATTGAATTAAGCTATAGATTACGGTATTTTTTAACTAACTAATATAGTCAAATTTTAATACATGTTTTCTTTATTATCAGAAGTTGTAAACATTTGAGAAGTTTATACATTAAAGGTTTAACTACATGAAATTTCTGAAGATCTGAAAACCCCGGTAAGAAACCACTACATTTTAGTGAATTTTCTTAAAAAAAATTCACTAATGAGGAGATCTCGACTTTTGAATTTTGAAAAAATTTCTTCAAATGAGCGCTATTTAGGACCCCTGGAACCCAAATCCGAGGTCGGTTTCAGACTTTATATGTTTATATATATATATATATATATATATATATATATATATATATATATATATATATATATATATTTATATGTATATATATATATGTATATATATATATATATATATATATATATATATATATATATATATATATATATATATATATATATATATATATATATATGTTTATATATTTATGTGTCACACCTATAACTAAAAAAATAATTAATAACCGATTTTGATAAAATTTGGTGAGTACCTTCCTTTCGCGAGTGGCTTGGATAAGTTCGTTAGCCAGGAAAATCCGCCGAGGTTTTCCCGGAAAATTTTGTGTTTTCTTTCGAAAAAAATCGAAAAAAATTTATATCTCCGGAATTAACAAAGTAAGGGCAACTAAATTTGGTACACGGGTTTATATCGTTATATGTAAGCTACCTACCAAAATTTAGCGCTGTCGGTTAAAGGACAAAAAAGTTACAGGCATTTAAAGAAAAATAAATTTGGGTTTTCCTCAAAACGTCAAAGTCACAATTTTAAACGTCAAAATTGTTAATATTTAGGCAATGAACCTGAAATTAATATGATCTATGGAAGGAAAATGTCTCAAGAATAATGTTTTACAAAGCCTGAGCTCTTAGTTTCAATCGTCAATGTCCTTCATTTTACTAAAATATTCCCAGAAAATTCAATTCAAATAGACCCTTTCTCTGATACTTTAGCAGTAGTGTTGGCTATAGAGTTTATCGTTTACTGGTCAATATCATTTTCGTCGAACTTTCGTAAAAAATCATTAAAGCGCAATATATCCGTTATTATGCAAGTTACGAAAAAAAGTTTTATACATTAATTGTAGGGTGTCTTAAGCTACATTTAAAAAAGTATTTTCACAATTACAGGGTGGCCCATCAGTCGTTGGTGATTCAAATTTTCTTTTTTTTTTTAGTGAATTTTTTTAATCGAACACGCCCTATGTTATTGCATTTTTGTATTTTCCATCGAAATATAATACATCTTTGTAAGAAGAGAAATTCGGGATGCAGCAAGTGCGTTATGGTAGCGAATTTTCATTAAATGCTTCAAATTTTGAATCAATTTGCTATTAACCCATAAGGTTGACCAGAAAACCAGTTTTTTCGGGAACAATTTAAGTTTACTTTCGGAAATTTTTGTACATTTTCAAACAATAAAGTTGTTTTGATGAAACATCGTACATTGTTTTTACTATATAGGTTATACTGGTAACTAAATTTGATGCCTGCTTTCTTTAAAAAAACACACATATTTGCTATTTAAAAATATTTTTATGAAAATTCACTGCCATAACGCACTTGCTGCGTCCAGAGTTTTAATATCTTGCAATGATTGTAACTTCCATTCTTTAGATTTTTATCTACGATTTATTTAACCCTTTGAGGACAACTGGTTAGTGACAGAAACCACATTCTATGTAAACGGTTGTAGCAATGCCAACTGGTTTCCAACGACTGCCATGATGTATAATGGATTGCCTATGTCCACTAGTAACTGTTAGTGGCATTTATTCAATTGTTCAATCTCAATTTGTCTGGAATTAGTCATTATCTCCCGCGCGTTTTTCATGTGTGCACGTTAAGTTTGTGTTATACCAGTTATTGGAAAATATTCTGAAAAATGGCTGGTAAGTTATGAAATATTATCATACAAACACATTATTAGTGTAATTGCTTCAGTATCTGATTATAATTTCTTCGCATGACATGTAATATGTGTGGTCACTGCTGATAACCACCGGGCTAACGTGCTATTATTTTCTAGGTTGTAAAGATAAGTGGACGTTTGAAGACTTAGAGGCAATGTCTCAAAGAGAAATTTGGGCATATTTAGACGATATTCCCAGCGATATTGAATCTATCACATCTGATGTAGATGACGAAGAAGCTGAACTTTCAAATCAAGCAGAGCTGTCAGACCCAAGCCAAGAACTGTTTGATATAGAATCAATGGAAATCTGGTACGAATCAGACGAACATGTATAATATAGTGACTATGACCCTGATGATGACATCCCATTGTCCGCACTACGTACTAAACCATGTAGAGGTTAAATTTCCTGGACAAACGATCCTCAGTTCACTACTATAGTACAAACATTTTCGAAGCAAACTGGTCCTAACGTGCCAGAATGTGTGGAGAGCCCAAAAGATATGTTTCTTCATCTGTTCCCAGAAGAGCTTATAAGTCATATTGTGTTTCAAACTAACTTGTACGCTGTCCAGCAAAATTTCCGAAAACCATATGTACCTACTAATAACGACGAAACCAAGAGATTCCTCGGAGTAAATTTGATCATGACTTTAAAGAAGATGCATAGTTATCGAGATTACTGGTCATCCAGAGAAGAAATGAGAGACTTCTATATAAGTTCTGCAATTGCAAGGAAGAGATTTTCATGGCTACTTACCAACTTACATCTGAATCATAATGCTTTGCAACACAAGAAAGACGAAGTGGGGTTTGATAAGTTGTACAAAGTAAGGCCACTACTGACGAAATTATCAGAGACTTTCGTTGCAGCGTTACATCCAAGTGAATACCAATCAATCCATGAATCGATGATGAAATTCAAAGGACGAAGTAACATCTGGCAGTACATGCCGATGAAACCGACCAAACGTGGATAAGTTTGGGTACGAGCCGATTCTACCAGTTATATGTGCCAATTTCAAATATATACGGGCAAAGTTAGTGATGCCGTTAAAAAAAATTAGGAAGCCGTGTTGTAAAAGACCTGACAAGTGGCTTAGTTGGTA
Source organism: Tillus elongatus (assembly GCA_964006375.1). Taxonomy (NCBI): domain Eukaryota; kingdom Metazoa; phylum Arthropoda; class Insecta; order Coleoptera; family Cleridae; genus Tillus; species Tillus elongatus. Next base: position 102,655,257 of record OZ023262.1, on the reverse strand, counting down.
AATACCATAGAGTTTATTTCGACAATTTTTTCAACTCTGTGCAGCTTCAGCAAGATCTGCTTCAAGATAGAATTTACTCTTGTGGGACAGTTCGTCGTGGTACAACAAATCTACCTTATTTCAAAGCAGACAAAATTCTAAAACGAAGGAGAGTCAGATTGACATGTTTCCAGGGACGGTGCAGCCGCTTTGAAGCGGATGGATAAATGCAGTGTTCTGTTGTTGAGCAATTACCAAAATCCTTCCATAGTAGAAACAGCCTCAAGAAAAAGGAAGAATGGTTTGGTAGAGGAAACAAACGGTCCTCTGCTCGTGAAAGAATACAATCGACATATGGGATATATCGATAAATTTCACATGTACAAATCATTATATGAGATGGACCGAAAATCGCACAAATGGTGGCACAGAATTTTTTGGTATTTTCTGGACGCATGTATAATAGTAAACGCTTTCATTTTGTACCAGCAGAGAACACCAGCACAAACTATGAGTCTTAAGCAATTTCGTTTGTCAGTTGCTGTTGGTTTGATTGGTGTCTCACCTGAAAATGAAAAACGTGACCGTAAATCGTCCAGCACATCTTCAAATAAATTTTTAAAAAATTGTGCCATTAGAAGTACGATATGATAAATGTGCACATTTGCCAGAACGTTGTAGTTCACTAAGATGTGCTAACTGTAGCACTTCAAAAGATGTCCACAGAACCATATGAAAATGTTCCATTTGTAATGTGGAACTGTCTTAACAAGGACCGGAATTGTTTCACCGTGTACCACACCAAGTGAGCAGGTGCCCAGTGGTTACTAACGAAAACCATATCCTGCAGGACAAAAGACGTTTCAAACAAATAAGTGCGTCATTTACTTTACATTAAATAAGTATAATAAATATGTTTTTATAAGCAAAATAGATTTTTTCAATAAGAAATTAATTGTGTCCTCAAAGGGTTAAAAAGTATACCAGCGCAGGTAATATCATCTGTCTTTGTCCAACATTCTAGATATTGCATTACAGATTTTGAAGTGATGTCGAGGATTATTTTAATATTAATTTCTAATAACTTTTTTTTCTTTAAACAAAAGACTTGAAAATTCGAACACAACCACGTCTATCTACTTTACTTTCTTTTAACAGGTAAATTTTCGTTTCAATCACTTAAAGAATTTGAAAGATTTTGCGTTTTGGACGTTAAGATCTGATGAACGAACTCAAGCTATTAACAAAATGAGGGTAATTCTCAAATTTGGTCCAAATCAGTGAATATTTTTTGTTATGTTCAAAACAGTAAAAGATATCCCTTTCTTTTATGTTTCATCTCAAAGACCTTAAAAAATTGACCCTAAAATATCCAAACCAAAATACCGTAAGTTCTCAAATAACCGAGATACGGGGGTTTGTCAAAAACGCACCATTTTGGTTTTTCCCAATTATTTTAAAAACAAAAAACAATTGATAAAATGTGATGGCAGTTCTGAAATAGTAATAGAATCCTGAGCGTAATGTTGCTTAGGAGTCTATTACTATTTCAGAACTGCCATCAAATTTTACCAATTGTTTTTTGTTTTTCAAATAATTGGGGAAAACCAAAATGGTGAGTTTTGGCTCTTATAATAAACAAGATCGCAATACATGTAGCACAAATCTGGGACACACTGTAGATCGAATCTATAAATGAACGCGAATCTGTTCCATTTGAACATATATTTAGGGTCAGTTTCAATTTTTATAAGCTTATGTATATATCACTTCCATAACTCAAAAAATATTAGGCCGATTTTGTTTAAATTTGGTAGGTGCATTACCTTAGTAAGTGGCTTCGATAGGTTTGTTACCCAGGAAAATCCGACGAGTTTTTCCGGAAAAGTTTTGGGTTTCGTTTTTATATCCGAAAATTACAGTGAATTTTTTCTACGAAAATTCACTTAGAATGAGAAAAACAAGGTACATACCTAGAGAGAGAAATGAAAGTGTGGAGGAAGAGGTAATAGAAGAAAGTTGAATCTGTAACTTTTCAAGTAGTTTTTTGATTTTGGTAATAAAAAAATAAAGATATTAATTGTTTAGAATTTACAGTAAAATCTGTGGTGATAAAATTCTATTCTTGAGATGGGTGGAGAAACCACTTAGAAATCCTAGTTATGAGTTTTAAAAAATATCAGTAAAACAGTACCAACAACGTTTATTAGATTTATTTCTGGGTATTTAAAAGAACATAACACTATGTTTACTTTACAATACTTTCTAGAACACAACAGTTGTAGTCTGATTGCTTACACAAAGCGTGGTTGTAGGTGATTTCTCAGGGGTATTTGTATGATTTATAAAAGAAGTAATATAGTAGTACATACCGCACATTGCGTTCACATAGCTCTCTATCAAACTTTATTTTAGAATTCAATAAATTAGCTAACTAGTTTCGACGAAGTATAGACGCTGCTTATACTGCTAAAAAAAACAATAAATAAACCTAATTATTTTTGAGATAAAGCTTATGTGCAAACATACTGGAAGCGTAATATATTACGTTAAGGAAAGAAAATGAAAACACAGAGTATTCTGACCACCCCCTTCTAAGAAATTAATTTAAATAGCGACACATTTCTAATTAAATAGACTGATTTTGGTAAATGTATTTTTAGTGACACACTGAAGGTTTGTTTGGTCGTGTGAAATTGACGCCAGACAATTGGAGTTTAAGATTCAAATTTGCTACATATCTGTGCGTCCTATATAATATAAAAATATATAGAATGATTTATTACTTATTTATTTACAACAGGGATCTGATTTTCTTATAAATAAAAGAGTCTGGACGCAGAAAGTGCGTTATGGCAGCGAATTTTCATAGGAATGATCTACGCAATTTTTCGACTCAATTCAAAATGCATTCGAACCCAAAAGTAGAAGACGTAGATACAAATTTTTGATAAGATTACCAAAGGCATTCATTTTCGCGCTCAAGTCTAGTTATGAACTTGCCTATCTTAAACTGAGTGGGATCGTCGAATATACCAAGCTTATGATATCATCGAGACACACATGTATGAAGTGTTGCCTTTCATAAATTGTTGCATAAAGAACGTACCATCAGAAAGTAATATGATATTATTTACCGCTCAATTATTTCGTTGTAAATTTGAGCTTTAAATATAAGCAAACCTAGTATCCTCTTGTCAACATGCTAGAAAAGAACGTGCTCTGTCGGCAATTTTACTGATATAATTCAGGCCCTTGTCTGCGACAGAGCTGAAAAAATAATACCAAAATTCTTTATCTAGTTTTCCTTTGACTTCGCTTCAAACTCTGTAGAACTGAGGCTTTTGTAATTTGACTCCGGCACTTACGCTGAAGAGTTTGGCTTTATTATGAGTTTCGTCGAGTGAGCAAATAATAGTTGGCGTAGAAATGCTTCTTGTTTACAGGTGTCCCAAAACTGATGCCAGTGCTTTTGGGACTTTATTCAGGGGACTAAAACAAATCGAAAATCAAGAGTGGGACAATGTCCGATTGTCATTCGTTATCGAGTTATTGATAACATTCTAAACGTAGCAAGTGTGTTATGGCAGCGAATTTTCATAGAACTGCTTTTAATGATAAATGTTTGTCTAAGGAATAAGGAGACATGAATGGGGTAAAACTGGTGTGGATATGGTAACCACACTGATATTAATTAGTAAAAGACATGTTTACTACAAAACTTATTTTAATAAAAGAACTCGGTAATATTTACAACCATACAATTTATAAAGGATATATTTAGGTTAGTAACAACGTGCAGTGATAAGTGCAGTATTGCTCAAATTTCTAAAACATAAAGATAAACAAAAGTTAAATTGCTCCAGAGGAATTTGCAACCTAATACATACTTATTATTATATTCATACGAATATACTTGTGTAATTGAAAACTGCTAGCTTGTAATTATCAGACATTGCGACGAGTCACCTTTCAGAACCTTGACACACATAATTAACATCCTACCTAGGTCAACTATATCAATTTAAATTAACTGCTTTTGTTTTATAAATAATATTATAATATATGTAATTTTAGGAATGCCTTTTTGATAAGGTATTGTTCCTGAACATACTGCCGAGTCAAAAGAATGACTTCCCCTTACTAGCTGCGAGTCAACTTGATCATCAGTTGCGTCTTCTAGCTTGCTTAACTCTGCCAACTCTATTGGTTCGACATCTTGATCGGCCTTGTCGCTAGTGGTTAATCTTTTTTTTTTTGGCTGTGCTATATTTTTCTTGAGTTTTCTCCGAAAGCTGCGGAGTATGTAGATGGCGGCTATGATTAAAATGGCTGACTACTCTGGTGGTCAGGCTCGTTACTACTGAATGATGCGTGACCGTGTGCCATCGGTTTTTGGAGATGGTCCTCTTCTTGTCGTTCTTCTTAAACGATGTCCTTCAAACGTCATATGGTCTGACCACTGCTTCTTGGAGGAATTGCCACTGGAGCTGTTAGTGCCCTTGATAGCGTTAAAGTCGTTGGTACTGGTTTCACGAATCCACCTATGATAGGAGCACCCTCTATTTGTCTGGGAATAAGCACCATAGTTTTTGTTTTAATGATACAGTCTTTGGATATGGATATTATTCCAGACTGCTTTATGTTAACTTCTTTCCTTTGGCCGTTACATATGATTGCAATTCTAAATTACCTTGGGTTTATTCATGAGCTTCTTGTGCAAAGTTTCTTCCGGATTGCTGGCTTGACTGCCTGGTGATTAATTGGCCATGGAGTTTGGCCTTCTCGCTGGTATATTTAATCTATAATGCAGCTGGGGCTGCTTTCTATACTTCTTACCATGGCTGGTGAACACATATAGATACTAGGATAAGATAATGCTGTGTTTTAATTTATAGTCGGCTTTTTGAAAGTATCGTTGCAGATCGTAATCCACTCCCAGAATTTGATTATGTACTTCCATAGAACAATAAGATTTGCTAAATCCTTAATCTTGCTAGTGATTGAAGCATGAGTTTGGTTAGATAATGCGACGCTGCAATCATGTCTAGCTATTGATTTCCATCTAATTGATCAATATCTTTGTAGACGTCTTCATTAACACCAATTACTGGGGTAAGGGGTTGTCCCAAATTTGCTCTCTTTCTTAAAGCGGTATTCAATCCTACTTCTCTCCATGACAGCTCAAACTGTTTTACTTTAATTTGCGTCATTAATTGTACGCAACCAGTGTCGTCTGAAGAAATGTATTTGCTTTGTTTGCAAAACTCTTCCAACTCAACAAAAAACAACCTCTCTGACTCTGTGTCGTTTGCGAGTGTTTCTTCTTCTAACCTTGTTTCAATTCCCAACGTTCCTCTCTCAATAAATTTTTGCATGTGCAATATGTTCAATGAAAAACCCTGGCTGTGGATATTCAACGTTATAGCTGATGTTACTCTAGTGGCCATCATGAACAATATTGCTATTATAACTCTCTTCCATTTTTGCTTGGGTAACTTCTTTTCATATTTCTGCAGCTCTGCCTGTTCTTTGTGTTGTTCTGTTGTTGTCTCTTGATTATTGGCTAATAGGATCAGTTTACTTATTAACTTTTCTATTGTTACACAGCCTGCTTTTAAAATTTCTGCTACCCTTGGTATTCCTTGCTTGCCTGGGTATGTTTTTCCTATCCTGGCCATTTTTCTGCACTGTTATTGTCATCTTTTATTAATACCATGTCACCTGGGTGTTCTATCTTATTCTTGAATTTCCATTTGTATCTATGCTTATTCAATCTTCATCCACTCTCATTTTTCCATTCTGGTCTATAAGTGGTGCAAATTTGCTATTTTGCTTTTCTTGTCTATTGTTTTTTTTTTCTCTGTATTGGAAATTCTGTCACTTGATCGCTTCGTATGATGCTGTTTCACTCATCTCTTTCGTGTTGAGATATCTTGTTATCTCTTCTTGCATTATGGATAAATCTCTTTTGCATATTAAGACAGTTTGCCAACCACTTTGGATTTTCTCTTTCTTCTAATACTTCGTGTGACTCCTCTGTTCTAATGGGGTAGTCTGGACCTTGTAACCCTAGTGGTCCCTGCCACGATAGTGATACATGTTTTAGATTCCCTGGATCTGTGCCTCTGGATATGACATCTGCTGGGTTCTCTTACGACCTTACGTGATACCATTTGTCTTCGTAATTAATTGCTGAATTTCTGACACCCTGTTCGCAACAAAGGTTTTGCATCTTCCTGGATCTCCCTTTAACCAGCCTATTACAATGATTGAATCCATCCAGGCGTAGATATTGAAGATTTCCAACTGGAGTACTGCTGTTGCTCTTTTCAATAATTTTGATAATAGGTGAGCTGCACATACTTCTAACCTTGAAAGTGTAATTTTTGTTTTTAATGGAGATACTTTCGATTTGGCAGTTAGTAATTATATGTAGCTTTTACCTTCCTCGTTGGTCGCTTTGACGTAAATTACTGCACATATGCCACTACAGATGCACCGGCGAAACCATGAATTTTTATTTTTGATTTCTTCGTTGTTTTTACCTACCTTGGTGTTTATATTTCTTTTACTTCACTGATTTCATAAATAAACTAATTCCATCTTTTCTGAATGTTAGTGGCTACTATTTTGTCACACCCTGACTGATTTATCCATAGTTCTTGAATTATCAGCTTGGCTTTGATTACAACTGGAGATAGCCACCCCAATTGGTCCAATAACTTGGCTATCGGTGATAATATTGCCCTTGTTTTACTTCCTCTGCACATTTGAGATCTAGCTTTAATTTAAATGTGTCTTCTCATGGAGCCCAATAAATGCCAAGAGATTTATCTATACCATTATCTGGCAGCTGCAATGCTGTTTCAGTCTGTAATTTTTGTGGCAACTTCGCAATAATTTGTGATCTGTCGCTGGACCATTTTCTTAAATTGAAGCCACTTGATCGAAACATTTCATAGAGTTCTGTCTGTAACAATGATCCTTCTTGATTTGTTTCAGCGCCAGACAGAAGATCATCCATTTAAAACTCTTCCTTTGCTACTTTCGGTGGAAATTTGTCTTGCTCGTCTTCTGCAAGTTGTTGAATAATTCTGACTGCTAGGTATGGTGCTACTGCTGTATCGTATGTTACTGTCGTAAGTCTGTATTCCTCAAAGGGTTGGTTTCTGGCCATTCTCCATAATATTCTTTGATAATCTTGGTCTTCTCTTGCCACTACTATCTGGCGATAAATTTCTATGTCCTATTTTGTTACTACTGGATGCGTTCTCCATCTTAATATATGTCGACTAGTTCTGGTTGTTGTCTTGGATCGACGTACATTATTTAATTTAAGACGACGCCTGTACTACTTTTACATGAGGCATCAAACATCACCCTTAATTTTGTAGTGGTGTTATCCTCACGTATTACTGCTTGATGAGGAATATAGTATTTTCCATGTTTTTCCTTAATAGTTGTTATTATATAATATTCTTCCATAAATTGGATATATTCTTCTTTTAAGCTTTCTCGTCTCTCAAACCGTTTTTCTGATTGCATCATTCTTGCCATTGCTCTGTTTCTGGATTTTCCAACCTTTTGTACCTCTTGTTTAAATGAAATTTTAACTGTGTCTTTATCATCCTTACCTCTTGATGATACTGTTTTCCTGTAAAAATTGTCCCATTCCTGTTCACATTTCGTTATGTTTTTTACTACGGGTACTTTTTCTACTTCCCGAAATTTCGAAAACTCATCTTTCTCTGTTTGAGTAATCATACTTGTTACCTTGACTTTTTCCTTTATTTTGGAATTTGTAAATGTGCTAGAAATTATGTATCCTAGCTCTGTATTCTGACCCATCAAGTCGTCACTTGTTTTTATTAACCCTGGTAGTAATATCTGTCTGCATTCTTTGGTTCTTTGTATTATTAAAGGTTGGGTCAGCTAACATATAATTCTTCCAAATTTCGAAATCTACCTCGAAAGATCTGATTGGCATTACTGAAGTGATTTTTTTGGATAACTATTGTCTCAGTATTTATATTAAACCTACTTGTAAATCCAGGAGCACACTCTATATCTATCATGTAATTCGTTTTTTTTTTCTCTCCTTGCTCTAGATCAGCTATATTTGCTTCAACTTTCCTAGAAGGTATTCCCAATACTTTTGCAGCTCGATCTGTTATAAATGCACCTTGAGAGCCAGAGTATATTAATGCTCTCAAGTATTCACACTGCCCTGTAGCAGTTTTTATTTTTATCATTGCCGTCTCTAATACTGATAAATTATTTTGTACACTTACTTTGTTTTTGATTTAAGTGGTTTCTCTTGAGAAACGGTTAACTCTTCTATCAGTGTTACTTCTATGCAGTAGTATGTAATGTTTTAGATGACAAAGCTTGTATTTATTTTGTGACAAACATATCTCTTTTAAGCTGTGTTTTAAGCAATTTGAACTGAGCTCATTTTTTAGAAATAGCTGCTTTGCATTATGCTGCAACGTTTTGAATTTTCCGCAGTCTAATATTACAAGGTAAGTTGACTTACAATATCTGCATCATGTTTTTGAATTTTGATACTGAGTGCTTTGTTTGAAACTACTTACAGTTCTTCATTATGCTGTGTGCGTCTTCCTGCTCTTCTGGGTGCGTCTATATTTTGGAACCTCGTGCACAAGAACATTAATAATTCATCTAACCTTTGAATTTCAATTCGATTTTTTATTGCTGCCTCGTATAATGCCTTAGTTCTTGAGTCCCATTTTTTGGTAATAATATATATATATATATATATATATATATATATATATATATATATATATATATATATATATATATATATATATATATATATATATATATATATATATCATTGGGTCCCATGAACTTGTGTCAACCTCTATAGCTTTTAGTAACTCTAGACATTCTTTAATGATATTGTAAAGGTTCTTCAATTTTTCTGCTGACTCATAATATATTATTGGAGTTTCTATAATATTCTCAATTATTGGATACTATCAGCCTTTTTATGTAGTGAATTTCACTCAATTGTTGCCATGCTACTTTTTAATTTGCTTCCCTTATCTGGAAATGCTGTATTTTTCTGCTAGCTTCACCCTTGACTTGGGTATTAAAGTATTGCATTTTTTCAATATTCGCAAAGACTGGTTTGAATCTACTACCTTCTGAAATAATACTTTGAATCTTGTCCATTCTTCATATTTGCCTGTAAATATTGATTTGTTTATTGTTGGTAATTTGCTACTATTTTGCACCAAATTTTTGTTTTTCAGGTTTTGCTTAATTTTGACAGCTTGTCACTGGCGTTATTGTACCTTTGCCTTAGCTCAAAATATGTTTCATCTTGAATTTCTGAATCTGTGAGCATATTTATCTCCATTACATTATTTTGCATTAATATCCATTGCTTACTCAATTATTTCATAAGCTTTTCATATCTGAAAAGAACATTGTTTTCATCAATCATTTCTGCTTCTTTTATTATTCGATTAAATTGGTTTACCATAAGGTTCTGTTTTTTCATAAGTCTTGTAATTTCTGTGACCTCCATAACTTTTTTCATTTTATTCCTGTAATTTAATATGATATAACGATTATTTGTGGTTTCACTTATTGGACCTGTTTCGGTTTGTATATTTTTGCGGACTCTTCTGTCCTGCATAATTCTCAATGGCTCTAGTGTTGACCCTTAAGATTATTTGATTTGTTAGTGGATCCTGTAATATCCCTTGTTTTTTTTGAATATGTGGACTCTTCTGTCCTGGATAATGGATAATTCTAAATGACGCTTGTGTTGACCCTTGAGATTTTTCGATTTATTAGTGGACCCGGTATTAGCCCTTGTTTGTGAATATTCGGTCCTGGATAATTCTCAGTGGGACTTGTGTTCACCCTTGAGAATTTTTCTGATTTAGATTGTTCAATTTGTAAGGTTGAACAACCAATTTGTGGACAATTCTGTCCCTGCAATGGTGCTTATATTGACCTTTGACTTATGCTATATGCCTCAATAGAATCTCTATTGGCTCTGTATTTGTATTTTTAGGAGCTTCTGCCCTATATTTGCCCAATTGTACCTGAAAAAATTAAGTTTGTGGACGCTTGTGTCGCCATTTACTTGAATTGATCCTGTATAGGCTTTTTTGCTTAATTTTTGGACGCTTTTGTCTCTATTCAATAGAATTTTGTCCTTTATAGGCCTTTTTTCTTAATTTATGGGCGTTTGTTCCCGTATTTACTTGATATGTCCTTGATGTGAGTACCCTTGTGTCCTTCTTTACTTGAAGTTAGGGCATTTGTGCCCTTGATTACTTGATTTAACCTTGTATGGGCGTTTTCACTTGATTTGTGGACGCTTGTGTCCCTAGTTGCCTAATGGCATATGAAAAATATGTATTTCTGGACACTCGTGTCCTTATTGACTTGTATACAGGACGCTTGTGTTCCTATTTACCTGCCTTGACCCTGTATAAGGCATTATACTTGATTTTTGAGCGCTTGTGCCCGTACTTATTCGATATTCAAGACACTTGTGTCCCTTATTTATTGGATTTTACCTTGTATAGACCTTTTACTCCCCTTTTGATTGTACCTAAAAACGAAAAAAGGGGTATTTGGATACTTGGATAGATTAAAGGATTTTTAATAAGGATAATGCATCTCAAAATACAGAATGCTTGCTCACTCTGTGACCAGCGGCACTTCTAACTTCGTCGAAGGACCATGTTTACCATAGAACTGGTTTAAAACCTTCGAAGAACCATGTTTAGGGAATAAGGAGATATGAATGGAATGTGGATATGGTAACCACACTGTGTATTAATTAGTAGAAGACATGTTTACTACAAAACTTATTTTAATAAAAGAGCTCGGTAATAGTTACAACCATACAACATATACATGATCTATGTAGGTCAATAATTATGCACATCGAATGCAGTGAGTGCAGTACCGCTCAAATTTCTAAAACGTAAAGATAAACAAAAGTTCAATTGCTCCATAGCAATTTGCAACCTAATACATACGTATTATTATATTCATAAGAACATACTTGTGTAATTGCAAACTGCTAGCTTGTAGTTATCATATATTGCGACAAGTGACCTTTCAGAACGTTGACTCACATAATCAATATCCTGCCTAAGTCAGCTATATCAATTTAAATTAACTGCCTTTGTTTCTAAATAATATTTTATGATATGTAATCTTAGGAATTCCTTTTTGGTGAAATATTTTCCTGAACATGTATTTTTAAGAAAGACAAAATGAAGTACCGTATTTCATCAAAGTAACCTTTTGTTTGAAAAAGTACAAAAAATTTCCGAACATAAGTTTAAAATCTTCCTAAAAAACGGTCTTACTTTCCTGCCCAACGAACCTATCCACGTAATTTAGATCTACGCGAGCCAAGATAGAATGAATTATCCACAGAAAGTTTTGGGCGGAAGTTGAAAAAAGTTTACATGAAGATTTGCAATCAATTTGTTTTGTGAAAAAAAAAAACGTTATTTTTTTTACAAAAATTGACTAAGTAATCTTACACAAAAAATACATAAAAATCTTTTTACGAAACGTTCTAAATGAACATTTGCTAAACAAATTTTTTTGACGAAAATTCGAAAACATTTTTTCACGTAATTTTCAAAGATTTTTACAATAACTTTTTATACAAACATTTTCCAAAAAAATTGTAAAATGGTTATCTGTAATTAAATTTGAAAAAAAAAGCAAATTTGAACCAGTTGAAGTAAAAAATATATAAGCAGAAAAATTTCGATTTAAAGTCTATTTGATAGTTTACTTTATACTTTTAAAGTGGGTCTGTGAATAAGGACGATTATTATTATTACTATTACTATTATTATTGTTAAATACTTATATTTTCATGTCACAAGGTGTCAGAAATAAGAACCTGATTCAAGTAAATCCACTTTAATGTTTCAATTGACGTTTGTGAAAACAATTTATCAAGTACTTATCTATTATGAAAATATAAGTACATATGAATAATAAAATAAATTTTTTCGTACCTATTCTGCACCAAAGTTAATTTAAATATTTTTATAATTTTCTTTAAAATTTGCTAAATAATCCCATAATCTGATCGGTTAATAGAATTAAATAAAAAACTGAAAAAAATATGTTTTAAACTTACATGAATTATGGTATGCGATTCTAAATATAAATATTTCCAAAACTGGAGTCTAGGTATAGGAAGTATTATACAAGCGTCAGAGTAGAAGGCATACCGTTCACTTCTAAAACATGAAATGCAAGCTTTTTTATTTGAAAACATTGGGGTAAGCAGTTTGATTTTTTTAAATTCAGCCACTATTTGAGAGCGTCGTGTGTATGTCAATTTTTTGAATAATAGTATAATTAGAATGCTCCCCAAATGCGCTATTTTATATTTATATATATATATATATATATATAATATATATATATATATATATATATATATATATATATATATATATATATATATATATATATATATATATATATATATATATATATATATATATATATATATATATAAACGCCATATCACAATTTTTCCTATGTGTCAAAAATCTGAAATGTTGCCAAACAATTGAAATAACTTGAAAACGATGGACGATATCAATTTTTACCCTTGCAAGAATGCTATAATTAAAGGGGTAAGCCATTACAAAAAGAAAACTAGTATCAATAAGGACTTATTTGTTACCCTGTAATTGTCAATATAATTTTATAATATGCAGCTCAAAACACCCTATAAATAACTTTTATAATATTTTCCTGCATCTTCTATATTAACGGAGATATTAAGCTTTAGAGTAAAAATTCGCCACCTTGTATATATAAAAACATGTAAAAACTGAAATTGACCTCAGATATTTTTTCTAGGGGCTGGGCTCGCCCTCACTTAAAGACATTTTTTTTAAATGTATAAGTCGCTCTCCTCTCAATTACGAATTTTTTCTACGAAAATCCGCGGAAAATGATAGACTATTAACCCATAAACTCTATAACTGAAACTACTGCCAAAGAATAAGAGAAGGGATCTATTTGAAATGAATTTTAGGCACATATTTTGGTAAATGAAGAACAATGATGATTGAAACTGTAACTTAAGGCTTTATAAAACACATTTATTATGATATTTTTTCTACATAACCCGTATTCGTTTCAGGTTCTTCGTCTGAAAATTGAAAATTTTTACGTTTAAAATCGCGACTTTGACGTTTTAAGAAGAAAAACTACACAACTTTCAAAGTAACTTTTCTGCTATTTTTTTGCCTTTTTGCGTTAGTTAGCGGTTTTGTGCGTTTCTCTGGTTATCAGTGGCTTCCAGTTTTTTTTTCTTTTAAATACCTATATTTTTTTCCTTTCAACTTAGAAATCTAAATTGTGGCAGGTAGGGTAAGGTTAATAGTGAACACTTGAGTACCAAATTCAGTTGCCATAACTTTGTTATTTTCGAAGATATAAAAAATTTCCGAAAGAGAACTAAAAAATTTCCCAAAAAAAAACGTATCATATTTTCCTGGCTAACGAACTTCTCCAAGCCACTTACAGAAAGAAGGTACCTACCAATTTTATTTACAGTCGGCCTATTATTCTTTGAGTTATCGGTACGAAATATATATATATATATATATATATATATATATATATATATATATATATATATATATATATATATATATATATATATATATATATATATATGTATGTATATATATATATATATATATATATATATATATATATATATATATATATATATATATATATATATATATATATGTAAACTACAAACACAATTTTAGATTCACAGGATGGAGGAGTGGAAACTTATTAAGGCTTAATCTAGACTGTGTTTTTCATAAAAAATATGAGACCTAATTCACATCTGCGAAACTATCACCGATAGGTTGATAAATATATTGGAAAAAAGTTATTTAAATTAAACAAGGAATTCTAAAAATGATAATATATAGGGTGGCCTATTTAAAATAACATAGCTACTACGAATTTCCAGTAGAAACAACGCGTAATTGACAATATTTTGGATAGCTAGAGCATACTTGATTATGGTACCAACCAAATTTTCAGATTGATCCTATGGTTGGTTTTTGATATACATCTAAGGTACCATCGACCTGTAGGTTATACCAAATTTGATGCCTTTCATTAGAAAAGATTTAATATTTGCCATTAAAAACATATTTATGAAAATTCACTACCATATCACACTTGCTTCGTCCAGACTTTTGCAACTTTAAAAGTCGTGATCTCGTCTTAAACGAATTTTTAATACCTAAAAGATTTGCTAAATGTGAGAAATGCTTTTAATTTACAGATGTAAGCCGTAAATAGAGCTTAATCGTAACAATTTCGTCGGTTAATATTACAGCAGCAAAGTCACAGTCTAGATATATATCTATGCTGAAGCTGTAAATAATCCAGAATGAAATATCAGTAGACTTCACTTCTAGTTAGTTCCGCTCAGTAGTTTAGATACAGCCTGCCTCTTTACTCGCTGCAAGCGACACGAAGCAACAGGTAACGATCTGTTTGATTTCAGATTCGGCAAACGAGCAGATACCAACCCTAATTTTGCGCCGATTGACTACGAAGGCCAGCAGGTGAGTTTTCATCTTTCTCTTACAACCTTTGTTTCTCCTTTTTCCCCTGAACTTGCAGCGCTTTGTCCACAATATACTATATACACATAGCAAATGATTTTGATGAATAGCGCTTGAACAATTCTCTCAATAAATAGAAGAGTATTGGAGAACAGTCAGTGATGCTCTACTACAGGTTTCCCGCGAACTTGAACTGTTAGGCGTCTAAAATTCTGATTTAAAAGCTGAGTATTTTCAGGGGTACAGTCTCTATAATTATCTATTTAATGATAATATTTACAGCCCCAGATCATTTCCGGTTATATCGAAAGTGAGCACCAAATTCCATATTTTAAATAGAAAATCTACACAGAGTGTCTCACGACGAACCTTTGCGATTATTTCAAGTTATAGGTCAAAAACGACTTTTTCAGGCCAGAACATATTTATAAATGTTTCCTATAAAGAAGCCTATAGTACTTAGTAATGATGGGAAAAACGGTTATTTTCTGTTAACAGTTGAAGCCGTTAACGTTATTTAATAATAACCGTTGAAAATAACGGCTTCAGTTATTTATCTGTCATTGTAAATTGGATAGTCGATCGATAGTATCCTACATTCCCAAAGCTGTGAGCGAGAGCGAGCACACTAGTATAAATGCATTGTATTTTTACCCCGTTATTTCACGTAGTGTATAAATCTCAAATTTTGTCGATATGAAAAGGAAACAAAGGGTTGAGAAATTATAATAAGGGTGCCGTAAATCTTCTTTCTCTGAAGTGAAACTTTTAGAAATCAGAAAGGAGTCTTATAATAGTATTTACTTAGATGTTTTAGGAATTATAACTATTTCTAACAAATTTATTTTATGAGGGGTCTTTACGTAAATGTCAATGCCACAGCAAGAATCAATAAATATCATTATTTATCACGTCTTGGGACGTTAGACGTTAGAACTACACAGTTATTGCTACACAGGGAGTGATTCTAAGAACTCTATAACATAACGCAGCTCATAAAATTTCGGTAAAGAAATTTGCCTTTATTCTGTACATATGGTTTGTTATTACATTATGCTTTTATTCTTTCTTAGAGAGATCTCTATCTCTAGTTACATTTTCGGTTCACTGGTCATCTTTATCAGTCCACTTTTAAAAACTGCAAACAACAGCCAACAGTATAAAAAATTGAGTTTGAGTTTGAAAAAAAATTGTAAGATATATAGTATTAATTGTTTATTTACTTATTTTAATATTCGTTGTTTTAAAATTAGTTTCAAAAATTTCAAAGGGCTGTAACTTGGAGGAGAAGGGGTTTCAAGAAAAACTTAATAAAAAGACACCCCTTATTTTTCGCCAAAGAGTCACCCTGTATATATATATATATATATATATATATATATATATATATATATATATATATATATATATATATATATATATATATATATATATATATATATATATATATATATATGTATATGTATATATATATTCATTTAATTTTTTATATTTAAATGTATATAGATATTAAAAAATGTTGTATCATTATATATTTTTTATCAATTTGATAACTATTATCAGACAAACGAAAATGACGTGTTAACTGTTTTCTTAGGTAATGTATATAAATTTAAATAAATAAGTACTTTAATTTCACGTGAAATAACCCTATTTTGCGTTGTCTATAGTGAAAGTAATAACACGTTTTTACAGAAATTTATCTTTTCACCCAACATTTTTTATTATTAAATATTTGGCTTTACATACTAGTGGGAAACTCAACTGTTTCAAAAATAACAGCTTCTCAGTTTAACAGAATAACTCTGTGTAGTAGTGTCCGTATGCTGTATCCCCATCAACAACCGGTTAAAGTTAAAATTAAAATTAAACCGTTTTATTGTACCGAAGATCCTACGTGCCTAAAGCTGTGAGCGAGAGCGAGCACACTAGTATAAATAATAATGTTATGAAGTACAGCCCGCTCTATACTGTATACTCATACATATTTAGCATTCGCAATCTCAAGGCTATTCATCCCGTTAAATGGTTAAATAACAGATGCCGATAAAAATCGATGTTTATTCATCGAATCTAGTTGCAGTGGAACTGAAACAGACACGACTCCGAATTCTAGTTTAGTGTAAAAAGCGTTATTTTTTAAGCTGCTATTTTTATAAATCGATAACTGGTGGTTACCGTTACGGCTCGGTAACCGTTTAAAAATAGTTGACAGTTAAATAACGACCCATTACTAGTACTTAGTTTGGGCTGATTCATTTGAATCGGTTATAATTAAAAGGCACTAACTCCACAAAAGTTAATTAAAATTCTGTCAAATTGTATCCAAATTCAGCGATGCGATACCTAATGTATCATACTTATTCATTAAGAAATAAAATTCTGTGTGGAAAATAAGTTTTTCGAAATTTTCTCAAAAAAACTCTTGTGAAGTTAGTTCCTTTTAATTATAAATCGCAAATAATAAAGAGAAACGTTATTAATGCTGTCATTTTATTTACATTTATAAAGTTACAAAGTTATTTGTAGTTTGTAGTTTATTGTTGGTAAGCAATAAAAGTTCTACAGGACATTTCATTCATATTCTGCAGTATTAGCCGTCGGCCATGACAGGTAAGCTTTGTAGAACTTTAGGGATTTTTTTCTCTTTTTCGGGACGTACTTCAGCAGTTGTCGGATTGCATCTACTTTAAGGTGATTTATGGGAACCTTCCCGATGTCATAAGTAGGGATCAAGGTCTCAAACATATGGATAAAGTCATCAGATCGGGTCAGGTTGTCTCAAGTTTAATGTATGTTTCATAAGACCACGTATATAAGGCAATGCTGTTACAGTTCCTACGTTAGAAAACTGAACCTCCATAAAGGAAGCTGGAGAAAAGGATTGCTTTTGGTCCCGGGCAACTTGTCTCCCATAGGACTCCAATGACAAACATGTCTTCTTAAACAGAGGCGGCCACCATTTATTAAAGTCGTAAATATCACCACCTTGAACAACCTTCACTTCAATGCGAGACTTTGCATTTGCAATCAACTCCACATATTTCAGTGTCCGCATATTGGGAAACATTGAATTATGTTGTCGAAACGCTTTCCGTCTACTAAGCCCATACATAACCGAAACATTGTATGGTTTTTGTTTTGGCCTGGGCAGCCATCCGAATACAGATGAAGGGTTCTTACAGAATCTGGAATACAATGCTTAACATAATCGTAAATAAAGCTGCATACCTCGTTGGCCGCCTCATTTTCTGTGCCCTCTGAATAAAGATAAACTCTAGATTAGTTATGCAAAATGCGAACACCCATAGCTGTCTCGCATAAAAGATTTCTTGTACTGGTATGGGAGCCAGAGGCAAATTCTGCATGAAGTCAAACACTAAACCACACACTGAGTTGTCAGTCTGACAAAGCTCCCTAGATTTTTTCAGTTCTCCGTAAAATGGCTTACTTTTTCTTTTGTGAATTTGAAGTTCACCATCAACAGCAAGTTTGGCAGACTGACTTAAACGGGGGCTTTTTGATTTAATCTCAAGTCCCTCACATTTTGAACATACGTAGATTTGCGGTCAGCGAAACCTAAATTTGAAATATTCATTGAAATAAAACAAATAAAAACTATATTTAACTCTCAATGTTGGATTTTTTTTTTTCACAAACAACTTATACATCGTTTTGACGTTAAGCCTCTCATCCAAATATTCAACCTCTTTTGAGCCACAATGTGTAGTCTTCATAGAAAATAACTTTATGTGGGCATAAATTTTTTCACATACTTCTCCGGGAATTCTATGGGACTTTACATTGCACCCTCGTTTATCTCTAGGAGTTTATTCGTCATAAAGCAGTTTTGATATTCGTTACACTCTTTTCTGAGTAATGTAATGTAAATTTAAAAATGCCTTTTTGCATACCTGAACGCGTTCATTTCCACGTAGAACGTGAAATTTTAAGGTCGCGTTTCGTTTTTCTAGATTCCCGCGTTGACGCTTGATTGTTTGGCACTCTATAAGTCGTTGCAAGTGAAGATCTTGCTCGTCCTTGGAAGACAGGTCATGGAAAGTAGCAAAAGTACTAATTGACTTTCTTCATCAAATGTTCTGAAGCAGGCCTTCTTACAACTACAGACAGGAACGACGATGTTTTTCTTGGAAATGACAAGGTCTTTGCTGTTTTTCTTTTCTTCTCCTTTAACCTCTTACACTTTCGGGTGGTTTGTTTCCAAGATTCCGGCATTGACACGCGTTTTTTGCCCTTTCCTATTATATTTTCCACTTCATTTACTTCCATATTGAAAAAAGTCTAATAAAATACTATCAAAGCAGGTACGAAAACACTAATAATGGTAGAGCCTCGGTGGTTTAGGGGTAAGAACGTGTGCCTCTGAACCGAAGGGTACTGGGTTCGATCCCAGGGTTCTTCTTTCACTTTTTCAGTATAAACTGTAACATTAACATCAACCGAGGTTCTGGCATTGTATTTGAGCAATTTGAATGTTTGCACGTTCCGCCCTTCGGTAAGGGCGTAAAGCCGTCGGTCCCGTGTCCATGCGATGTTGGGCACGTTAAAGATCCCTACCCTCCTTACAGAAAGGCAGGGGTTCGGCAAAATTTACAGGATAGTGAGGTGAAACTGCTCCCTGGCGTCGGTGATTGGCCATAGTCGCGGAAATAGGCCGAGGTTAAAAAACAAAACACACACACACACTAATAATGGTATTTACTTCAAGACTGGGGTAAAACTAAACATAATCAGCTGATGTATTAATGAAGTTTCAGCAAGCTACAACAAGGGGCGCTGTAGGCGTGTTCGGTGTTGAAAGGAACTAATTCCAGGAGTTGGTTCCTTTCATCACCACTCAGTAAAATATTTATTAATTTATTGCCTTCAGCGCATACGGGACTTTTTTTTGTTTGTTTTTGTTTCTTTTAACATCGGCCTATTTCCGCGACTATGGCCAATTACCGACGCCAAGGAGCAGTTTCACCTCACTATCCTGGAAATTTTCCCGAACCCCTGCCTTTCTGTAAGGAGGATAGGGATCTTTAACGTGCCCAACATCGCATGGACACGGGAACGACGGCTTTACGCCCCCTCCGAAGGGCGGAACATGCAGACATTCAACTTGCTCAAATACAATGCCAGAACCTCGGTTGATGTTAATGTTACAGTTTGTACTGAAAAAGTGAAAGGAGTATCCTGGGATCAGACCCAGTACTCTTCGGTTCAGAGGCAGACGTTCTTACCCCTGAACCATCGAGGTTCTCATACGGGACTTATTTGTTTTCATTGCCAAACGATTCTATACAGGTTTTTACACAGGAATCCACCATAAAGTGAAAAATGCCCAAAAGTGGAGTTAGTGCCTTTTAATTATAACCGATTCATTTGTAAAAAGGGGCCCTTCTTAATCGACTTTGTATGATAGTTTGATAAGTATTACCAGGGTAATCAAAAAAAGGATACAACTTAAATTAAAACAAAAACCGACCAGAAGTCTTGTTCAAATAGAGACTCCCTAAAAATAGGGATACCATATTATTTAGCATTAAACATAAGGGTTACCTTGGAAAAGTTGTCTGTCTCGAAAATATGTAGTTTTCAGACAAGCACCAAGTGCTTTAGAAATATCACTAATTACTAAATGAAAGAACCATACACAGGAAAATATTTATTTTATCAAATTTTCAAAATGTCCACCCTTAACTTCCAAACATGTCGCATTTCCAAGTGTGGAGATAAACTTTTGTTATCACTCAAATAAATGATTGTTATCACTCAATTAAAATAAACGATGTTTTTTATCGTTCCCCATATAGAGTAGTTTAGGACAGCCAAATCAGGAGAACGAGGGCCTACAGAAAAGGTCCATTGTTGGCAATCGTGTTCCCGTAAAATGTTATTTGCAGAACGTTGTTAACTAGTAACGTGTTGTGTGATCGAGCGCCATCGTGTTGGTGAAAAATTTGCCTGTGTTTCGCCAACTTTTGTTATCACTCAAATAAATGATTGTTATCACTCAATTAAAATAAACGATGTTTTTTATCGTTCCCCATATAAAGTAGTTTAGGACAGCCAAATCAGGAGAACGAGGGGCTACAGAAAAGGTACATTGTTGGCAATCGTCTACCCGTAAAATGTTATTTGCAGAACGTTGTTAACTAGTAACGTGTTGTGTGATCGAGCGCCATCGTGTTGGTGAAAAATTTGCCTGTGTTTCGCCACTGACAGATTAGGGCTTACAGCCTAAATACTATCGTGGGTGTCGACAAGGAGGAAAGACGCAACCTGTTAATTCTGGACTTGAAGGTTTGGAGGTTCGGGAGAGAAGGAAAAACGTGTGCCGGCAAGGAATTCCACACCTTGGAAGTCCTCGGGACACAAGAGCGGGCATAACAAGATATCCTATGTCTGGTAACCTGGACAGTAAAAGGGTGCATTCGCTCTGTTTCCCTGGTAGATCTGTTGGGGGCAGCATGTGGAGGAACTATGGAAGAAAGCTCCTCTGAGCAGTGCCCGTACAGATATCTGTAAAAGAGAGAGAGGTTACCAACGGCACGTCGGTGGCCAAGGGATGGCAGCCTTTGGGTAGGGGTAGGGTCACTGATGAGACGTATAGCTCTCTTCTGAATGGAGTCCAGGATAGCGAGTGTAGAAGCGGCAGCAGTACCCCAGATCTGGAAGCAGTATTCGAGGTTTGGTCTTATTTGTGAAGTATATAAGGTATAGAAATTACCTGGTGAAAAGTATTTGAGAGCCCGGAAGAGGAAACCTAATTTCTTAGCAGCCGCTTCTGCAATTGATGTGACATGTTGGTGCCAATTGAGATTTTGATCCACAGAAATTCCAACAAGTGAAAAGGACTCATTACTTTGAATAACTTTGTTGTTTATTGTGATGGGTATAGGGCTGGTGTATCTCTTATGAGAAGGAAAGCAAGACTGTGATTTGGTGGGGTTGAATTGTACAAGATTTCTACTTCCCCAGTCTAATATTTTTTTGGAGATCCACGGATATGGAACCCTCCATGAGTCTGAGATCCTCATCTAATTGGGCCAGATAGACAGGTTTAGAATATTGTATAGTGGAGGGTGCTGTCGTCCGCGTAACTGTGAACTGGGTTGGATGTGCTAGAGAGGAGGTCATTGATGTGGAGAAGAAACAAAGTAGGGCCAAAACTGAACCTTAAGGAACTCCTGCATTAATTGGATACAGTTTAGAGGAATGGCCATCCACGACAACAGAAATGCTCCGGTTGGAGAGGAAATTTGCAGTCCACGTACGAGTTTTGGTGGTAGGCCATAGGTCGGTAGTTTATTAAGCAGCGCTGCGTGCCAGACCTGGTCGAATGCTTTGGATATGTCTAGAGCGACAATCTGGGATTCACCGTGTAGTTCCATAGACTTGTTCCAAGAATGGGTGACAAAGGAAAGGAGGTCGGCAGTTAATCTGCGCTGACGGAATCCATACTGCCTGTCGTGGATTACACTGTGTTTTTCAAGAAATTTTAGTAATTCGGTGTTTATATACTTTTCCATGACTTTAGAGACGACTGAAAGGAGACAAATAGGCCTGTAGTTGCTAGGAAGCGCTCTGAATTTTTTCTGGGTTGTACTCGAGCAGTTTTTTATTTACTAGGGAATATGCCTCTATTGTAAGATATTTGAAACAGACGAGTCAGGACAGGAGCAAGATTTGGTGCGCATTTTTTGAGAAAAATTGCTGGGATCTCGTCAAGGCCAGAGGCTTTCCTGGTACTAAGAGAAGAGAGCATCTTTCGTATCTTTTTAGTTTTGAAAATGATATCCGTCATTTTATGCGCGACATTGGGGACTATTGGTGGTTGAACATTTGGAGGTGGGTTGAGAGTAGCATTGCCGGCGAACAACGATCAAAAAGTTCAGCCTTGCCCAGGGCGGTAGAAACAATTTCATCCCCTGAGACAAGAGGTGGGAACGTGCTCTTTCAGAAATTATTCCCAATAAATTTAGCAAGAGTCCAGAAGGGTTTGCCGCCGCTGGAGCTTAAGAGGACTTTGTTTTTGATGTGGCTATTAAACAAGTTTTTTGCCTCAGAAAGAATGCGAACATAGCGGTTTCTTGCGTTCTTAAAATTGTCCATATAATGATAATCTAATGATTATCCAAATCTTATAGTATATTTAAATATCTTTCTCTACGAAAATGCAATACCTAATTTGAAATGGAGCAATAAATTGAATTGTATTATTAATAACTTGCCATTTGGGTTTTCTCTATACAAATGTTGTTTTACTATTCCATTATTTGTTACAGCACATAACACTTTAAGCGGCTAGGTTTTTAAAAATTTCGCAATCTTACTGCACGAAGGTTTAAAGCACTCCAGAGGTGAGGATGGTGTCTGCTGAAGAGACCTCTTTTTTGTAAATGTTGCTTTATCAGTCCAAATTTTGTTGTCCAAAAATCAAGGGTTGTCTTATAACAATGTTAAAATAAATTCGCTCAACTGAACTCTTTTGGGTAAATCAGTGTCTCTTAGGTGGTAAACCATAGAAATTAAATAAGGGTGAAGTCTGTGTTTTAAGAGAATTCTGTGTATTGGGTTCTTCGAGATTCCTGTCTTGAGGATGTCAGAGGATATGCCTTAAAATATCCCAAAATAGCAATTTCGATATTTTCATCATTGACAGTGTGTTTGCTTTTATTAGAATTTTTGCCTTGTAAAGTTCGGTATTGTTTGTTTAACACTGTTCGGTGACGGTTTCTTTTTATCTGGATATACAGCAGCAAATACCTCGCCCTGATCGTAATTAGAATTTGTCGCATTGCCCATGGATAATCAACAAATGTAAATTATTTTCCCGAGTGTAATTTGATCGCCCCGGCATGGTTATTGACAGTAAGTAATTAGTGAAATTTTTGTGGCACTTGATTGTTGTCTGACGCCGTCATGGCTATAAGCAGAATTTTTGCAACAGAAAAACGTGAGAATGCCAATATTTCGGAAACAAAAATTTTCGGAAGAGACAACCTTCTACAAAGTTTCGATTACTTTCAATGCTAAATAAGGTCAGATTATAAAGATAGGGGTATCTATTTGACAATATTGACTTTTGATAGTTTTTCTCAATTCAATTCCCATTTTTCTTTCCTGATGACTTTGTATTCATGATTACCAAAATATCATACAATGTCTACTGAAGTAGGTCTCTTTTTACGAATCGAAATTAAATATTTAAAGCTTCCATATAGAAGAAATTCATAATTATGTGTTGGCCTATAAACGTTATTTTTGACAGGGTTCTATAGCTGGTTTTCGGTGAATATGGCTTCATCAATCCATATTGTGACTATATTGTGGTAAAAGTAGGGTCCTCTTATATTTCTAACAAGAACCATTGCCAGAACTTAACACGATGACAGAAGTTTCAACCCAACAGGTGTTGAAATGAAATCGGCTTGTAGGTTTTCTGCTTATAATTTTACCATTTTCACATAACTTTTCTCCTAAACCTGCCTTGCCTTTCGTCACTTTGAACCCATCCCAGCGACTACGTGGGCATAACTTTTAGCTGAGGAAGGAACAGCTGCGTACACATTTTCCATTCAATTTCCTTTCTAATCGACGCTTCAACGAATGGAGAAATAGTCTATCCAGTGAGACGGTGGCGCCGGGTACCATTGGTGCCTTTAAACGTCAACTTCGTGCAGTAGCATAATCAACTTAGTGTTTGAGAAATTTTTTCAAAATTCAAAGGCCGAGATCTCCTCACAAGTGAATTTTTAAAGAAAATTCCTGAAAACAAAAGGTAGACCAGGGAGATAACTTCTGGAAAACCTGGCGCTACTGCTAAAGTATTAAAGTTATGGTGAAATAAAGAAGGCTGCTTGGGGCAGGTATTCATGGGCGAGGAAAGGGCGACATCCCCCTTTAAATGTGATTATGACTCAGTAAAGCGTTAATGAAAATTCGCTCATCAAACGCAGTTGCAGCGCAAGGAGGTTTTACTAAATAAATTGTTTTATTATTAGTACCCTACCCACGAAAGCAAGATGAATTTAGTTAGTTTTCCCAGGTATTACCGAGAATGCGTTTAAGATTATTTACTTTTTGCTAAATAAATACATCAATATTTTAACATTTTTGCTTACATTTGTATATAACGTTTAAATGTAATGTGTGTCTGAGCGTGTTAGACAAATACTTTAGATGAGAATGGACATTCCGCGGACAAATAATAAACAGAGGAGCAAACTTCTCACACACAATATCAAGTTAAATGAGATAGAGAACATTCATTGTGGATGCTTGATTTGATTTACAACGCAATGACGAAACTTTGGAAGGGACAAAATTTACATTTTAATCTAATTTACTACACAATAATGCCCATTTCATAGAAAGTCTTTACGACGAAAAGGTCTACCAAACTAGTGATTTAGTTTTCACTTTATAGAGCAGCAGTGTTTCAATAATTTTACCGTAAAATTGACTACTCACCGCATTTGTTAAGCTACTGATCTAAATAGTCGCACTCTTATATCAAAATGGTATTTATTTGTGTGAATTATTGTAGAACATTTTTTATAAGAAATTTTCGCAGTGGTGATGTCACTATTTATGAATTTTGAAAAATGTCTTCCTCTACACCAGAACCCATTACGAGACCATCAAGACGAAGAACATCATCTATCTATTTAAACAATCAGGACGTTTTTCGATCTCGATTGCATCGCGGATAATTCTGGTTCTGAAGTTGTAAATCGGGGCTATTGTTTTGGCATTGTCTTTGTCTACCGATTACTAGGGTTGAACACACTGAGACCTTAGATACGATCTCCGCCGAGATTTGGGGAGTAGGCAGATTGAGGCCCCGTAATCGAGCTACAACAACACAACCCACCTTTGTCCACCGCTCTAGGGAGTAGGCAGATTGAGGCCTTGAATATTTCCTTTGCCTCTTGAAAATGGCTCCAAAACAGAAGCCGAAACGTCGAGTTTCTAAACACATTTTCCACGCATATTTGCTAATTAAGTGTGTTCCACAAAAATTTCAAAAAATTTACATAAATACGCCAAAAATTTGTTTTCGAAATTTAACTTAAAGGTTTTTGTCCACAAAAATTCGCTGAAAAATTTATTTCTGCAAAATTGCTTGAAAAAGTTTTATGTTAAACTTCGATAAAATACTTCTCTCGAAAATTCCCTAAATAAGTTTTTTGTACGCAAACTCCTTAACACATCATTTTTCACGTATTTTGTTAAAAGCAATGTTCCGCCAAAACTTCGCAAATAATTTTTTTAACCAAAAATTCCAAACATATTTTTTTTAAGAAAATTAGTATCTAGCAATTATTTCTTTTAAGAAGTGCCAAAAAACTGAATAGTCAAGTGCATAGCGAGCAGGGAAGTTTAGTTTGTGGTGATGGGCTTACAAATAACTATGTGACGAGAGACATACACGGTCTTAGAATTGTTTTTTGGAATATCCATGGTTACTCCAGACTTTATGAATTAAACAATGAATAAGAGTATTTTTTAAGTAAGCATGATGTTATCTGATTGTGTGAGACTTGGTTGACCAGTGATGAGTATGAGCTGCCCGCCTACCTGAACAAATTTAGTTCCGTACATTCTGTCGAAATCAAACACAGAGACAGGGGTAGGGCTAGTGGTGGATTGCTTACGCTGCGCTGGTCCGCCAAGGTTTACAATTTAGTATAATTGAAAACAATGAGTATACTCTGTTTGTAAAGTTAAATTTGTACATAAAGATAGTG
The DNA here is from genome assembly GCA_964006375.1 of Tillus elongatus. NCBI lineage: Eukaryota > Metazoa > Arthropoda > Insecta > Coleoptera > Cleridae > Tillus > Tillus elongatus. Next base: position 102,628,868 of record OZ023262.1, on the reverse strand, counting down.
GTTGGGAACGTGTACCTGAATCCATCTCTAGATAACCACTATTGTATTTTTATGCTTGAGGAAATCATAAGAGAAGTCTTCACGCAAAGTGAGGATGATGTGATGGTGACAGGTGGCGACTTTAACGCTCGAATTGGACCTCTTAACCAACTTGATGGATTTTCCCATGTACTAGCCGACCACGTCGGCACAGAGAGGGGTTCTTTAGATGGAACTATAAATTAAAGGGGCAGCCTATTAGCGGAACTTATGGAGAGTCATGGCTTCATGGTTTTGAATGGTAGATTGGAAGATTATGTCGGACAGTTTACATACGTGAGCGCATCGGGTAAGAGTACAGTAAATTTGGTATGGGTACGATGTTTCTATAGTCATTTAGTGAGAAGCTTTGAAGTCGTCGATGAGATGTTTGTCTCTAATCATTTGCCTGTCTCGACGGGCTTGAATGTACCTTGCAGACAACCACTGCAACACGAAAGACACAGAGATAACTTCGAAACAGTCGTTAGATGGGATCATAGTAAGGCCCAATCTTTTAGAAATATCTTAACTGAATCATATAGACTGAGTAATGTAAGTAGTCTGGGGGGTTGCGTCAAGGTGTTGTATAGTAATTTCTGCTCTGCTCTATTTGAAACGTCACAAACTTTAGGGTTAATAAGGTGTATAAAGATAAAGTCGGCACATTATGAACAATCTTCACATAAACCCTGGTACGATCTGGAATGTGTTTTACTAAAGAGGTCTATTAGAAAATTATATAGAAATTTTAAAAGAAATGTAAATAATTCGGAACATTTTCAGAAATACATAGATGAAAAAAGAAACTACAAGCAACTGTTAACAGCAAGAAAGCGCAGCTATAATTTGATGGTAAAACAAAAACTTTTAAATATAAATAACACAGTAGACTTCTGGGAAACATTAAACAATTTAAAAAACGTGAAAAGGGGCCCGAGTGACAAGATTTCACCTGAGACATTGATATGTTATTATCGACAATATTATCAGGCACAGCCTACGGACGCACATGCATTTCACCATGCTAAACACCCTTACCTTGATGGGTTCATTACTATAGAAGAGCTGCATGTCGCACCTAGAAAGCTGAAAAACAACAAAGCACCAGGGCCTGATTTAATAACAAGTGAGTTTTACAGGATTCTGCCAGACAGTTGGCTGAATTACTTGCTGGATTTGTTTAACATGATACTTGAGATAGAAAAAGTTCCAGTCGAGTGTATGAGGACAAAGTTTTGTCATATTTATAAAGGGGGCGATAAAAGCTTGCCAGAATCTTACCGATTCATAGCACTAATAAATCATATTGTGAAATTGTTTACTCAAATACTGTGCAACCGGATGAGCGAATTTACAGAACAGCATGGAATTTTGCCAGAGTGACAAGCTGGATTTAGACAGGGAAGAAGCTGTGAAGATAATATTTTTGTTTTGAACGCTGTAATTAGTTATAATATTAGATATGATGTTCTTGTGGACTATAAAAAGGATTTTGACAGTATTGAGAGAACGGTACTGTGGTTGAAATTGTACAGGGCAGAAGTGAGCGCAAAGCTCATACGACTGCTACGATACATGTACGATAAAGCAGTTATAATTGTCGAGAAACCCGAAAAGCAGATAAAGTGTGTACCTATAACATACTACAGGGAGATAGTTTGAGCCCGCTGCTGTTTTCTCTGTTCACTGCAGATATGCGGCCCTTCTTCGAAGAAAGAAATACCAATGGCTTACCGTTAAATAGCTGTGTGCAGAACTATGTTAATGTACGCGGATGATCTCATTATCTAGGCTGATTCACCCATTAATTTGCAGAGCAACATAGACATGTTACATGAGTACAGCACAATGTCAGGACTGGAACTTCACATAACCAAAACAAAGATCGTAATTTTTAGGAAAGGTCCTGCTGTTGCTAGACATACATTTTACTATGATAGGCAAATCCTGGATATTGTGAACGAGTATACCTATCTGGGAATTCCTTTCAAATTTAACGGTATATACCACGAAGCATGTAAGGGGAGAGTGATAGAGGCAAACATCAGTCTGGGAGCTGTTAGGCACGCGCTTACAGGGGTATGTAATGCCGGATGGACGACAAGTCTTAAGTTGTTCACCTCAGTTGTGGTACCGGCCTTGAGTTGTGCAGCTGGTATTTGGGGGCTCAGATACACTGAGAATGTGGAGGTTATACAAAGAAGATTCTTAAAAGGTTAAAATTTTCTCCCCAGGAACACGCCCGGTTACATATTGCGTCTTGAATTTAACCTACCCAGGCTGGGATATTATGTGCTGAGAGCGGCGCTACATATTCTCTTAAAGCTGAATAGCATGCAGAGGGACAGGTATCCTGCGGTTGCTTTGGAACAGCTGAAATATTTGGATTCCTCAGCCACAAATATAGTCGATCTTAATTGGTTTAGTCAGCTAAAGGGCATACTAGCGGGGATCGGAGTGGAGGGCACGGATATCTTAGCCAATTTGCGCGAGAATGACATAATAACTAGACTTGGCATTTACACAAATCATAGCCGAACATTGGATGAGAACTGCTCCTTGCTTTCTGTTAACTACTCCCAGTACAAATTCCTGCTGAGAGACAGCACTGGATTGGTATTACTCTCTTTGTATTTACAAAGGTTTATGCTTCAACTGCGTACAGCGGGAAGCAGCGAGGTGGTTCTGATTTTCGGGACTATCAAATACCGATTAAACAACCTAGAAGAAAAATGCACTATTTGTAACTTGAATGAAAATGAAGATCTAAAACATATAATTTTTGAATGTCCCATGTACCGGGGAATTAGACAAGACCTTGAGAGTCGCCACCTGGATAGAGACATACACTTAGTATTAAGGGAGTTGGACGGGAAGCACGTTAAAGTTTTGTATAACTTTTTAAAGAATGCAATGTTAATAAGATCATTTATATTGAATGAGTAAAACCCCAGCTGTTTTTGTTGTGTTTCTGATAGCCATTGAGTTTTGAAGGACATCTCTATATTCGCAATTGTGTTAATACCTAGTTTTATTAGGCTTACCCCTATGTGACAGTGTTGACATTTAGTTTAGTTATTATTTGGCTTTTATATTTAAGTTTAAATTATTGTTGGAAAACACCACACCTTTGTTCATGTTTTCTGTATCGATTGAACAATAAATTTATTATTATTATTATTATTATTATTAAAATAGGTTAGGTTAGGTTAGGTTAGTTTGTGAGTGGTCCATATCGGTCCCTCCACCGCGACCATAAGGTCTATTGTGGCTCACGCCTAATGTCTATATTTCGCCCAACAAATCCAGCCTCCTACAGAGGTCGATAACCTTTGCGGGCGAAAGTTGATCCAGATCCTCTGGAGCAAGCTTTACCTTGCCAAAGAGCAGGTGTCTAGTCCTATCCGCTGCCGGACAGGAACACAGCACGTGCTCTGCTGTTTCGTCATCCTCCATACACAGCCGGCACTCGGTCTCCTGACCGATCCCAATACGGTGCATGTGATGCCGCAAGCGACAGTGTCCTGTATACAGGCCGACTAGAGTACTCAGTTGTTGTCTGTTCAACTCTAGAAGTTTCTTAGCCCTTGACTCAGACAGGCCATTTATGAAGGCCTTAGAGTGAGCTAATCCTGGAAGATTTTGCCAATATTGAATTGTCCTTCTATCTGTCCAGGTCTTTAAGGTGCGTTTTGCTGTGCAAGATGTTATTCCCAGCACCGGTTCTGGTCCGACAAAGTCACACTGGGCACCACTCCTGGCAAGCGCGTCTGCCGCAACGTTGCCATCATGGTCCGAGTGACCCGGTATCCAGACCAGCGACACCTCATTACAGCTGCCCAATTCGTTAAGGGCAGATTTACAACTCCATACCGTCTTTGAATTGCACCGGTAGGAACCAAGAGCCTTTATTGCAGCTTGGCTATCTGCAAATATCTTTATCGATTTGTTTGTGTATAGGTCTTTTAAGCTTTCCCTTGCACACATCTCGATGGCATAAACTTCTGCCTGGTGTATGGTTGCGTACTTGCCGAGGCTAGCTGATAGTCTAGCATCGGTGCTGCCCCCATATGCGCCGGCTCCTACTCCCATATTGGTTTTGGAGCCGTCAGAGTACCAGCAGAGGTCCGCTCTCAACAGGGTCGATTGGTTCCGGTCCCAGTCCTCCCTTTCCGGGAGGACGGTCTTGAAAGACAGATCTCTGCTGATTTTTGTAGGCATCAAGTCCGAGACCATTCCCAGAATCCTGTGACAATCACTGTCATCAAGGAGTCCGGACCCCCTCAGACTGACTTCCCTCGGCATGTTATCTGCCGTTTGTATTAGTCTGTACGTTGTCCACCTCGCCACCCTCTCCAGCCATATGTGAAGTGGGGGAATATTGAGGAGGACCTCCAGAGCGACTGATGGTGCGGTGCTTATCGCTCCCGTTATCATCAGACATGCTTGTCTCTGTAGATGAGCCAGTTTGGCCCTCGCGGTACCACGAAGCACCTTAGGCCACCAAACTATGGCTCCATATGTTATCATAGGTCTGATAACCACTACATAGAGCCAGTACATCTGTTGGGGGTTTGTTCCCCAGTTGTTCCCACAGATTCACCGGCAGGTCCACAGGGACATCTTAGCCCTGCGGATAACATTTTCTAACTGTCTGTCCCAGTTGAGCTTCTTATCTAGGATAACTCCCAGATATTTTGCTTGGTCCGAAAATGGAATGTTTTCCCCATAAGATTAGGTGGTTTTAATTTGTCCAACCTTCTTCTTCTGGTGAACGGGACAATGATCGTTTTGCGAGGGTTCACAGACATCTGTTCCCTACGGCACCAATCATTGACTACAATTAGTGCTTCTTGAAGAGTACTAGACAGTTCCTCCTCAGATTTGCCTCTAACCATTATGACAAGATCATCCGCATACGCCTGGACCTCAACCTCCCAGAGTCCGAGGATAGCCAGCAGGTCGTCCACAAAGAGGGACCACAACAGGGGGGGATAGAACGCCCCCCTGAGGACACCCTCTCGCAACCCTAACGCTGACCACCTCTCCCCGTAATGAGGTAATAATGGTCCGATTGTGCAGCATGTTTCCGATCCAGCCACAGATGGTAGGTTCCACCCCCCTAGCGATAGTGGCCTCGTAGAGGGAGATCGGTAATGCATTATTAAATGCTCCTTCTATGTCGAGAAATGCCGCCACTGCAACCTCTCCATTTTTCAGAGAGTGTGTGATCTTCTCGACGAGGTTATTGAGCGCTAACTCAGTTGATTTGCCAGTTTGATAGGCATACTGGTGGGTATTTAGGGGGTTCTTGGGTAAGATTGGGTAAGATGTTCCCCCTAATGTGTCCGTCCAGTATTTTTTCCAATCCCTTCAGGAGGAATGATGTAATACTGAGAGGTCTCAGTGAAGTAGGTAGGAGGTCATTACGTCCCGATTTGGGAATGTAAACTCCCCTAACCACCGTCCAGCTGGAAGGAATATAGTTCCAGGCCAGACTGGCTCTGAACAGCCTCATAAGGAAGGGTAGGAGAATCTCCAGTCCCTTTTGTAGTAGGACTGGTACCACCCCATCCTCCCCTGGCGACTTGAATGGCTGGAAATGATTCACAGCACACTCCACTGCCGAGGCTGTAACTATTCTCCGAGCAACTAGCCAGTCCTCCCTTTGGGGGCGTTTAGATCGTCCCTCAGCTGGTAGGACCTCACCGTTGCTCAGGATCAGACAATCTGGGAAGTGTGTGTGTGCTAAGAGCTCTAACGTTTCTTTCCGAGATTCAGTAAAGGAACCATCTGGTCGTTTTATCGATCCCAGTTCCTGTACCCAGTCGCGTGAGAGAATCCTGTGGATTCTGGCGCTGCTGGGCAAATTATTAATGTCCCCGCAGAACCTCCTCCAGGACTCCCTCTTAGCGTTCCTGATCTCTTTATTATAATGTGTTAGAGCAGTTTTATATTGCTCCCAGTTGCCTGTAATCTTAGCACGATTGAAGAGACGTCTAACTTCTCTTCGTAGTTTATCGAGGTTATTATTCCACCAAGTAGACCCCCGACTGTCTCTCTTTGACCTCAGTGGACAGTTTTCGTGATAGGCAGAGACCACAGCTTCCCTAACCTGTTCGGCCGCAATCTCGATCTCATCACGATCCCTCACTGTGGGGATTGCGGACCCAAGTCTGCCGGCGAGGGACTGTTTGTATCCCTCCCAATCCGTCCTCCTCGGGTCCCGATACTCCAACACAGGTCTAGGGCCTGTTTCAATTTCAAATAGGATATGGGCATGGTCTGAACATGAGGGTTCAGACGACACCCTCCATTTGAGGATTTTTGAGCTCAAAAGCCTTGAGCTGATCGTAAGATCTAAAACCTCTCTCCGGTTAGCTGTAAGAAAGGTGGGTTCCGAGCCTATGTTGTTGACAACCAGCTCCTCCCCTAAAATGTATTCAAATAATGATTCACCTCGTCTGTTAGTGTCCGTGCTCCCCCAAGCCAAGTGATGGGAGTTCGCATCACACCCCATTTCGAGGTGATAATTGTTCCTCTTGCAGTAGGCGATCAATTTCCGCACCTCTGCTGGAGGTGGTTGTTCTGCATCTCTGTCTCCAGGGAAATAGGCCGAACAGGCCACTACTTCCAGCCTGGTCCCCCCGGATGTGATCACGAGATGGATGGATGCCATGTCCTTGGTGCAGTACTCTGAAAGTGTAAAATACTGCAAGTTGTTTCTGATCCAGATACAGGCTCTGGGGTTAGTACCAGAGCCCACCTCTACTATCTTACCAGAAGTGTTACCCAGCCCTTTTGTTCGTTCCGAATTAGCGGTCCAGGGCTCTTGGAGAAGAGCAATATCTATTTGCTTTTCCTTTAATTTCATGCTAAGGAGGTATGTCGCAGCCTTAGCATGATGCAGATTAGCTTGAATGCACCTTAAGTTGGTGGGCATGGGGGTAGGAATATAGGAATGTATGGAGGAAAAAGGAGTAGTTTAAGGAGCTTAAAGGAAAAGGGAATTATGGTGCAGGTTCCTCCTCCTTTTTAGGAGCTCGATAACCAAGCTTCCTATAGGAGGGTCTACCTTTGGTAGTCGTCCTAGGGGTGGACTTTCCTTTCCCCTGTTTTTTTCCCTCTGGAGGTTCCAGTGGAAGGTTGAATCCTGCCACCTCCTCTATTGGGTCTGTGTAAGTCGTGTCCATGTTTGGTCCCACGAGCAGCAAGGGAAAGTAGACCTCCATGGAAGAGCCCCGCATCCCATGAATAGGCATTTACACAGGGAGGTCGCCCGGTTTCCCTGGGGAGGGTTAACGTTAGCGACAGAATTACCATCCTGCCAATGCTCGGCCATATCGGCCAGAAGCATCATCGCCTCGGCACCAACCCGCCAACGACCTTGCGATGTGGGTTTTTTATAGAGGACTCTCCTCGCAATGCCGGCCAATTAAGGCAAGCATTCCCGGCCCTCCTAAGACATGACTAGGAAGGTTACGGTTTGGTTAGTTCATTTAGTTCACGTCTAATAGTAGACGCTATCCAGGGTGCACCACGGGGAGGCGAACTAACTTTACACCCCTATTAAAATAGACCCATAATGTTACATATTTTTGAGAAGCTTGTGAAAATGCAAACTAATTTCTTGGCAAATATTTTATGATGATAGGATGTCCTATTAAAAAAAACCAAGCATTGCTCCATTTTTAAAAAAACAGTAGTATATGGAAAAAACTAAATACTTCCCTGGATTCTGCATAAAAAGTTCTAAAAGGATTTATTTTTACCTGTTTGACAAGTTTTCTTCAGACAACTGAAATACAAGGAGTACGTGAAAATGCAATATTTTCAATATCGTTCAGCAGAGGATGAACAATTCTTACCGATTTCTAAAGTTTTGGGTTATCCAAGTGTACTTATTATGCTATATTTTCTTAGTTAGCACGCATCCATTAGGAGTTTGTAGTCTCCTAGACCGAATTTGTAGAAAAAAAATGGGTTTGCGCATTATGTCGAATTCGGCGACACTGCTCCCAAGCTTACGGCGCCTCCGGTAAAACGGGAAGTAACATGTACCTCGTTATTTTAAATAGAACACCTTATGTATTATTAAAATTTTAGATTCCGCATCGAATCCTAGATTAAATATATATATATATATATATATATATATATATATATATATATATATATATATATATATATATATATATATATATATATATATATATTTATAGTTACATCCCTGTATATTCTCAACATCATAGAAAAGACCACGAACCCGGAAACCATGCATCATCAAGTTTAGTGACTTGTGCAATAGTGCTGATTAAAACGTTCGCATTTATGTTAATTCTATAGAAGATTATTTCATTCAATCGCTGTAACTTTAGTTGTTCACATGTTGTTTTGAATCACATATTTTATAATAGATTTTAGACTGTAATAATTGTACCACTTAACTAAATAAATTTTTTTTTTCGGACAATCGCTTACGAAAAAACGTCATTATATATATATATATATATATATATATATATATATATATATATATATATATATATATATATATATATATATATAATTTTGTGGAAGTCATCTCCGACTACGTTAGTGGGGAGTAATAGAGACTTCAGAGAGTCAGAAGACTTCACTTAGATACTCCTTATTGTTTTAACAAGCCTTGCTCTCGCAGTTTCTTGACCGCTTCATTAGGGCTACGATCATAAAACCTGATAATATTGTGTGTATGATCGTAGCTCTGATGAAGCGGTCAAGAACTGCGAAAGCTAGGCTTGTTAAAACAATCAAGAGTACATCTAATTCAATTCATATTTTCAATTACTCATATATATATATATATATATATATATATATATATATATATATATATATATATATATATATAAACCAATAAAAATTGAAACTGACCCGGATTTTTGTTCTAGAGATCCTAGTTCGCGCTCATTTGAAGAAATTCTTTTAAACTTCAAGAGTGCCGATCTATTCATTAGTAAATTTTTTCTACAAAACTTCACGAAACACCATAAATTTTACTTATATTAAGCCAATAGTAATGAAGTTTTAAAATTACGCGCAGCTTTTACGTATGGTGTGATTTTACTTTTTGTTCATTTAGTTCAGCTGTTAATTTATGTGACAGCAAGAAGAAGTACTATTATTGTAATTATTATTATTCTTAGTTTAAAATTAGTTCACATAGTTAAAATGGAGAGTCAGCTAGTTATTGTTCTGTTAGTAAACATCAATAAAATACAATGTGTTGACCATAGACAATTTCTCTCTATCCTCTAACATATTTTCATAACCCCCAGCAATAACTTTCCCTCTTAGTAGTCATATTTACTGATTATATATGAAATTAGAGCACTAATAGAATCATAAATGCAATAAACAAGAGGTTAACCTTAATAATAGCAGAATAGCGAAGCGGTAATAAATATTTTGTCTAGCGTGACGAGCAAAATATTCAGATGTAACTTCTCTCTTTTAAATACAATCAGTATAACAGATAGCTGATGTTATAGAAAGCGCGTTAAACACCAGGAGCAGTTGGAGATGCGATTTATTGAACCGTGAAGAGTTATCATTTAACGTATCAATTCTGCGCCTTCATTTCACACTATTAGAGATTATTGTACATATGTTGCTTAGTGATTTTCTGTAAATTAGAGGTTAAGAAATCATACGAAGTCTTCAGGCTCTTATTTCCCGCAAATTACACCGATCAACAAAATTAGGAAATACACTTTTGGAACGCCTATATATACTGACTTTCGAAAAAAGTTTGTTAATTTTAGTAAAATATTAGGATAATGTGTGTTTAATCAAACGTAAATAGTCCTGCAAATTGAATAATAACTTCCACACAGCTGTGATAATCTACTCTATTCAGAAACACATTCTCGTGAAATGAATTTAAGGTAAATGCCTTCACCACAAATAAAATATTCGTATTTTTGTACCCATAAACTCCTGGAACCTTACATTAGTCGAGTTTTATCGAGAAAATTTCACTTTTCATCAAATCACCCATCATTTATCTCTACACCCTGAAGCGAATTTACCCCAAAACAACTCGAAGCGTTCCTTTATCAGGTGCTAACTATTCAGAAAGACATTCTCGTGAAATGAATTTAAGATCCATGCCTTCACCACAAATAAAATATTCGTATTCTTGTACCCATAAACTGTTGGAACGTTATATTAGTCGAGTTTTAAATTTAAAAAATCAACTTTTCATCAAATCACAACCATTTATCGCTACCCCCTGAGGCGATGTTACCCAAAAACAACTCGAAGCGTTCCTTTATCGGGTGCTAACTATTCAGAAAGGCATTCTCATGAAATGAATTTAAGGTAAATGCCTTCACCACACATAAAATATTCGTATTCTTGTACCCATAAACTCCTGGAACCTTACATCAGTCGAGTTTTCACGAGAAAATTTCACTTTTCATCAAATCACCCATCATTTATCTCTACACCCTTAAGCGATTTTACCCCAAAACAACTCGAAGCGTTGTCAGGTGCTAACTATTCAAAAAGACATTCTCGTGAAATGAATTTAAGATGCATGCCTTCAATACAAATAAAATATTCGTATTCTTGTACCCATAAACTGTTGGAACGTTATATTAGTCGAGTTTTAAATTTAAAAAATCAACTTTTCATCAAATCACCCCCCATTTATCGCTACCCCCTGAGGCCCAAAAACAACTCGAAGCGTTCCTTTATCGGTTGCTAACTGGATACCAAATTTGAAGTTGATATCTCAAATCGTTTGAAAATTATAGCGCCTACTAACAGACAGAGGTACAGGCCGACAGACCGACTGACCGACAGACCGACGGACCGACAGACCGACAAACAAACAAAATGTCGTTCCGGAATCAAGTTTTCTATACGTTTTGAGGCTTTTTGTGCAGTTTTAGCAACAAAAAAAATCTAAATTTCTGTCACCGATATTCCACCCCAACACAGAATACCAGATGTTTTATGAAATTGAAGGTTTTGTAATAAACAAACCCTAAAACGTTATATTAATCGATTATATTTTCAATGCAAAAATGTCAATTTTCACCAAATCACTCCCCATTTTACCGTATATATTTCCTTGTTTGTTAACGGCTCGTTACTTATAAGTAATGAAAGAAATAGTGTCTTGTTTGTATATATCTATTTGGTACGCGTGTTTGTATTATAGAAGGTGAACCATGTACCAAAACTTAGGTCTGTGAGTTTAAAGACAAAGTAGTTATAGCCATTTAAATAAAAGAAAATTGGGATTTTACTCAAAATATCAAAGTCGCGATTTGAAACGTTAGTATTTGCAACAGTTAGGCAGAAAACCTGACACAAATACGAATTATGTGAAGACAATGTCGCAGGAAAACTGTTTTGCAAACCCTTAAGTTTCAGCGTCAACCGTCATTGTCCTCCATTTTACTTAAATGTTTCCAGAAAATTCATTTCAAATAGGCCCTTACCCTGATGCTTTGGCAGTAGTTTTAGTTAAGTTTATGGTTCAGCGGTCTAAAATTTTTAGCAAATTTGTTAATGAGGAGACGGCGACTTTTGAATTTTAAAAAGATTTCTTCACATGAGTGTAAACCAGGCCCCCTAGAATCTATATCCGAGTTTAGTTTCAGTTTATATCTGTTTACATATATGCAGGGTAACACATTTCTAAGGTAAAGCTCAATATAATTGTTATTGTACAAGCTACAAGAAAAAATTTTATACATTAATTATAAAGTGTCTTGAGCTGCATCTTACAAAATTGTTTTGACAATCGCGGGATGTCTCAAAAGTCGTTGGTGATACCTACAATCTTTTTAGAACACCCTTATGTTATTGCATTTTTTCATTTTTCATCAAAATATGATGTATGTTTGTAAGAAAAAAAAATCAAGACGCAGTAAGTTCGTTTTGGTAGCAAATTTTTATTAAATGCTTCAAATTTCACTAACTCAATTTGTTGGTTAGGAAACCAGCTTTCTCGGAAATATTTTAAGTTTAATTTCGGAAAAATTTTGTAAACTTTTAAACAATTAGTTATTTTGATAAACTATGGTACATTATTTCTACTATATATGTTATACCGATAACCAAATTTATGCCTGCTTGCATTAAGAAGACATATTTGCTATTAATTTTTTTAATGAAAATTCACTTCCATGACGCACTTGCTGCGTCCAGACTTTTTTCATGCATGTTGCACCATTTGCGAATGATTTCGTCAATCGATTTATTCTGCAACAGGACAACTGCAATCGTGAAACAGTAACCTTATTTTCACAGACGTTAAAGGTAACCATCGTAAAATTTACTGCGCGCCATTTTGGTGCCCAATAAAAGATATACAATACGGTTTAAGCAGAAAAAATTAGACGATTGTATAGGTTAGACTTTATTAAATACAGGGTGTGGCGCCAAGACTTTTAGTTAGCCGTTTCTCAATAACTACTCCGATTTGATATTTGAAAATTTACACACATACATTTGAGACAAATTCCAGTTCAGTGAAAATAGTTTACTTTATGCCAGACTTTCGGTTTAATCGGAAGTGACTATCAACTTGCTTATTTTAAATACAACATGGTGACTTTAATTATATTTTTGAATTCTACATTAAATTCGAGATAAATTATTACCAATATATGATATGTGAAAAATCAACCGTTTTCGAAATTTTTCGATTTTTTTGAAAATTCTCGCGAAAACCAAGGTGAACGTTGCACGCTATCTCTTTGTGGAAATACAACTGAGAAGACTCAGTTTTTGTACAGATGACCCACAGATTGGTACCTACAGGACACGTTTAGTAGCGTTTCTTTTAAATGTACATGGTGACGAGAATTAGCCGTGTCATTTGGTAAAATTGAAATCACAATTACTCGCTTATTTCAAATGGAACACCCTATATTTTATAAGCTATTTCGGTTCGCATCCGGTTTTCCTTTCAACGTGTATTATTCCCTATACCCAAAGCCCACCGTTTCCCGAATATTTCAATTTTATTGGATACACTCAATTTAAATTGTCACAATATATTTAAAGCAGGCTTTGGAACTTGATAATATGCTTGTTGACGTCTACATGTCAAAAGAGCGTCAAGCGAAGCTTATTGTCATAAAAATCGAGATACTATCAGTCAACGCGGTGCAAAAATGGCACACTTGCAGTACACAAACGACGATTTCTTGGAGCTTCTAATTATTTATGGTGGGCCGAACATGTCGTGCACTTGCAGATAAGTACCCAAATAAACCGAAACCCAGCCACGACATGATAAAGAGGCTACTGCGAAATTGTTCACAGCATGGAAGTTTTCTCCCAAAAGTACAGAAGCGTAAGCCACTCGGTAACGACGTAAATAAAGTGAACGTATTGGCATTTTTTGTGGCTGATCCCAAGGCATGAATCAGGGATAGCGAAAAAGAACTACGCTTGTCAGCGAGAACGATTTACAGAATTTTGAAAAAGCATCATTGGAGGTCCTTCTCTTACCACCCGATACATGGTTTGCAACCAGACGATCTTCCTAGACTTGTTGAGTTCTGTGAATGGTTCCTACTGAAAACACAAGAAGATGAGAATTTCTGCAAGAGAATTATTTGATGCGATGAGGCGAAGTTCTCCAAAAATGGCATGCACCATCGCCACAATAGTCACTTTTGGTCAGATGAGAATCCCCATGTTACCAAGAACAACTGTTTCCAAGACAGGTGGTCATTCAATGTGTTTTGTGCAATTAACAACGATAAGATTTTTGGGATTAAAATATAAAATATATTTTTGTGTTTTAGTTTTCCACTAGCTATTAGTCAAATTCTGTACTCATTTATAATAAATAACTACCTACCTTGTTGAGTTGTATTTTGGTTTTACAAGTTAGTTGACAACACATTGATTTTACAGAACTAAACAAGGGAAATGCAGCGATTTGGATGCAAATACAAAGTGTTCTCTTTTTTTTCGCGAGAAGGCCCAACAAATTGTAAGAGATGGGACTTGACATGTAGACGTCAACAAGCATATTATAAAGTTCCAAAGCCTGCTTTAAATCTATTGTGACAATTTGAATTAAGTGAGGCCAATAAAATTGAAATATCCGGGAAACGGGGGAATTTGGGTATAGAGAATGCTAATATACGTTGAAAGAGAAACCAGATGCGAACCGAAATAGCTCATAAAATATAGGGTGTTCAATTTGAAATAAGCGAGTAATTGTAATTTGAATTTTACCGAATGGCACGGCTAATTTTTATCACCCTGTATATTGAAAAGAAACGCTATCAAACGTGACGTGTAGGTGCCAACCTGAGGGTCATCTGGGAAAAAAATAAGTCTTCTGAGTTGTATTTCCACAGAGATATAGCGTGTAACGTTCACCTTGGTTTTCGCGAGAATTTTTTAAAAAATCAAAAAATTTCGAAAACGGTAAATTTTTCGCATATGGTATATTGGTATAAATTTATCTCAAATTCAATGTAGAATTCTAAAATATAATTAAAATTACCATGTTGTATTTAAAATAAGCAAGTTGATAGTCACTTCAGGTTAAACCGGAAGTCTGGCATAAAGTAAACTATTTTCACTTAACTGGAATTTGTCTCAGTAGTATGTATAAATTTTTAAATTTCAAATCAGAGTAGTTGTTGAGAAACGGTTAACTAAAATTTTGGCGCTACACCCTGTAACCTGTGGATAATTATTTCATATTTGCGGAACAGTTTACACACAATATGGCACAATGTTTAGAACAATATGGTCGTTGGCAACTCCTACAAAAATTAGTGGTTAGTCGTTTTTTTAATAGGACAAATAGAACCCATACTTTTTTGGGAAGTAGAGGTATTCCTTGTATCTTCTAAACGGAAGTAGGTAGGTGTTTTTCAATAACTTAACGAACAGATGATTGCAAAATTTTTATCTTCAAATGTTCTATCCAGGGTGTTGATACATTTTTGTGCAGTTCTTTCATGAAAAATCTTCTATTGATTGGTATACACCCCCTTTCCACTGTATTATGGCAGCATATAACATAAGTATTGATTAATCCATATTTAGCATTCCATAAAAAATTCACAGTGGCCAAATTTTGGTTTCTCTGTTGCTACTCATATGACCACACATTTGGTCGAAAGTGCCCACTGCTCCTTTAGTGGTATTGTAACACTGGATCATTTCAGGCTTTTCGGTGATACCTTCGCCATTTGAATTCGGATGCATAGTGGATAAAATAAATACATTTTTGTTATGTTGGGTTTATAAGATATTTTTTTGTTGTCAATAGAGTGTTTTGCATCTCCAACTGGACGACTTTTCAAGCTCAACATCTCCGGTGGTATTTTTGACTTATTTGATCGGATGATACCAAGAAGTGTCAGGTTATATGGATCTTTGAGCAAATAATCTGCTAGTTTTACGGACATGAACCAATTGTCCATCGTTCTCCGAGTGATATATTATTAGTTTCCGTGATTTTCCAAAGTATGGGGCAGCATCTATCATTTATTTAGTACTCACATCACAAACGATGACAATATTATGTCCATATTTGGTAGGTTTGTTAGGTGTAAACATACAGAATGTGCAACGCTCTCTAAAACCTAAACTGTTCGTCAATGGTGACATACGATCCAGGCTTATATAATTCATTACAATATCGTATAAATTCGTCTCTCACGTCACAAATGGGTGTAAAAGGCTCTGACTGTTTTCGCTGGTCTCGAGTCTTCTTGTTGTCGAATCTTAAACAATTTATAAAAAAAACGAAATCTAGCTTCACTCATAGCGGCGTTGTGGTTAGAGACACATAGTTTATCATCAACTACTCTGCAATTGGTTAGTGATTACTTTTCACAGCTGCCGTAAAGAATAACAAGCCAATAAGAGCTCTCAATTCAGTAGTATTCGTATTCCAACCAGATGCTTTATTTGGCTATATACAGTGTGTTCAAGTTAAGAAGGACCACTATGGAGATCTCCAAAATGGTAGAAGATACAGACTTAGTTGAATAGGAGAAAAGTTGCGCACTTAAAAGCCCAACAAATTGGCTGTTACATATCTCAGAATTTTCTTTTAGTTTCTGAGATATTTTGAAAAATTTGGCATTTTCAGTCTTTATATTTCAATGATCTAATCTGAATTTCTATATTAATATGTGTTACGATAGTGTCGATTATTGAGTCCGTTAAATTAATTTCGATGTATCCAGACGATCTTTTGGACCTGGTAATATGTGAACTATCTTTCTGTGTGATGTTCTGGTTACTTCCTTTGCAGTTGTTGACTATTCTTTTCCCTCTATTGTGGAAATTTCTCTCTCATTGCCATTAGTCACGCTCGCATTACTTTCTTTGCTTCGGCGTACTTTTTGATGACAACTGTGTTCGTGTGATACTCAATACTGTTGTCCTCTTCATCTGATGCCCTATATTATGATTCTAAATCTCCATAATCCACAAAGTCCAGAGTTTATTTACCACTTTCGTCACTTTGTACAATGTCCAATCCTAACTGATATATTTTATTTATTTAAGCTCGCAGTTCTATTGCCGTCAGCGGCCTATTGTCTATCCACTTTCCCGTCACAGTAAATTCAACCTGCACTTTATTGTCTGTATTAACTATCAAAAAGTTACAGCAAGGGTAGCCTTCGTAACAATTACGATCCCTTTTTAAAAACCCCCTTTTAAAAGAAATGTTCCGAGTTTGTAGTTACAACGGCATGTATCGATGCCAACGGGGAAACTACCTGGAACCTTAACTCAAACTTTTGACCAACTACGTCATGACAAGAATATATTTGAGGCATGATAGTAAAATTTGCAATCGTTACAGTTCAAGGGTTAAATTCAGGAAGACGTTAAGTCCCAAAACAAAGAATCCAAGTGATGTAGACTGAAATCCTATCAAGCACGCTTGGGAATTACTCGACATGCGACTTTGGGGAACGTCTTGCTGGGTCTCGGAATCTTCAGGAAGTAACTAAGGTTCTTCTATGAGAGTGGAGTAATTTTTGATAAGGCATGTTAAGATCTCTAATTCATATTATTCCATGCCAGGCTGTAATTGATGCAACGGATGTCATACGCGCTACAAAAGCTCTACTAAACTAAACTTCTGTTACAATTTAAATGAAGCCACGGTTGATATTATTAGTCTTATAAATACTTGTTTCAATTACCTTAAAGGTCTGATTGAGGTAATTCAAACAACTAAAGGCGTAATTAAGGTGTGGCTTATCTTTGTTTGCATATGAAGCAACATTGAAACTTGTAAATGCGCTTGCTTTTATTTTAAGACTACTGCACGGCAAAAAAGTGTCTGCATAATTTTGTTGATCAGTGTATTATAATGTTAAAGCTCTGTGGAATTAATTATAGGATAACCTAAGATAATGTTTCGGAATACGTATTTGCTTATATCGTATACTCAATAGAATGGTATTCAGAACATACATTTTGAGCATTTTCTTTCTGCAATTATCTTTAAAATTAGAAGCCTGAAAGTCGTAATTTGACTCCCCAGGCTCTAATTTTTCTAGATAATAATTATAATGTTAAGGATTGATAAAACCGATGATAAAATACATCAATAGTGATGTTATTAGATAGTTATTTCTAGTACCTTATACTTAATAAAATGGTATTAAGCACACATCTTTGAAGATGTTCCTCACGAGAACTCTCTGGTACTTCCTGAAATTAAATATTACACAAAGTAACTTGTAATAAACGTACCGAAGTTTCACATGCAAAATAGGCGTTAAGCGACAATACGTCGAGTTAATTTATAATTTATTTCTAATTACGCATGACCGTCTTTATCGTTGGCCCATTTTCGTGACTGATACAAATTTGCGACGCCATTCCCGACTTAACCCCTATGGATTTGTTTTTGTAAGGCCACTGAAAGTCAAAGGTTTATGCTACATCACCTAAATCTCTTCAAATGCTTCTAGAACAAATCGCCACAGAGTGCCGTTTGATCATGCCAGAAATGTTGAAAATCGATTGTAGTATTGTTTGGATGTCGGGGGTTGACATTTTAAGCAATACATTCGTTAAATTAAATTGTTGTTTCATAATCACTTTTGTTTACTTTAACAGTAATCTAGGCAGGGTTTTCAGAAACCGATCGCTCAAAATTGAAAACAAAACATGATTGCATAGGTAATGAAAGCCTCTTGCCATTTGACTTTTTTGAAGCGGTGGCTCTAAACCCTAGTGGGATGTAAAAGTAACTTCGAAACCAGAAAAAATTTGGTAACTATTCCACTTAAAATTGACCTGTAACATTTTGCCCACACTTCGACGAAATCGGACACTTAAAGGGGTGCAAATTTTAGTTGGGACGCCTGTATATAAATTCTCTTGTGCTGCCAATAAACGCGTTATATTATCATTACTAGTATAAAAATTGTTTTCTTATTAACATTTGCTGAAATAACGTACTTCCTGAATCAGGGTTAATTATGATTTTAGTGGTTTGGTAGACAAAATTCAATTACACTGTTTCATTAAGTTTGTTATGCATGGTGTAGCGCACAACGCATGTTTTAAAATCAACACCATGTTTTACTAAATGAATAACTGACACCAACGTTAAAATAAATTTGTGTCCCTAATTATGAACTACTCTATCAGTCTCATCAGCAAAAACTGGTATTTCCATTCAAACGTACTGTCGATGAATGTATTTTGAAAACTCCCCACGCCAGTCGGACCAATTTTGTATCAATTCCGATTCACTGAAAACGGAAATAATTTCCAGTTGATAGTAATGGAGTGTAAAATGAAAACTTATCGACGACTGAGATGTGTGATTGAAGAATTTAAAGGAACAGTCCAGACATATAAAATATATATTAATAAAAAGGTGGAACCGTGGGGTAGCTTTAAAATAACTAAAATCACTCAATATTTTCAATCTGGCATTGATCCTACAGCAAATATAAAGCAAGAGTCGTTTTTAATATTATTTTGAAGTTTGAATGTCCCAACTTGTAGAGCAGGATTAATGCGCCACAAAACTCCTGACGCAGCTGCTGACTTATATAGCGAATTTTCGCAAAAAAAAAAGCTCATGATGAAATCTGTATATATATATACAGGCTGTTTCAAAAAACATGCACCATCGCTCGTGGGGCAATTCCTTACTAAAAAATAAGAAAATAAGTTCCTGTGCACATGGGCCCGGAAACGCATAGTTTCCAATATACAAGGAGTTGAATTTTAATTTTTTTTAAATTTTTTATAAATAATTTCAAAACCACTAGATTGATTTTAATGAAACTTGGAACTTGAAAGTGTATTATGAAAGTGCATATTTTCAAGTGAGAATCTGCTTACAACTGCGTCAGTGGCGTGCGTACGGGGTAACTGTAAAAATTCATTTGGGGAAAAAATATGTGCGCCACTGTCTTTTTCCAATTTTGATACATCAGTTATGAAGCTTATTACATAAGCCACAAAAGCTACCTCTTGGTATTTTTTCGTTCAGGGTATCACCTAGGAGATATGATTAATTTTATAAAAAGGGGCAAAGTACCGATTCGTTGGAGTAATAATAATAATATATGTTTACTGCAACCATAAGAATATGAAAAACAAAACATACAGTAAACATTACAGCAATAAACGTGCAAATAACTAACATACGTAAAACTTATTGGTGATAAACATTGAAATGAATATTACAAACATTGATAAAAAATGATAAATAAAAAATAAAAATAAAAAATGAAAAAAGTAATCGTAGACACCATGATTTTTCCAAACTCTTGTTTTTTGTACATTACTCAATTGACTTTAATAACAAAGCTAAAGAAATTGTTGAAAGTGACCACCATTAGCGTCGTTACAATTGTTTAACCTTCTGCGCAAAGATCTTCTTACTCTTCTGCAAATATTTTGATCTTCTCTAATGCTGTCAAATGCATATTCTATTCTTCCCAACAATTCTTCTCGTGTATTTACTGGTGTTTTATACACCATTTCTTTTAAATGACCCCACAAATAAAAATCGAGAGGATTCAGGTCCGGAGATCGAGGTGGCCATGACACCGGACCTCCACGACCAATCCATCGGTGACCGTATGTGTTGGCTAAATATGTTCTTACAACTGCTGCAAAATGTGCGGGCGCACCATCATGCTGGAACCACATTGTACCATTTCTCATAAAAAGCGGTAGTAACAACGGCAAATCATTTTCATGGTCAAGACGATTCGGTAGAACAACAGGACCAATTATGTGATTTTCAATAATAGCAGCCCAAATATTGATGGAAAATTGATACTGTGAATTTGCAACTCTTAGAGAGTGTGGGTTTTCATCGGCCCATGTATGTAAATTGTGAAAATTTACGATACCTTTTCGCGTAAATGACGCCTCATCAGTAAATAGTACACGTTTAGAAAAATGTTGGTCGTGCCTAAGGTTGTTTAAGAACCACTGACAAAACATTACCCTTGGTAAAATGATAGGGATATAAACTTTGATCCTTCAGAGTTCTGTGAACTGATGATGCCGAAATATTACCCAGTTCGGTGGCAATAATTCTCGTACTTGTACTAGGATCACGTTCAACTCTATTTAATATTGCCTCTTCAACTCGTACAGTTCGGCGGTATCTTCTGCGTCCAGAGTCAGCTTTTAAAGGTTTTAAAGAACCAGTTTCTCTCAAATGTCTTACAATACGTGGGAAAATATTTTTGTCAGGAATTCTTCTTTGCGGATAAGTTTCCTGATAAACTCGCACAGCTTGTCTAGCATTTTGATTTGTTTGTCCATAAATTAACAACATATCAGTCAAATCCGCTTAAGTGTACTTAATGAAAACCATCTTGAGAGGAGGAAATAATATTAATGAGCAGCTCAGTATCAACAAATAACTAAAAACGAAAATACTGCACCGTATCAAAATTTAAAGAATAGCACGAAAACCCTTTTGACGCCTACAAAGCACTTCAAAATTGTAGAATTTAGAGAACTGTCAAAAATTATAGTTTCATGGCACTTTACGATTACTGTTTTCATTACTCCAACGAATCGGTACTTTGCCCCTTTTTATAAAACTAATCATATCTCCTAAGGGATACCCTGAACGAAAAAATACCAAGAGGTAGCTTTTGTGGCTTATGTAATAAGCTTCATAACTGATGTATCAAAATTGGACAAAGACAGTGGCGCACATATTTTTTCCCCAAATGAATTTTTACAGTTACCCCGTACGCACGCCACTGACGCAGTTGTAAGTAGATTTTCAGTTGAAAATATGCACTTTCATAATACACTTTCAAGTTCCAAGTTTCATTAAAATCAATCCAGTGGTTTTGAAATTATTTATAAAAAATTTTAAAAAAATTAAAATTCCACTCCCTGTATATTGGAAACTATGCGTTTCCGGGCCCATGTGTACAGGAACTTTTTTTCTTATTTTTTAGTAAGGAATTGCCCCACGAGCGATGGTGCATGTTTTTTGAAACAGCCTATATATATATATATATATATATATATATATATATATATATATATATATATATATATATATATATATATATATATATATATATATATATATATATATATATATATATATATATATATATATATATATTGATGCAAATTGACATGTTTTCGTTGTTAAAACTCGAGTAATATAACGTTTTAGGGTTTATTTATTAGAAAACTTTTAATTTCATCAAACATCTCTGGAATTCTGTGTGAAAATTAAATTAGGAGTTGAATGTGTGGGGTAGAATATTGTTGACACAAATTTCGATTTTTTTTTTACTAAAGCGGCGTAAAAAGTATATAGAAAACTTGATTCTGGCACGAAAATTTTTCTGTCTGTCGGTCGGTTGGTCTGTCGATATAAGATAATAAATTATCACAGCTATGTGGAAGTTATGATTCAATTTGCGGCACTATTTTTATAGGATTCAAACATTTATATCAACTGACTTTTTGTTAAAAGTCTTTAGTACTTGTAACTTAAACACCTACACACACACACACGCGCGCGCACACTCACACATTCCCGCTCGCACATATAAACGTATACATTCATACGTACACACATGCAGACACTGATACGCAGGCTAATTTGCCCATAAAATAAATTAACAAATATATAGTCTGATCTAAATACAGACGTCTTCTGTGGCTTCAAAGAGAGAATATTTTTTTGCCTAACGAAGCCAGTTGCAGAGAAGAAAATAAGCACTTGTGAAAGCGCAAAAAAGCTTCTACTTCTGCATTAAGTATGAAACGCTTTGAACAATTTAGAGCATTAAAAAAACCACCTGATCTCTCATTAAAATTTAATTAAAAGTACCAAGAATTCTCGTCACATCATTAGTGAATTTTTTCCTGCAAATATCGACGAGAAAGTTCATTTAATTACACAGTCTGATCAATAAACGTTAGAATTGAACAAAAGACAAAAAAATAAAAAAAATATGTCACCACTAAGATATGAACCCGCTTTGCTAATTTACTATGCTTCCAATTCAACAACTTTATTGGCGGTTTTTCGATACATATAATTTAGAATGCATTTTTTAAATAAGCTTATGAAGAATGATGATAACTTTTATGTCTCCTTTTTAATTGATACTGTCTAAAAAGAACACTGAAATTGTTTTTGCTTAATTTTTTGTGTACTGTAGCGTCAATTTTAATAATGAGTGGGACATGTTTTGACATAAAACTCAACTTTTTCACATCAACCCCTTAAGGGTGGTGACAACAACCCTTATATTTTAAATGGGGAACATGGGTCGTGTGTTACACCATTTGAAACCTCTTCTTTTCTGAATTCAGCACACAAATTTTTTTTAAAGTTTTATAAACTCGTTTAAAAATTATTCACAGTTGGATTTGCAAGAACGTATTTCATTCATTGTAATAAGAAATGCACTAATTAGTCAATTTTTCGTTAAAAAAAACTGAAAAACAAAACCAGACGTTCAAAGATATTTATTCAGTTAAGTAAGTGTTCAAATTGTTGACCACCAGCTTCCATACAAAAGTACAAATTTTGTTCAAAACGAGCTCTGACATTCTGGAGCATTTGTGGAGTGATTAGAAGGCATTCTTCAACAATGCGTCGTCGTAATTCTTCCAGAGACTCCGGTTCTGTTGCGTAAATTCTACTCTTTAAATGGCCCCATAGAAAAAAGTCTATAGGAGTTAAATCCGGTGATTTAGGGGGCCACTCAATAGCACCTCTACGCCCAATCCATTGTCTTGGACACTCTCTGTTCAAAAACTCCCTAACACGTTGTGAAAAATGCGGAGGGACTCCATCTTGTTGAAACACTAATTGATTTTCTTGATAGCGATCCCCATTTTCAACAATGTCAATTAGTAGAGAGTAAACGATATCTTCTAGTAACTCCAAATACGTTTCGCCACTCAAATTGCAATCAAGAAAAATTGGTCCGATTAAACGGTCTCCAAAATGCCAGTCCAGATGTTAAAGTACTGTGGCGTTTGAGTGTGGACTTCGTGAAAATTTCTTGGATTATTATCTGCTCAATAACGACAACTATGACGATTGACTGTAGAGTTTAATAAAAACGTACACTCGTATTAAAAACAGATATTGAACAGAAAGTACCCGTTATCAGCTATTCGTTCAGTCATAAATTTACAAAACTCCAGCCGCCGATCAAAATCATCTTCATTCAGTTGTTGTACAAGATGAATTTTATACGGGTGAAATTTATGATGCTTCGATATTCTCTGAATAGTTCTTTTTTTGATGTTTGAAACAGTGGCCAATTTTCTCGTGCTCCAAGTTGGGTCTGCAGGAATTTGTCCTAAAACTTTAATATTAGTAGTCTCATTTCTAACCGGAAATTCAGGTTCAGGATCCCGTTTTTTGTTGGCCACTGAACCACTTTGTTGAAACTTTGAAACTAACTCCAAAATGTATTTTCTGTTAACATGTCTGTTCGGATGTCGTTCATTAAACAAATTTGCAG
The DNA here is from genome assembly GCA_964006375.1 of Tillus elongatus. Taxonomy (NCBI): domain Eukaryota; kingdom Metazoa; phylum Arthropoda; class Insecta; order Coleoptera; family Cleridae; genus Tillus; species Tillus elongatus. The sequence continues at coordinate 102,604,833 of OZ023262.1, read as the reverse complement.
TACGGTTTACACAGTCATCGTTAAAAAAAAGAGTAATTTTTTCAACTCTTTCTTTTAGAGAATACACCATTGTGAAATTAATTTTCGGTAGTACTATCAAGTATCAAACCGACCAATAAACTGAAATAATAAACCGCATCTCTCATTCCGATAAGACATGTTCTGATAGCCAATTTTTTGTTTACACACCAACAAAATATTGACTATCAGCATATTTCTTATCGGAATGAGTGAACTGCGTTTTTGCATCTTCAACTGTGAATAATTTTTAAAAGAGTTGATAAAACTTCCAAAAAAATTAGTGCGCTGAATTCAGAAAAGAAAGAGCTTTTAAATAGTGTAACACTCGACTCATGTTCCTTATTTAAAATACAAGGGTTGTTATCATCACCCTTAAGGGGTTGATGTGACAAAGTTGAGTTTTATGTCAAAACATGTTTCCCTCAATATTAAAATTGACGTGTTTCAGCGTTTCTTAAAAAAAAATTGTCTGGACGCAAATCGGTCTATTTCGTTGTCAATGCGCTACCATATATATATATATATCATTATATATATATATATATATATATATATTATATTATATATTATATATATATATATATATATATATATATATTATATATATATATATATATATATATATATATATATATATATATATATATATATATATATATATATATATATATATATATATATATATATATATATATATATATATATATATATATAATATATATATATATATATATATATATATATATATATATATATATATATATATATATATATATATATATATATATATATATATATAATATATATATATATATATATATATATATATATATATATATATATATATATATATATATATATATATATATATATATATATATATATATATATATATATATATATATATAATATATATATATATATATATATATATATATATATATATATATATATATATATATATATATATATATATATATATATATATATATATATATATATATATATATATATATATATATATATATATATATATATATATATATATATAATATATATATATATATATATATATAAAAAAATGAAAAAATCGAATTTGAAAAACTAACTCATTTGTTTTCAATTGGAACAGCCTATATTTTTTGATTCAGAAGTGAAGGGCCTGTCCTTTGCTTTAGGTTTTGTAGAACACTCCCTATACCTACAGACTCTAGTTTTGGAAACATTTAAGTACATTTACAATCGCGCACCATGATTCGATCAGATTATGTGATTATCTAACGAATTATTGAAGAAAAATGTTAAAATATTTAAATCAGCTTTGGTAAGAAACGGTAAGAAATAATTAATTCAATAGGATTATCTACGCTTTTATTTTCATAATATCTAAGTATTTGATAAATTGTATTCACAAATGTCAAATGAAACTTTAGAGTAGCAGACTTAAGGAGTGTTCTTATTTCTGACAGCTGATAACATAAAAATATGAGTATTTTTCTGCTTTCTTTAACTCTCCTGGTTCAAATTTCCGTGAGAGGTACAAAAAAGTACATTTTCTTTTTTTCAATCCTAATTACACGTTAGGTCTATAAGTCAAATTTTATGTATTGTTTTGGCAGATTTTTTTCTAAAAAACAGTCATATCTTTAAAATTTTATTGTAAAAAGAAATGTTTTCGGCTTTTCGTGGAGAAATTGTTTGCAATTTTTCATGTAATTTTTTTTGTGACTTTCGTCTAAAAGCTTTTTAGTGAATTTTTATTTAAAAAAATTATCACTAATAGAGAGGTATCGATGGTGAGACTTTGCAAAAATTTTTTCAAACGAGCGCGAACTGGGACTCCCAGAACCCATATCCGGGGTCAGTTTGAATTTTTAAATGTTTATATATACACTCATCGGAAAAGTCTAGGGATATTTTTAAATAATACAAAAAAGGCAACAAATTGATTTTGAAATCTATCAAATTGCACTCACGGTGTACGTAGTTAATCAGGCACTCAACATAAAACCATCTGTTGTTAAAAGAAATTAGTTTGGAATTCAGTCATTCTTCAGTTGTTGCTTAGTAGCTGCATTTAAAATATTATGTTTTACCATGGAACGGCGACATTTGGCTTTAGACGAAATGAATCGAGCAGTAGGCCTTCTTCAAGCGGGCATGCGGCTGAATGAAGTAGCTGAGCGGATGTGTGTTTCCCAAAGTGTGACAAGTCGTTTATCGAGCCGTTTTAGAGAAACTGGCAGTCCGGCCGAGCAACATCCAGTACGAGGACGCTCTACGATGGCAGGTCAGAATAGATTTTTATGTTTAACTGCCAGAAAGCAGCCTACAATTACGGCACCTGAATTGGTTACAACTCTGCAAAGGGCGAATAATATAACCATTAGCCGATATACTGTAAGAAATCGTGTTCACGAAGCAAACCTCTCTAGTAGACGTCCACTCTGATGTTCACCTATTTCCACAGGCAATCGCGCTGCAAGATTAGATGGGTGTCAAAATTATCTGAATTGGACTGCAGATAACTGGGCTACAGTTTTATTCACAGACGAATCTAGATTTGATTTCCACCGGGATTCCTGCCGAATAAGGGTGTGGAGAGGATCTGGAAATGTGGAACGCTTAAGACATATTCAGGAAGTATACACACACAGAGGTAGTACAATAATGGCATGGGAGGAATTATTATTGGCGGCAGAAGCGAACTCGTTTTTCCAAATCGCTTCCTAACAGCTCAGCTCTATCTGGATAGCATTCTTCAACCCATCGTGCATCCATTCGCAGGCGCTGTTGGTCAAAACTTCCACCTAATGCACCATAATCCGCATCCACATGCCGCATGCAGCGTAACCAACTGGTTGGATAATGCGGGAATCAAAGTTTTACCATGGCCAGTACAATCCCCAGACCTGAATCCGATAGAGCATGTCTGGGATATGCTTCAACGAAGAATTACTCCACATGCGGGCAACACTCACAATGTGTTTACATTCCAGGAGCTTTATATATATATATATATATATATATATATATATATATATATATATATATATATATATATATATATATATATATATATATATATATATATATATATATATATATATATATATATTTAATATCTTCTAGGTTTTTTGAATAAAACATTTCATTTTATGTAATATTAAACACTTATACTATACATTTTTTGTTTTCTTCTTAAATCATATCAAGAAAAAATACGTGCATTTTTAAAAATATCCCTAGACTTTTCCGATGTATATATATATATATATATATATATATATATATATATATATATATATATATATATATATATATGTTTCCGTCTGATAACTCAAAAATAATTAACCGATTTCAATGAAACTCGGCAAGTGCCTTTCTTTTATTAATGGCTTCTTTCAAAAAAACTTTTTTCTCCTAAAATTGCAAAGCTGTTCTAATGAAATTTAACGTATATATTTCCTTAGGAAAGGCCTTACTACGTATCAAAATTCAACTTTCTAAGTTTATATAAAATTGAGTTAGTCAAATGTTTAATTTTCTTTCGAAAAAAATTTTTTTCTTTGAAAATTACAAAGCTATTTTAATGAAATTTGGTGGATATCCTGCATTAGGAAAGACCTCACTACATGCTAAAATTAAACTTTCTAAGTTTATAGAAAATTGAGGTATTGAAATTTGAAGAATTTAATAAAAATTCACTACCATAACGCACTTGCTGCGTTCCGTTAGTTTTTTTTTAAAAATTATATCTTGGCAGGTGGGTAAATAGCTTGAAGAGATTTGTCGGACAGGAAAATCGGACCCGTTTTTTTAGGAACATTGAAGTTCATTTTAGGAAAATGTTTGTACTTTTTCAAACAATATAGTTATTTCGATAAATTATAGGTTATACAAAATTTCATGCCTGCTTTCAATATAAAAAAAGTCTGGACGCAGCAAGTGCGTTATGGTAGTGAATTTTCATAGAAATGATCTGGCACAAAATATTTTATTATAACTTTTTTTTCTTGTAACATAGAAATCTAAATTTTGGTGTATAGTTTAATTTTTATATCGTAAACCTACCTACCAAATTTGGTTATCATAGATTTTATATTTTTTAAGATAAAAAAAATTTTCAAATGAAAACTCAAAATTTTACCGGAAAACCTTGTCCAATTTTTCTAAATAACAAACTTGTCAAAGCCATTTACAAAAGGAAGGTACATGCCAAATTTTATTAAAATCAGCTTATTACTTTTTGAGATATGAATTTTTTTCAAATAAAAACTCAAAATTTTCCCGGAAAACCTCGTCCGATTTTCCTGACTAACAAACATGTCAAAGCCATTTACAAAAGGAAGGTATGAGCCAAATTTTGTTAAAATCGGATTATTACTTTTTGAGATATGAATTTTTTTCGAATGAAAACTCAAAATTTTCCCGGAAAATGTCGTCCGATTTTCCTGACTAACGAACTTATCCAAGCTATTAACAAAAGAAAGGTACATGCCAAATTTTATCAAAATCGGCCCATTATTTTTTGAGTTATCGGTGTGATACATATATATATATATATATATATATATATATATATATATATATATATATATATATATATATATATATATATATATATATATATATATATATATATATATATATATATATATATATATATATATATATATATATATATATATATATATATATATATATATATATATATATATATATATATATATATATATATATATATATATATATATATATATATATATATATATATATATATATATATATATATATATATATATATATATATATAAATATATATATATATAAACATATAAAAATTGAAACTGACCCCGGATATGGGTTCTAGGGGTCCTAGTTCGCGCTCATTTGGAAAATTTTTTTCAAAATTCAAAAGTCGGGATCTCCCCATTAGTGAATTTTTTCTACGAAAATTCACTAAAAACACAAATTTGATTTTAAAACATTTTAATGAAAATTCACTACCATAACACATTGTTGCGTCCAGACTTTTTTTGCTGTTAATGCTTGCAATAAATTTTAAAAGGATAGAATTTTTAATAGAAAATAGATGGATTTGTCAAATGAGGTATTAGAAGCCCCTACTTTCAAAATTTGGAGGGTGTAACTGTCACTCGGTGGTGGTTGAATGTAGGGCCGAAGTTTTAACATTGCAGAAAGTCATTTTTAAGTCTAAAATCGTGGTTCTCGGATTTTTTTAAATAAATATGTACAATAATTCAGATACTGAATTTGTCCGGTTGTCTGTTCCACCCTGCCCCCTGTATAATGCTTACAGTGTATGTAATTACGTCATATGTTAATCCTAAGATATGCTGGCCAAAATATTACTTTTCCATTCATGATCACAGAATTCGATAGTTTTATGAGAAGTACAGGTTAATACTAAACAGATGGAAGGACTAAATACGATAAGATACAAAGTTAGGTGCAAACAGTTTACAATGCACTAAACGTTAAATAATGGTTTATTGGAAAAACAATAAAATGTTCCAAGTTTATCGACTATAAAAGAAACATATCCATGAAGTTAAACTATGTGATGCATGTTTTATACTAATTAAGGCTGATTATTATTATAATGGTATAAGATAAATAAACAGGCCTTTAATTGTGTAATGTAATCTTACATTCACTACAAAATACACTTAATGATTATGAGTGAATCATAAAAGTAGGATTAGAGTAATAAATTTAAATCGTCTCTGTAAACTTCTTTAGTTATTTTTCATTTCATTGAAAATATACGTAATCTTAGTACCGTAGTTTGTAAATTATTTATATATATATATATATATATATATATATATATATATATATATATATATATATATATATATATATATATATATATATATATACTTTATTTGTTTGCTGTACGTTCGTGATTTTTTATTGGTTATCGTGGACTGCAGTTTCGAACCGTCCCGGTTCATCATCAGCACGCTACTGACTGTTATCGCTCCTGTGTGGTCTACGTCTGAGATTGTACGTGGCGCCTGTGCCGTGAGCTTCTGTTGGTCGGTTTACTGTTCTCTGATTGGTTGTGCCTTCGGACTGTGTCGTGTGTATCGGTCTCCTGTCTTGATCACTGTGGTTTGATAATTTGTCTATTTGTATGGCCTCTATTAAGTTTTGTTTAAATGTTTGTACTTGGATTTGTTTTGGCATTAATTGTTTCTTATTGTTTGTTTGTTGAATGTAGTAGTGTTCCCAGATTTCCATTTTTTTTTTGTGGTCATTAACATGTTTCATTAGTTGTAATTCGGTGATGTCTGGTTTTTGGTGTTTTGTGTTGTGAATGTGTGTAGCTACGTTTGATTTGTAGCTAGGTATGTGGATTATATCTAATGCTGTTATATGTTCCTTGAATCTTGTTTCTATTGATCACTTTTTTGTCATTCTTATATATTTTTTATTGCATGTGTTACATTCTATTTAATATATTCGGTTTAATTCATGTGGGTTGTGTTCTTGTTTTTTATTTATTTTGTTTATTATTTTGTAATTGGTTTTGTAGCTCATTTTTAAGTCGTATTGTTTGAGTGTCTGTGTTATTTTTTTGATGTGGTGGTCATAAGTGAATGTTGCGTATTTTGTGCTTGTTTTTGGTGTTTTGTTTTAGGTTTTGTTGATTTGTTTGTTTTTGATTTGTTTTACTAGCTTTTCTATTGTTTTCTTGTTGTATACATTTATTTCTGCTATTTGTATTATGGTGTTGTACTCCTTTTCTCCTTCGTCGTTATGGAGTGGTACATTTAGCATTCTGTTTATTAAAGTATCTGTATGCGGTCATTTTGTGTGTGTGTGGGTGTAGTGAGTGTTTAGGTAGAGTGATGTCATTTTATTTCAGTTCTCGTTTTCTGTCACTAACGATTCGTTTGCATCTACTTCATAATTCTTGCTCTGCATTTGCCATCCTTTTATATACATTCCTTTTGTCAGCCGCAGCTTTACCTTAATCACGCATCCCCCTTATAACATTCAACTCTCGCTTCACCACATGCTTCTTTTGTACATCCGGTTATCATATCTTTTAGGGTTGTGCATGCACTTTCCACATTGCACTCTTTGATGTAACCGTTTCATAATACATGCAACTCGGTCATGCTTTTTCTCAGTATATGGGCATACAGTTCTCTTTTTTTTTTTAGGCGTTAAAAGTATCTTAACTTTCATTCTCACTCTCTTTATTCATCCTAATCTGACAATTTACAGATAATTTAATTTTTATTTACAAAAGGAGTGTACCTGCCAAATTATAAACGTGGCAGGTATTCTCCTTATTAGTCGCTTGAATGTTCCGTTTTAGTCAACTCATTCGTACGACGGCGTCCTGGGGTCACGTTAAAAAATTATTTTCCTATAATTCTGACTTTTTTAACTCAGAATTCTGAGATAAAAAGTCAGAATTATTCGAGAGCTTCTTACGCCAGCGTCCACTTGCAAAACGTTTATCTATTGTCTATTGATGTGTAATTAGGCGGGTAGCTCTACCTATGCCGGTTTTATAGTTAGTTGATGGTTTACAAACTAAAGGGAAAGAAAATTAGTTCATTGAATATTGTTCTCGTTGCATTAATAGACTAATGTATAGGGCATAGGTGCATATAGTATGATTTACTAATTATGTACGTAAATAAGTCGTCGTATAAATATACAAACATATTATTGCTTTAATCGGCATTATAAGTAGGTAATGCGCCACTTGGGCCAGACAGGAAGTGACGTCACTGGCGCCGGCGCCTAGCCACGCCCTGGCGCCTGCCCTGGCGCCACGCCCTGGCGCCAGCCCCAGCGCCGGCGCCTAGCCACGCCCTGGCGCCTGCCCCGGCGCCTGCCCTGGCGCCACGCCCGACGCCTGCCCTGGCGCCAGCCCCGGCGCCTAGCCACGCCCCCGGCCCCGGCGCCAGCCCCGGCGCCTGTCCCGGCGCCCAGCCACGCCCTGGGCCAGACAGTCACATCCGTGTTATTCTGCATTCTAAGGTCATTGACCTGTCTTTGACAGTGACGTCACACGACTTGGGCCAGACAGTCACATGCAAACATTCCAAAGTGTCTAACCTATTACTTCAAATTATTATATTTTGAAAAAAACCATTTGGAGCAGGTGAGTTTCGAACCCGGGGCATTCAGATGGGAGGCAACGATGCTACCCGTTAAGCTAAGCAGACGCTTGTTAATTTATTGTTTTAGGTTGGTATATATATATACGACTTTTAATTACAAACCATACATGTAATAGAATTAAAGTTTATTATTAGACAAATGGATGATTTACAAAATAATGTTTAATATTAGAGGCGGAACCAAAACGGAAGAACCAAAATGGCGGAATGAAAGATGGAAGCCTGTGATACCTTAAGCTGACATTATAAAAAATGGCGGCTTTCTTTCTTAAAGATGGTGCCTTTCGCTGATAAAGATGGTTGAAGACTTATTTAAAAATAACACACAGAGGTCGTTAGCAAACAAAAGAAGGAAGTTCAGAAACATACTGTAGGGGGCCCCTTGATGGGTAAATGGTATTCGTGTTTGAGCTTGTCTAGAATACAGCCGTTAGAAGTATGACATCATCCACAAACCTGTTCCACAAACCTGTTTGAGTTTTGTCTGTACGGTTGTTATCTAGTGTAATTTCCGTTGAATGACATCACCCCATTATTTGTGTTTGAACTTGTCTGTGTATCTGTTTAATATACGCAAGAGAGAGGCCCGCTTAGGGTAAATAACGTGTCAGTTGATGACTTTGGTGAATGTTATCTTGTGTTATATCTGTTCAATCACCCCCATTACTCGTGTTTGAGCTTGTCTAGTACAAACCGAAAGGATGACATCATCCATGTAAATTGTTCACTACACACTGTTAAACTCATTCAAAATTTAGTTATCGTAGAGGTAAGACGTGCTTCAGTTAACTCTAACGTATCCAAGTGCTCAGTAGTGTGTTTAAAATGGCTACATTAAATGATGTGTGCTACCAGCAAATTAAAGACAACTTCTGGTATGGTTTATTTGCAGACTTTCAATTAATTATTGATAAAAACACTGGTTATTTTAATGCGACTAAGCTGTGTAAAGATGGTGAGAAAAGATTCAGACATTGGTTGGAAAATAAGAAAACTAAAGAGTTGATTACCTATTACAACGGTCAGGCGAAGAAACATTTAGGTAGCCAGAATACCGATTACCTTAATATTTCAACCGAAGATGTCCACTTAGAGTCACATCTAGGGGGCCGGAATTCCGGCCCCCTAGATGTGCTGGAAGCAACATCTCAACTAACACCTACAACCGCTACATACTTGGTGGACTTTGGTGGAACACACACTGAAAACAACTTGATATCTGGTACATATGTCTGTAAAGATTTGATATTAAATTTGGCTTGTTGGATATCCAATAGTTTCTATGAAAAGTGCAACCAAATTATTTTTGATTTTTTCGTAAGTGAATTTAATCAAAAATACAAGGATAACCTCAAAGAAATTGAAGTGAAATTAATGGAGATAGATGATGAAGTGCAGCGTATGCGAGAAACAAATGCTAAAATCACAGAACATTTAGAAGATATATCTCCAAAACCAAGCAACCCTGGAAAACTTTGTGTTTTTGGTTTGCTTTCAAGAAATGAGAAGGATACTACCTATCCATATCATGCTGTAAGGACTCAGAAGAAAAGTTTTAAAAGAGCTGTCAAGAACTTTAAAAATAAACACCCTGATTCCGAAGTAGTTTTAAACATGTTGTATGATCCAAATTCTGTAAATCTCTTTAACAGAATAAAGACCGAAGTCGAATACCTCAAGGCGAAGAGAAACGATCTACAGATAGCAGATGTACCTCAGGAGAAGTTTATTCAGGATATTATTGATTTACGATATAAATTGTAATTGTTCACTTAGCTTAATTGTATGTAACCAGATGAAAAAATAAAATAACATTATTTTAATAAAGACTTTTATTTTATTCTAAGTACATTAATACATTAAATATATAAGCTTATTTAACATCATCTGAATTTATCCAAGAATTCTGAGATTTATCAAAACCCAGCCATTTTACATAGAGCTGCTTGCCTTTCTTCCTCAAGATGCGTTCAACCAGATAGATGTCTGTTTGTTTCATGGCGATGTTGGATTTAAAAGTATCCACTTATCATGTAAATCTTTTAGTTTGCTGTCTATTTCTCCCAGCTTATTCTTTAGCTTATTATTCTTTAATACATCAACATCTTTTAAAACTTGAGCAGTTATGTTCTTAGCTAAAATTTTCAATTTATTTTCAAATTCGTTTTTTAAATCTTCCAACTCAGGTTTGTGTACAGCTTCAAGTAGTATGGCAATGATTCTTTGTGTTACCTCATCTTTGTTCTTCTGATAGTCGTCTATCCATACATCAACAAATTTTTTATTTACACCATCTGTTGCATCGACTGGATCAGCTATGTTACACAATCTATGGCTTTGCAAATCAAAATCACCACTAGTAGTTCTTGGGAAAATCTCTCTTTCAATAATTTTAAACTTAGAACCTTTATTGGATTGGGAACGTCCGAACTTATCGATAGACATTTTTATACTAAGCACTAAGGTAGGTATATCTTTGATATATGTAGGTATACTAGGCGATAACACCAACCTCCTTCAGTTCTTCAATGATTGACTGAATTTCATTGTTATGAGCATTATTACCAGCAGCCTGGGAAGCTACTAAAAGTCTAAGTCTATCAACCAGCTCATTTATGTCATCCCAATAGACATATTCTATTTGTTTGTTATTTTGTAGCATATAGTTGTTAGTGTTGCTGCTTACATTCTGAGCTCTAGGTTCAGTTTTTTGTTCTGCGTTATGATGTGTGTCGTAACCAAAACCTTGAGGAGTTGAGGATCTACGACCTCGTGGATTTATCACCGGTTTTATTAGAGTCAGGTACTTTTCAGAGGAACAACCCTTGGTTCGTGCGTTAGGATCATAGTTCATTTTATGCACACTAGTTGCTTCTAGAATATCTCTATAGTGTTGAAGATCGTCATAGGTATACCCTCTAGGTGTTTTCATAAATATCAATTCTAGCAGACCTTGTGTTTGCGGATATCTCCGTTGACCTAGTCGAATGTCATTATCAGTAAAATCCAAGTGTTTATTGCCAAGACTCCAGCTACCGGTATCTTTAGCGTAGCGAGCACCATACGTTTGATCAATGGTAGCGAGCCTTGGTGGTTCAGTAAAATACTTGTCTACATAATATCGAACTCGTTCAGGATATTGCTCCAAAAATTCTTGATATGCAGGGTTGGATGTGACAGTTTGTAGATCTGCCTCAAGCTCTTCAAATGTTGGGATATCCTCATCGGAACTTGTCTCCTCAGCCTCTTCCCTAGGTTCAGCTTCAAAAACTTCATGGTCTTTAAGGAACTGTACTTGGGGTTTCGTTTCTGGTACCACTTCTTCTTTGATTTGTTCAGCCTTTGGTTGTTGCTGGGGCTGCTGCTGCTGCTGTGCTGCTGTGTTTTTAGATATTTCACTTAGGGGCTCAACAAGTGGTTTATATAAACGTTGCAGAGCATCATCATTCTCGGCTCTGTTAAGTTTAAGCATTAAATGTTTTTTTCGAATATTGTCAGCAAGTTGTAAAATCCTTTTCTTAACTTTTCGCTCTTCCTTACCCAACACTTCCATTGTGCTACAACTGGTCGGTATTACCAGCTGGTCTAATAATTTGTTTGAGCGATACAGGTTGTGTGGTGGTTTAACATATACTGACTCCTTCATGGTACATGCCTTCTTATTTATCACGATGTCTGGCTGTCTTGTTAGACAGCTGTGTTAGACAGCTGTGTTAGACAGCTGTGTTAGACAGCTGTCTAACACAGCTGTGTTAGACAGCTGTGTTAGACAGCTGTGTTAGACAGCTGTGTTAGACAGCTGTGTTAGACAGCTGTGTTAGACAGCTGTGTTAGACAGCTGTATGACAGCTGTATGACAGCTGTGTTAGACACTTGTATGACATCTGTGTTAGACACCTGTGTTAGACAGCTGACTGTCCTGTCTATCATCGTTTGTTAGAATAATATATATCTATCGAATCCTTTTCTATATCGACCTTTGTGTACATCGTTTTCCTTCACAATCACCAACACACCATACTTATTATCTTTCCAGCATTGGTGGCAGATAGTTTTAAATTGTTTAAAGTCCATATCGGTGGTCACATGATCGTCGTACACATGTTTTAAATTGGTTTCATCTTGCTTGAATAACACAATAACATTGGTGTTGTCACGTACCAGATGTTTGGGTATTCGTGTATATGTTTGACAGAGATAGAATGAATCAATATTCTTATGTCTGCCCATACTGAAGTATGCTCTTATTTTATCTTGTTTGTCACAAGCTACATCATCAAATATAAACACAGAGTTGTCCTTGGCATCTTCCGGATCTAATATTTCATCGTTTTCTCGATAAGGATAGTAACCAACACCTTTTGTGGCATTCATCACCTCCTTTAACATCTTGTATTTCGGTTGATACAGAGACTTTGAATACACATACACGTTATCAAATTTTAAACCGTTTGCTTCAAACAACAAACTCAGCATGACATTAGTTTTACCACACCCACTGGGACCACATATGATACAGCGAACGGTGTTTGGAAAGAGAGGACCATGCCTCAGTTGTTGTTGAGCTGTGTCCGTAACAACATCGTCTATATTTGTAATGGGTAAGGCAGAATCGTGTTTGCTGGTACGCATCTTAACTTAAACTAAACTATATTTTATTTGGGTGTGTATATATATGAATGCAAGTGAGACACCCAGTCAGTATGCATGTTGGTGTCACAGAGTGAGGGCTGTTATTAACAAAGACAGATACAGGTTTTGCTGAAACGTTGCGGGGCGTTACAAACACCATGAAAGTTAACAGAAAACTTAATGAGGGGTTATATGTAATCAACTCGAAGCCAAAGAAGAAGGTTCCCTTTAAAAACATACTAAGTCTGATTGAGGAAGTTATAAAAGATAGAAATCTTATTCCAACAGCGAACGCCGTATTTGATATAGCTCATACAATCGTTAGAAACATTGGTGGGCGTAAGAATGTGCAGAAACCTCGAGTTATTCCAATACCTAAAAGTGGAGGCTTCCTTCCGCTGTTGCCTCTGATATTTGGTGGGCTGTCAGCACTAGGAGCTCTGGGTGGTGGTGCTGCAGGTATTGCCAAAGCCGTGAACGATGCCAAGTCTGCGAAACAGAAACTAGAGGAGGAAGAACGGCACAACAAAACAATGGAAGCCATCGCGATGGGTAGGAGAGGGAGTGGCTTGAAATTTAAGCCAAAATGCAAGAGACTGGGCACAGGCATGTATCTCAAGAAACAGCGCTCCGGTTATGGGTTGTATCTGCAGAAACCAAAAAACGAGTAAGATGTTTACCAGCAAGACCTCTAACAAATGAAGACCTTGTGAAATTTGCTGGTAAAATGAAAATTCCATATTTTAGAGGTGTATACATGCGAGATACTTTGCCATCGAATGGGCCACGCAAGAATGAATCACTTATCATGAATTTGCAAACAAACAAGGAACCTGGCAGTCATTGGGTTGCAGTTAAGAAACGTGGTGACACAGCCGTGTACTTTGACTCATATGGAAACTTGAAACCACCAGTTGAGCTGCAGCGTTACCTTAAAAACTCTACTTTAATGTACAATCATGATGTGTATCAGAAATATAATACTTATAATTGTGGTCACTTATGTTTAAAATTTTTAAATAAAAGCCTTAAACAGTAGCCTGTGTGTATCAGTCATGGCGCACACCTTTGTGTTGAAAGACCGCAGCTCCCATCTGTCGTCAGACTACCATCCACCAATTGTTTTGGATGGTAATTATGCTGTTGCCTTGATAGGCTTTCACACCTACAACAACATACCCAACATCTATGAAGGTAAAAACAAATTTCATGTAAAAGAAGGAACCGGTTGGCGAACCATCACGATACCCACCGGTGCTTATGAAATAACACACTTGGAAGAGTTACTTCAAAATGAACTTGTTGGTGCTACAGCAACACACGAACAAAAGCAACAGGCTCTGCTTCTGAGACCTAATCCGAACACCATCAAATGTAGACTAAAGTGTTATACAAATGTCAGTTTTGAATTTGATGGTTCGATTGGGCGAATGTTGGGCTTTTCAAAACAAGTTCTTCAGCCGGACACCTTTTATGAATCTGATTTACCTGTTGATATAGTGGATGTTAGACAGATTCGCATCGAAACCAATATTGTGTCTGGTTCCTATTATAACGGACAACCCTCACATACGCTGTATGAGTTTGCTCCGATGGTTGATCCTGGCTACGCAATCGACATAGAACCTAACAATTTAATTTACTTGCCGGTGAACAAGCAAGAGATTTCCAATATAAGTATCGACATCGTCGACCAAGATTCAGTTCCTGTCAACTTTCAAGGTGAAGAGGTGTCTGTTCGCTTAAAACTTATAAAAGTTGCTTAGTATGTTGGTCTTCAAGGATATAAAATCAAGTGCATCTACCACATCAAATTCAGTTGAGTCAGACACGTCAAAGGGTACGCTTCGTCCCGATAATATTGAGTTCCTGCAAAGCCTGGGTTATCATGTCGTCAAAACTAGAAATATTCAAAGAACCCGTGTTTGATGATGGCATCGATCGAGAAGAGCTGCGTTCTTACTATTCACCAACTAAATCGTTTGGTAACAGCGATGAAATTGAAATAGCCATCAACCAACAAGATGCGTTCGTATGTCTGGCCGAGTCAGCTCTAATAATCGAAGGTGCTCTGGAACCTGTAGCAATCCAAAATGCCACTGGTGCTTGTTATCTGTCAAATAATGGAGGAGCAGCTCTGTTTGAATCAATGACCTATGAGTTAAATAACAAGGAAGTGGAACGAGTGCGAGACCCATACACCACAACCATCATCAAAAGTCTGCTATCGTTCAGTAAGAATGAAGCCCAATCTCTTAGCAACGCCGGTCTGAATGTGTCGTCGGAGCACATCACCTTAAATGATAACAAGTTTCACATGCTCATACCTGTCTGGTTCCTCTTCAGTTTCTTTCATCATTTCAAAGGAGTTCTCTGTGGCAAACATACTTTCCGCTTTACAAGAAGTCGAAACGATTCCAACGGCTATTACAGCACAGGTACGGCACGAGCAAAAATTACCGTAACCAATATGTTTTTAAAGGTAAAACATGTATTTCCCAATGATAAAATGAAATTGGAACTGATGGATAAAATAGCCAAAGACACCTCTATATTTCTCGCATACCGCAAATGGGACATATATGAGTTACCAGCACTCAGAGATATCAACAGAGATGTGTGGGCTGTTAAAACTGCAACCAACTTGGAAAGACCTCGATATGTGATTATAGCATTTCAAACAGATCGTAAGGATAACGTGAAGAAGAGGTCAGACTATTTCGATAACATTGGTATGTTGGACCTCAGAGTGTTTCTAAATTCAGAATGCTACCCTTATGAATCTATGAATATGGATTTTGAGAAATCGAAATATGCAGAAGCCTATAACATGTATACAGATTTTCAAAAAAACTTCTGTTATAAAAACATGTCGGAGCCTATCTTGAATTATGACGAGTTTAAAGACAGAGCTTTATTTGTGATTGACTGTCAGTACCAGAACGAGTCAATCAAGTCTTCAACGGTGGACATTAAGGTGGAGTTCATGAGTCACACCAACTTCCCAAAAAATACTCGTGTTTATTGTTTGGTTATTCATGACAGTGTAATGGAATATAAACCTCTAACGGGTATCGTTAGAGCCATTATGTAATAATAGTATGTCATTTATGTATGTCATTTATGTATCAATATGTACAACTTAATTAATCCTAATAAATTTTTATTGTATGTAAATCAGTTGTTTTATTTTTATTTTGTTGCATTTTTATTAACCCCTTTCTGTAAGGTTAACAACTGTAAAAAACGTTGTTTATCCTTTGTAAGACCCCCTCTCTCTTACATCAGTTTGTTTCCTCAATACAAGAGAGAGAGAGACACTTGTTCAGTATGTGTTAAGTCGTGAAACAAGGATGACGTGTCTTGCTGTATGTAAGTACACTCTTCTTATTATGTCTGTTTGTATTCAAATAACAAATACAAACATAACCTTACTAACAATTGGATGGCAGGGTAATCAGCCTGTACAAGAGAGTGTGTGTTGGTTTTAGGTGTTAATACAGCTTGTTCTAACTTACTTAAATATTATATTTCTTCTGTTCAACAAGACGATTATTTTGATGTGTCACACATGTATGTAGCTCTAAGAATAGCTATACCGGAAGTAACATTTTTATTGAATATGCTTATAGAGTTTGCTTTGCTGAACAGCGTGTATGTATTGGTTCTATCGTACATCTCACGGATCTTCCGCGATAAGGGTTTGAAGTTTTTTATCTCAGTTTCTTGTAGAGCTTGTTACGAAACATACATTTTTGAAGATAGTTCCTTTCTATCACTTTCCGTTGAAAAGATATAACGATTTAAAGTTTAGACCGGAAGTGGCCATTTTATTGTATATTCCACTTTGATTTGGCCTCCTTAACACCGTGCATGTGTTGGTTCCAGCGTACATCTCACGGATCTTCCGCGATAAGGGTTTGAAGTTTTTTATCTCAGTTTCTTGTAGACCTTGTTACGAAACATACATTTTTAAAGTCGGTTCCTTTCTATCACTTGTCGTTGAAAAGATATAACGATTTAAAGTTTAGACCGGAAGTGGCCATTTTATTGTATATTCCAATTTGATTTGGCCTCCTTAACACCGTGCATGTGTTGGTTCTCTCGTACATCTCACGGATCTTCCGCGATAAGGGTTTAAAGTTTTTTATCTCATTTTCTTGTAGAGCTTGTTATGAAACGATATATTTTTGAAGTCGGTTCCTTTCTATCACTTGTCGTTGAAAAGATATAACGATTTAAAGTTTAGACCGGAAGTGGCCATTTTATTGTATATTCCAATTTGATTTGGCCTCCTTAACACCGTGCATGTATTGGTTCCTGCGTACGTCTCACGGATCTTCCGCGATAAGGGTTTAAAGTTTTTTATCTCAGTTTCTTGTAGACCTTGTTATGAAACATACATTTTTTAAAGTCAGTTCATTTCTATCACTTTCCGTTGAAAAGATATAACGATTTAAAGTTTAGACCGGAAGTGGCCGTTTTATTGTATATTCCAATTTGATTTGGCCTCCTTAACACCGTGCATGTATTGGTTCCTGCGTACATCTCACGAATCTTCTGCGATAAGGGTTTTAAGTTTTTTATCTCATTTTAGTAGCCATTTTTTAATTCTGCTTACTTAGACGAGTAACATGACACTAAACACGTGGTAGAAAGGAATTGAACCTGTAACCAACCATTGTTTCTAAGCTTAAGAGTTGAACCTGTTGTCCATTTTGTTTCTGAGCTTCTTTTGTTTTTGTCAGCGACCTCTATTGTCTCTACGATATTTGGTTATGTCTAATAACAAAAGCTTTATGAATGGTTTGTTTTAATAGGGGGCGTAACTTTCAATCATGGAGTCTTCGACCAATACCATTATTCTCGCTTATCAACCTCACTCTCATTTGTCGGCTCTAAAGGTTGGGGTGACGTAACTTTAAATAATGGAGTCTTCAACCATCTTTATCAGCAAAAGGCACCATCTTTAAGAACGAAAGCCGCCATTCTTTATTAGCGAAAGGCACCATCTTTAAGAAAGAAAGCCGCCATTTTTTATAATGTCAGCTTAAGGTATCACAGGCTTCCATCTTTCATTCCGCCATTTTGGTTCTTCCGTTTTGGTTCCGCCTCTAATATTAAACATTATTTTGTAAATCATCCATTTGTCTAATAATAACAAAAACTTTAATTATATTACATGTATGGTTTGTAATTAAAAGTCGTATATATATATATATACCAACCTAAAACAATAAATTAACAAGCGTCTGCTTAGCTTAACGGGTAGCATCGTTGCCTCCCATCTGAATGCCCCGGGTTCGAAACTCACCTGCACCAAATGGTTTTTTTCAAAATATAATAATTTGAAGTAATAGGTTAGACACTTATGTGATTCTCTGGCACAAGTCATGTGACGTCACTGTCTGGCCAAAGAGAGGTCAATGACCTTAGAATGTTTACATAACAAGACTAAATGTGACTGTCTTGCCCAGGGCGTGGCTGGCGCCGGCGCCGGGGCTGGCGCCGGGGCTGGCGCCGGGGCTTGGCTAGGCGCCGGCGCCGGGGCAGGCGCCGGGGCAGGCGCCGGGGCAGGCGCCGGGGCAGGCGCCAGGGCGTGGCTAGGCGCCGGCGCCGGCGCTGGCGCCAGGGCAGGCGCCAGGGCGTGGCTAGGCGCCGGCGCCAGTGACGTCACTTCCTGTCTGGCCCAAGTGGCGCATTACCTACTATTATACCATAGAAACTTTAGCTAAATTAAAGTCAAATCAGCATTAGAAGTTTATAAATAAATATGTTTGTGTTTTTGTATTTTTAACGTCGGTCTATTTCCGCGACTATGGCCAATCACCGACACCAGAGAGCAGTTTCACCTCGCTATCCTGGAAATTTTGCCGAATAGTAGGAATATTTAATGTGCTCAACATCGCATCGCACAGGGGACCGACGGCTTTACGCCCCCTCCGAATGGCGGAACGTGCAGATATTAAACTTTCTCAAATATAATGCCACAACATCGGTTGATGTTAATGTTAGAGTATGTAGTGAAAAAGTGAAAGAAGAACCCTGGGATAGAATCAAGTACCCTTCGGTTCAGGGGCACACGCTCTTACTACTGAACTACCGAGGCCCTTATAAGTAAATAACCATGAGATGAACGTAAGTTTGTTGTTGTGTGATGATTTATTTTTGTTGCTCGATAACCATCATCCTCATCACAATCGAAATGCGATACCATCTGTCGCAATCGTGACTCTCCCTCTGTAACTGCCCATTTTAATTCAGTGTAGCTTTCACCTTCAATCAATATTGTACCATATTTCCAGAAGCTTTACTTTTGATCTACCTCTTCCGTTTTGTCTAGGTATATATCTTTTAAAATAAAACGATCAGAAAGTTGTTTTAAAATATGTCCTATATATAATGCCTTCTCCTATCAATTTCTTTCAGCAAGCATTACTATTCTGTCACCTCTTCTAGCACACTTTTTTATTCTTGTTTCTATCAGTATATCTTATTGTCTTTGTCATTTTGCTCAATGTCCATGGTTGAAAAGCTTCTATTCCCTTAGTGTCCTGCTTAATCAACGTCCATCTCATCATTATAACACTCCATACTTATGACTTGATAACCCTCCCCCTTCAGAACTAAATTAAACTCAATTTTTGATAACAATATTAAGTATATTTTGAGAAAAAATCATAACCTTAACTCTGCGTTAGGCGTAACATTGTTCAAAAATAAATATCAAGATACACCCAACACTTTTCCATAGATTTATAATAAATTTATATATATATATATATATATATATATATATATATATATATATATATATATATATATATATATATATATATATATATATAATGTATATTCTTGAAATGACTTTCTTTCTTGTGTTTTAAACTACACTGCATTAAAATGGGCAGTTACAGATGGAGATTCTCGATTGCGACAGATGGTATCGCATTTCGATTGTGATGGTGATGATGTTTATCGAGCAACAAAAACAAATAATGAAACAACAAAAAACGTACGTTTATCTCATGATTATTTATTTATAAGAGCCTCGGTAGTTCAGTCGTAAGAACGTGTGCCTCTGAACCGAAGGGTACTGGGTTCGATTGCAGGGTTCTCCTTTCACTTTTTTCTGTACACACTGTAACATTAACATCAACCGAGGTTGTGGCATTGTATTTGAGCAAGTTGAATGTCTGCACGTTCCGCCCTTCGGAGGGGGCGTAAAGCTGTCGGTCCCGTGTCCATGTGATGTTGGGCACGTTAAATATTCCTACTATCCTTGCAGAGCGACAGGGTTCGCCAAACTTCCAGGATAGCGAAGTGAAACTGCCCCCTGGTGTCGGTGATTGGCCACAATCGCGGAAATAGACCGACGTTACAGATAAAATAACACAAACATATTTATTTATATGCTTTTAAGGCTGACTTGACTTTAATTCAGCTAGAGTTTCCGAGGTATAATGTCGATTAAAACAATAATATACTTGTATATTTATATGACGACGTATTTACGTACATAATTAGTAAAATCATAATATATGCACCTATGCACTATTAAGTCTATTAACGCAACGAGAATAATAGTCAATGAACCACTTTTGTTTCCTTTTAATTTTTAACACCATCAACTAACTATAAAACCGGCACAGGCAGAGCTACGTACCTAATTACACACATCAATAGGCAATAGGTAAACGTTTTGCAAGTGGCACCACCTGGATGCTGTCGTATAGCTCTCGAATAATTCCGACTTTTTATCTCAGAATTCTGAGTTAAAAAGTCAGAATTCCGACTTTTTATCTCAGAATTCTGACTTTTTATGTCAGAATTCTGAGTTTTTATCTCAGAATTCTGAGTTTTTATGTCAGAATTCTGACTTTTTTATCTCAGAATTCTGACTTTTTATGTCAGAATTCTGAGTTTTTAGCACAGAATTCTGACTTTTTATCTCACAATTATGACTTTTTTTATCTCAGAATTATAGGAAAATAATTTTTTAACGTGACCCCAGGACGCCGTCGTACAATCGAACCAGTTTCTGTAAACAAAATAACAATAGTGCTGCAAATTCAATCGTAACTTCCACATAGCTGTGATAATTTATTCAGGGACCATGACTTGACAACAAAGAAAATATTTGTATTTTTGTACCCATAAACTTTTGATCAACCGACTGACCGACAGATAAAAAAAATTTCGTTCCAAAATCAAGTTTTTTGCATGTTTTAAGATTTTTTACCCCGTTTTAGAAAAAAAAAATTCGAAATTTCTGTTAGCGATATTCCGCCCCCACAAATTAAACCCCCAATTTAATTTTAGTACAGAATACCGGATGTTTAATAAAATTAAAACTTTTCTTATAAATAAACCCTAAAACGTTATATTACTCGAGTTTTAACGAAAAAATGTAAATTTTCACCTGTCGCCCACATTCATCCCCTACCCTCTGGAGCGATTTTATCCAAAAACAATCCGAACCGTAAGCTTGTTGGGTGCTAAATGTGTACCAAATTTGAAGATGATATCTCAAAAGTTGTCGTGGCTAGAAACAGACAGACCGACAGATAAAAAAATTCATTCCCAAAAGATATTTTCTGTAGGTTGACCCTTTCACGAAAAAATAATCATTTAATTTTTGTCGCAGATGCGATACTTCCACACGTTGTGACGATGTGGAAGTAAAAAGGTTAAAAAAAAATGTTGTTGCTTGTGGAGCTCATTGTCTTATTTTACTTCCACATCGTCACGTGTGGAAGTATCGCATCGGTGGCAAATTTTTTTTTCGCTTAAACGTCGTAAAAATTATCAAAACATATAGAAAACATGATTTGGAAAAAAAAATGTCTGTCGTTCTGTCGGTCTGTATGTCTGTCTGTTTGTAGCCACGATAACTTTAGAACGAATTGAGATATCGTCTTCAAATTTGGTATACCGTAACACTTGACAATCGAATGGTTCGGACTGTTTTTCGGTAAAATCTCATTAGGGGGTTGGGGGTGAATGGGGGGTGATTTGGTGAAAATTGACATTTTTTCGTTAAAACTTGACCAATATAACGTTTTAGGGTTTATTTATTAGAACACTTTTAATTTCATCAAACATCTGGTATTCAGTGCTGAAATTAAATTTGGGGTTAAATGTGTGAGGGTGGAATATTGTTGACAAAAATTTCGATTTTTTTTCTAAAACGGTGTAAGAAGTCTCGAAACATATAGGAAACTTGATTCTAGAACGATTTTTTTTGCCTGTCGGTCCGTCGGTCTGTCTGTCTGTTGGCATGTACGTCTGTCTGTTAACAGGCGCAATAACTTTTGAACGAATTGAGATATCATCTTCAAATTTGGTATCGAGTTAGAACCCGACAAAGGAACGCTTTGAATTGTTTTTGAGTAAGATCGCTTTAGGTGGTAGGATACATAAGGGGTGATTTGGTGAAAAACATTTTTGCAATAAAACTCGAGTAATATAACGTTTCAAAAGTTTATGGGTACAGAAATACAAATATTTTTTGTGGTCAAGTCATGGGTCCTAAATTCATTCCATTAGAATGTCTTCCTGAAGAGAATAAATTATCACAGCTGTGTGGAAGTTATGATTCAATTTGCAGCACTATTTTATATTTAGTACCCACCCTGTTTTTATATAGGTTTTAGTATGCATCACAACTGAAGATTCTAATTTAAAAGGAAATTGAGCTATCACCATTTAAAATATTTTTACGTAAATTCGCTACCATAACGCACTTTTTGCACCTGAACTCTTTTTAACACTTATTCACTATTGCTGTATTCATACTTTTTGAAAACGAAATAAACAAATATAAGCAATTTGAAATTAAAATTTTATTAATTCACACTGAACATCTGTTTATATAAATTAAACTAATTTATGATATTACGTAGTTGAATTTAGTTCAAATTTTCCATATACTACATGAAGAGTAAAAATTACTAAGTAAATAAAAAAATAGGTACCTAGATATTATAAGTACTTACAGTATTAGTTTGACGTAGGCATATTTCTTCGTAAAACAATTTTGTTTCGCTTTGGCAATACAGTACCCACATACAAAAAATTGCATCTGATGCACACAGCTTTATTTAACGATTTTTTGTTTGTTTCACTGGATGTTAGAATAATAATATACTACAGTCGACGGCCGAGGACATTTGATAAAATTAAGTTAAAATTAAAAGTTGGCTTATTATTTACCTGCTGATTGTATCAACATTAACGTTGGAATATAGGTAGTTGTTTTATATTCTAAGGTATTAGCGGACTCGATTTAAAGGTGATGCACAGAGTGTATGTATATATACACGGTGGTTCTTTAATATTGCAATAAATTTCAAGAAGCGATTCCTTGTCAATATATATATATATATATATATATATATATATATATATATATATATATATATATATATATATATATATATACGGTGGTTCTTTAATATTGCAATAAATTTCAAGGAGCGATTCCTTGTCAAAATCTAAAGGGGGTTTTTCATATAAAATTAATTCCAAAAACTTTTCCCTTTTGAGTTACATATCTTCAAAAGTGTAGGATAAAATGAGGTTCTTATTTAATTCCTCAGTTGTGAAGAAATATGAAAGAATAAAGTTTTTCATATGACTTTACCTTATCAAACCCTTTCCTACTCCGATATCGTCTATCACCCTCAAAAGAGATTGAAAATTGCAACCCTTAATGAGTTTTTCATTGCATATTTTTGTAAACTTTCAAAATTTCTATTTGAAAAGGACTCTTTTACTGCCTGACTCACTCCGAACCATTTACTATTCTGCATTTTTATAAATTGTACCGTTTTTGTGCGAAAAAAAAATAAAATACAAGTCGTGAAATAAAAAGACAAAAATAAAAAGTGTAACATTTTGTTTTTATTTTATGAGGAATTGCTAAGTCTAAACAATAACAAAACACATCGACAAAACTGCTGGAAGTTACTATATTCAACTTCAATACAAGCTTCTATCCTGGTTCGCGAACACGTTAAAAATGCCCGGAGTCTGTCGACTTGTCTCACAAGACGCGATAATGCGATATCGCAATTCCTTCACGTTTCCAATTGGGGCCGTATAAACCATTTTTTTACGATGCCCACAGAGGAATAGATCGAGAGGTTAAGGTAGGGGGATCCTAGAGGTCAAGGTTGTGTCTCTCCTCAACATATACATTGGTTTTGATATGGAACATCCAAAAACCATCGAGCAAGCAGTCAAACTGAAATGTGTTGTAGCACCGTCGTGTATAAAACAAATTTGTTGTCTTACCCAAATAAGAACTTCTTCAAACATTGTTGGTAAATCTTTTTCAAGAAATCTGCGAAGAATTTCTCCAGTCAGATTGCTAGGTAGAAATAATGGGCCAATCAGAAAGTCTCCAACAATTCCCGCCCATAAATTAACTGGTGTTGGTGACGGCTTTCTGTAAACGCATGTAGGCTCTCATCAGTTTGTATGTAGTGGTTATAAAAATTAGTTAATGCATCCTTAGAAAAGTTAGCCTAGTCGGTAAAGAGAATTTTGGTTGAGAACTGAGGACTTTACCGTATACTTTCTTACATCCATCGACAAAAAGCCACTCTTCTTGGAAAATTATCGGGTAACAGTGCCTGCAGGAGCTGAATATGATAGGGGTTCAAAAGCTGCTTATGTATAATTCTGCAAACTGACGGCTGGCTAATATTTAATGTATTATCAATCATTCTGGCGCTTGTTGTAGGGTTCGCTCCGATTTCTTTGAGCATATGTTCTTCAATTTGAAGAGTAACTGTTTGAGGGTTCCCGTTTATAGCAATATTTTTTGAAAACTACCACTTCTATTTAGGGGTTGATGTAAACGACTAAACCTAGTATGATCCGGAATACGCGAGACGCGATGCTGGTATCTCGCAATCAGGATAACGTTCTTCATAATGGCGTCTGGCTGCTAATACGTTACCGTTAGAAAGGCTATAAACGAAGTGCATATTGCCCATTTTACTATTTGTGTAGTTATACATCTTAAAGACCGTATAAATAGTACACGACAATACCCGTGTCAATTGGCTTTACCGATACATAGTGAATATGCATTCAATAATTATCAGAAGGAAATTTAATTCATATTTAGAAAAGTAAAGTATCTGCCAAATTATAAATGTAGCAGTTATTTTTCCTTATTAATCGCCAGAATGATTCTAGTTAACCTAATCAAACCGGTTATTTCAATATCAACAATCACAAAATGTCTGCTGAATTTTTTAAAGGGGTAGTATAGACATGTGATATGTCGTTTAAAAGGTCCGTTCGTTCTCTATTCAAAAATGTTGTCGTTTTCAAGATTACTGCAACAATTAAGATAGAATAAAATAAAATCCTGTGGTTACCGAAATTCGCTATCAAATACTCAAAACTTATTACAGTATTGTAATTAGTATACTCAAAACTTATTTCCCGTTTAGGTCTTAGAGATAAGAAAGTAAGCAAAAACCATAGTAATGTGCTTTTAACATTGTATCCATTAAAATTACATTAAAGGGTTTCCAAGGCAATGTTAGTTTGTTTAAAACGCCTAAGCAAATTGTTTTGTAATTATAAGTTGTCATTTAAATTGTTAGTATTATAATTTTAGTTTGAATTTCGTTGAACTTCAATTCTGAAAAATGGTTGGATTAACGGTAATGCATAAAATAACAGTTACACAAATGATTGGTTACGGAAATAAAACGCGAACACAACATGAAGTAACTCGCCTTCTTCATGAGAAATTTCCTGATTTACCGCCTCTATCCCAAGGAACAATTAGTAAAATAGAGAAGCAGTTTCGCGTGTTTGGTCATGTAATGCAGATAAAAAAAGCAACACTGAGTGATGAAATCAAATTAGATGTGATGCCTGAATTTGTGGAAAACCCACATACATCAGCTAAACAGGCATTCACTACATTTAATGTTAGCCATGCATCGATAGTTAACATATTAAAAGAAAATAAAATGCATTTTGATACGAAAACTTATTTTTGTGAGCGAATGATGGACATGTTGGATAACAATATTATCCAACTGGAAGACGTTATGTTTTCTGATGATTGCACTTGTTCACTTAACGGTTATGCTAATCGGCAAAATTGTCGCTACTGGACAACGACAAATCCTCACTGAATGAGAGAAGAACACACGCAATACCTCATAAGGTTAATGCTTGGGCAGGGATTGTTGGAAACCATATATTTGGTCCCTTTTTCATTGAGGGTAATTTGAATGGCGATAATTATTAGGCACTACTTCAAAATGATGTCATTCCAACTTTGGCTAATGTAGATCCTCATCCAAGAAACCCTCAAGTTCCAGTAAATACGATATGGTTTCAGCAGGATGGAGCACCACCACATTACCAACTCAATGTCCGGCAGTGCCTCGATGCAATATTTCCCAATCGGTGGATAGGGAGGCGAGGATCGATAGAATGGCCAGCGCGATCACCTGATCTTACCTTATTAGATTATTTTTTATGGTGATATGTGAAGAGCATTGTGTGCAAAACTAAATCTTTTGATTTAAATGACTTAAAAGAACGAATAACGCTTACGATTAGGTCGATCACGCCTGATGTGTTAAATAATGTTAGAAGACATTTTGAACATCTACTTCATTGACATTCTTAGTTTTTTTTGGTGTTTTACATTTTATTACATTTTGCGTTACATTTTATGTTTTTATTGTATTGTAGCGAATTTCGGTAACCACAAGATTTTCTTTTATTCTATCTTAATTGTTGCAATAAACTTGAAAACGATAACATTTTTGAATAGAGAATGAACAGACCTTTCAAACGACATATCACAAGCCTATACCTCCCCTTTAAAACATTGGGGTTTGTACCTGTCATTTGAAGGGGGTTAGAGGTAGGGATCGCATTTTTACGTTGAAAAATGTCAATTTATAATTTAAATTTGACGTGTTTCGGGATTTTTTATAAGAATGTACAGTAACCGAAATAATGAATTTATTATATATATATATATATATATATATATATATATATATATATATATATATATATATATATATATATATATATATATATATATATATATGTACATGCTGTGCTAAAACTGTATCTGGGGCCGTTCATCAAGCTACAAATAAAGTGTATTTTAAAAATTGATTGAATCCCCAATTAAATAACAATCACTTGGCAAATTTTTAATATCATGTCGTCTGTCATTTGCTATATTTGTGGCTAAGATGTCACAATTGTTGGTTCGGGTAGTATGTTTTATGCCTGTTATTTATTTGGTTTGGTTACCGTTGATGTATGGCTTATACCTGTTGTATGAATCAATCTACGCGTGGCAGGCGTTTCAGCGCATGTCTTTCGGATTTTATTTTTAATCTGGAAAAAACTCGAACTATTTTATTCAAATACGATAACAAATAATATGAATATTTTAGGTTTCTCTAATCTTTAATTTTCGATATTCTTCAATTTTAACTATAAATGTGACACAAGCTACAGTGTGTTACAGTAGGTAGTATTTGCTATATTTTACCACTAACGTTAATAATGACATGGTAAACCCCAGGACTGCAAAACGACTTCGATAAAAGCAACATTAAATTTAAAACTGTCTCATTTGCTTTTTTGGCATTTCTCTTATTCACACGTCGGAACGTTAATCTAGAACAGATGCCATAAACAATAAAACTCATTAATCAAAAGTAATAATCTTTGTCGATTCATTAGAAAGATTCCTACTGACTGACATTTCTTCATAATAATATCTTTAAGTAGTATAAACATTCAGCTTTCATATCGACGATATTTAACGCATGGTGGATTTCACGGCGATCAATACAGAAATAAAATGCATAAAACAGTGTGAAAATTAGCAATTTTTAGAGCGTTGCGAACACGTTCGACGTTCTGATGACATTTAAGATACTTGCGCTTCACCAATTGCTTCGGATATTGGAACGTATGGGATTGGAACAAATATTTAATTTCAGTTTCGTTGTGAAATTGTCGCCTTTTTTTATTAAAGGAAAAAGTTAAATGCCTTTCAATTAATGTTTAGAGCATTTTTACTATATACCTTTATAAAACAAAAGAATGTTAAACGTTGAAATAATGTGCTCTCCTACCAGTTTATTAATTTTGGTTTTATTTCTACTATTAACCCATTTTATTCTGTAACTTCTTTTGCAAGATTCTTTCATTTGTTTTAATAGTTATTCGTTATTAAGCAAGAAAATGTAACAATTTAACAGCTTATTTATGGAAAAAAATTACAAAGTAAATCCAATATAGGGAAACAGGGGGAAAAGTAATTTGCTGACCACAGTTTGTTATTTCAGCTGACCAAATACTTATAGACAAAAGTTTTTCATCAAACGCTATACACTGGGCCACCATATCACCGACCAGCCGCCTTTGCTACCAGAAAATTACAGAAAAATACCCCCATTTAGGGATAGTTTACTCTTAACCTATTTCAGTTTATTGCCACTACCGCAGAAAATGTATAACTGACTGCACTTAAAATACATAACCATTTGGGTAGTTTACATGACGATGTAATTTTCTGACCAAAGTGAATCTTTCATTTTTTTAGTCTTACCAGAAAAACCATAAATCTGACAAAGCTATACATTTACATGTTTCATTGCTGGTAAGTACCAACTCGCTACTAGGAGTTGACTGAACAATACCCCCATTTAGGGGTAGTTCATATGACAATATAATCTCCTGACCTAATTGAATCTTGCTGACCGACGCGTAAATCTTTAGGAATTTCTTTGATATGTTATATTTTGCATCCTAATGATAACGTCTTTCTGCTACCAAAGTTGCAAAAAAAACTTTTTATCTAAGGGTAGCTTACTCTTGAAGTTTTTTTAGTTTTTGAGTGCTACCAGAAAAACTATGAACATGAGAAGGATATACATTTACATATCCTCATTAATAATAAGTACCAGCAGTTGACCAGAAGTTGACACAGAAATACCCCCATTTAGGGGTAGGAATGATTGGCGAGGCACTAACAGCAGAAAACATCATACCACATATGCTGGAAAGCCACAACAAATCAACCATTATAGACAAGATGATAAAGATAATGGGAGAGAAGGAAGATATAGAGATGAGAGAAGCAGCAGCACAACAACAACAACAACAACAACAACACAACTGAAACCTGCAAGCATCACAGACAGACCAAGAAAGTATAATCTGACCTGAAGTAATACCGTAAGGTAGTTCCAGGCCTGCTTCGCACTACGGGAGGTGGTTTTTAGTTAGTAAGGCATTTTCTAGAGAGAATGAATCCAACACCGCTCGATAGATAGCCGACTGTTTTTAGGATTTCCCCTTCCCCTCAAAAGAAGAAAAAACCATATAGGGGTAGTTTACTCTTGACATACACCAGTTCATTGTTACTATCGCCGAAACTATTTAAGTGACTTAGGTCAAAAGACCATATATATATATATATATATATATATATATATATATATATATATATATATATATATATATATATATATATATAACCACTGCTAATAACAATAAACTATCTACTGGAAGTTGACTGAACAATACCCCCATTTTGGGTTAGCTCACATGACGACGTAATTTGCTGACCGACGCTTTAATCTTTAAGGATTTCCTTGATATTTTATATTTTGCATCCCAATGATAATTTATTTTTGCCACAAAAGTTTAAAAGAAAAATATTTTTATTTAAGCGTAGTTTACTTTGCGCGGTTCTTCATTTTTTTAGTGCTACCAGAAACGATATGAATTTGACAAAGCCATACATTTACATATGATCATAGTTAATAACTATTAACTCGCTACCAGAAGTTGACTCAGAAATACCACCATGATACTTATAATTAAGCTTGAAATGCATACATAGTACCTATATATATATATATATATATATATATATATATATATATATATATATATATATATATATATATATATATATATATATATATATATATATATATATATATATGAGCTCAATAGGTTGCCTGAGGGTATTTCTAAGTCAACTTCTGTTAGCAATTTGAGTGTTTCTAGTTATGCAGAATGAATTGCATGTATATATATATATATATATATATATATATATATATATATATATATATATATATATATATATATATATATATATAGGGTGTGGCGTCAAGGTTTTAGATAGCCGTTTCTCAATAACTACTCCGATTTAAAATTTGAAAATTTACAAGGGTTTGAGACAAATTCCAGTTCAGTGAAAGTATTTTAATTTATTTGAGACTTCCGGTTTAACCGGAAGTGACCATCAACTTGCTTGTTTTAAATACAACATGGTGATTACCATTATATTTTTGAATTTTGAATTAAATTTGAGATAAATTATTACAGACACACCATATGTGAAAAATCAACCGTCTTCGAAATTTTTCGACTTTTTGTTTAATTCTCGCAAAAACCTAGATGAACGTTACACGTTATCTCTCTGTGGACATAAAATTGAGAAGACTCAGTGTTTGCACATATGACCCTCAGATTGGCACCTAAACTAAACGTTTGATAGCGTTTCTTTTGAATATACAGGGTGATAAGAACTATCCGTGCAATTTGGTAAAATTAAAATCATAATTACTCGCTTATTTCAAACGGAATACCCTACATTTTATTTCGGTTTGCATCAGGTTTTCCTTTCAGCTTGTGTTAGCACTCCCTAAACCCGTTTCCCGAATATATCAATTTTATTGGAGTTACTTAATTCAAGTTGTCACAATAGATTTAAAGCAGGCCTTGGAACTTGATAATATGCTTGTTGACGTCTACAGGTCAAGTCCCACGTCTTATAAATGCATTTGTTGGGCCTTCTCGCGTAAAAAAAGACACTTAGTATTTACATCCAAATAGCCTACTAGACCCGACCCATCACACTGAGCACGAGGTAGGTAGACGAAATGTTATAAATGAGACAAGATATACGACGAATTGTCAGATGCCTCTCAGGTTTAGGGTTGAATACACTGTGACCTTAGAGAACATCTCCAGTGAGATTTGGAGAGTAGGCAGATTCAAGCCTTAGAGTTTATTTCCCTACACTCTTCAAATGGGTCCAAAACAGGAGCCGAAACGTGGGGTCTCATTAAACACTGGACACGATTTAACCCGGGAACGAAGTATATACCACACTCAGGACCGCAGGAACCTTTCCAAACATATATGTTACATATTTTTTATGTAAAACAATGTTTCGAAATTTTCTCTGAATTGGCATTTGGATTTTATAAAATCAATAATTGATAAACCGCATCTCAAAATTGTGACTTGGGCAAGAACAAGTTATTAACTTATTTGTCAAATATTACAATGTATAATCTATCTAAATAAATATAATTTTTTCTATTTCTATATATATATATATATATATATATATATATATATATATATATATATATATATATATATATATATATATATATATATATATATATATATATATATATATATATATATATATATAATTTTTGTATCTTCTGTTATAAAAAGCATATAAGTTAAAACAAGAAAAAAGATAAACATTTGATTAAAAATTATGATTACCGCTGGAGGTCAGAGCACTGCACAAGATCAAAATATTGTGTGCGTGGTAAACAAAATCGGTTAAGTGTAGCAGGCAACTTTTATTTTTTTTGGCGCATATATAATGTTCGTAACAAAATGCGTAGCTTATATCTATGAAAATTCACTACCATTATATACTTGCTGCGTCTAGAATTTCTGCGTCATCAAGAGCCAAACAAAAACAACTTTCGTCTAATACTTTCAAGATGCGTAAACAGTTAAATTGTATTCTAATATTTTATGTATAACCCTGGCAAAATGAACGGTAAAGCATATATTTTTTGCACTTAACGTCGGCCTATTTCCACGACTATGGCCAATCACCGACGCCAGGGAGCAGTTTTACCTCGCTACCCTGGAAGTTTCGCCGAACCCCGGCCTTTCTGTAAAAAGGGTGGGAATATTTAACGTGCCTAACGTCGCATGGATACGGGACCGACGGCTTTACGCTCCCTTAGAAGGGCGGAATGTGCAAACATTCAACTTGCTCAGATGGCCAATGCCAGAACCTCGGTTGATGTTAACTGTTTACAGTATGTACCTATTTGTGTGTGTGTGTTTTGTTTCTTGAACGTTTGCATATTTCCGCGACTATGGCCAATCACCGACGCCAGGGAGCAGTTTCACCTCACCATTCTGGAAATTTTGCCGAACCCCTGCCCTTCTGTAAGGAGGGTAGGGATCTTTAACCTGCCCAACATCGCATGGACATGGGACCGACGGCCTTACGCCCCCTCCGAAGAGCGGAACGTGCAGACATCCACTTGCTTAAATAAATGCCAGAACCTCGATTGATGTTAAGGTTACAGTTTGTACTGAAAAAGTAAAAGGAGAACCCTGGGATAGAATCCAGTACCCTTCGGTTCAGAGGCACACGTTCTTACCTCTGAACCACCGAGACTCTATGTACCTACTTAAAAAGTGAAGGGGAAACCCTGGAAATCGAACCTAGTACCTTTTGGTTCAGTGGCACACGTTCTTACCCCGGGACCACCGAGGCTCCTCTCGAAGCATATTAAAATTATTGATTTAATTTAATTATTTTCTGCAAGTTCTAAAGCAACAAATACATCGTCTAATATTTCATTAGTTTAATCACCACTAAAATGTTGTTTCTAATATTTTATTTGTTCACGCTTAAACCATTCATACAAAATGCATACCTATAAATATAACGTCGTCTTTATTACCATTAGGGAACATTATGAAACAGACATTTAATACACAAACGTTCCAATATCCAGGTTAATATTTACATTTATAATAATGTTAAACTTCATTATGCTAGATGGATTATATAATTTGTGCGTTAGGTGATTATGCGTAAACATAATATTTATTGTCGTTATTTTTGGATATTATTTATTAATAAAAAACATTTACATTTGTTTTCACGATCAACAAATACTAGATAATACTAGTGTATTAATATATGGAGTTACGTCATTGATACGTCAAGATTTGACCAAACGTTTATCTTTATTATGAATCGATTACAAATATGCTTTATGGAGGAATGTGGTCGTAGAAAAAAAAATTGGGACGCAGCAAGTGCGTTATAGTAGTGAATTTTCTACCGGTTCTTACTTTCTTACCGCAAGTGAGCGTATTTATTAGGTGTCAACCCGTTCATATATCGTAACAAATTCCACCTGGATCTAAATCCGGTCGACAGTTAGGTCATAGTTATCTCCTTAAGTCCTAGCATGGTATAGAAATCTTTCAGATTTATAGTTATTGCAAGATAAAGAACACACTAGTTAGTTCGAACATTAGAGATAAATAAATACTTACTCGTCCTTGTTTCTGTTCTATCTAGGGTCGTAGATTTTTGAGAGCCCCAAGTCAAAATACTGGTAGTTTGATCTTTAAGTTTTTATAGAAATCTAGATAATAGATATGAAGAAATTCAAGCTATACAGTCACTAAAATTGCAAGGATTTTCAAAGAGGGATTAAATTTTTAACTTAAAGACAAAAGGATATAAAAACACAAATATGAAATTTATTCAGCAAATTAATGAGTATAGGAGTTGGTTGCATCAAGACTCCTGATATTTAGATACAAGAAACACATAAAAATCAGCAGTAACATAACAGTTTAAAAGAAAAAAAAATCATTAATCAAACCAATCTATCATATATCTTTTGTTGATATTTCTGGCCATAGTGTTTACCTTAAAATTTGTAAAAGAAAATACCTACGTGATGCAAGATAAAGTGACTGTTTTTGATACTTCAACTTAAAGGTTATAAGTTGCCTTTTTATTCTAATAAAAATCTGAAAGTTACGGCAGCAAAATATATACTTAATTGATTATTGTGCAACTTATTATAGTTTACATGTTCAACATTACTTAAAAATGACTTAAAGGACAAATCTCATTGATTAAAGTTTAAATTTTTGATTCATTTAAAATTGTATTAATTTTGACAATACATTTTGTGAATAGAGAGGGAATTTATGTCTGGCTGAGATTTTTATAAAATCACTCAAGAAACTGTTAAAGACTCACTTGTTTATCACAGTTGTTTTTAAACGACTCACCAGCAGATGTCAGGCCTTTACACAAAGCCTTGGAGGGCGTTAATTGCCTGCAGAGAATAAGCAAGCTGCAGCGCATGGCTTCACACTCAGTGCTCATTGCACTAGGTTAATTGTTCCCAAGAGAACAAGCACAGATGTAGTTAAAAGCTGTGACCGCCGTGGAAGATGGTCTAGAGCGTCTTCATCAGAAAGGTGGATTTAACCAGTTACAGGTGGATTTCACCTACAATGTTGATTTCACCGGACACAGTGAAAAGTGATCAAAGGCTGTGACCTGAGAATGAAGAGCCCTTCACACGAAGCTGAAGAGTGTACTGGCATAGTATACAAAAACAAAGACAGTGCTAAGATCATAACCTAACGACAAGAACCAGAATCTGAGACGTAAAATGGATGTGTAGGCGGAGGAGTGAACGGGTGTGAAGGTGAACCTTGCAAATACAACAAAGAATGCCATTAACAACCTGCCGCTGCATAAAAAGGTTTATTAAAAACTTATCGTTTAACGCGTTTTAAATGGGTCGTAACAATCACTGACTTAACTCAAACTGTTTGTGGCACATTGCACAATGGTTACACTAAGTACACAAGACATGAAGACGCTGCACTTTATTAGCCTGCCCGAGAGAGTCTCACCGTTGATGATCGCTCTTGACTGGTTTTGTTTGACAAACTTCCTTTACGAAGTCAGTAGCGCGTGTTTGAATCTGCTTGGATCATACACCACACAAGTGCTAAATTTGGGCCATCACTCCAACTAATTTTATGGTGAAATGTGAATTTGATGATGAAAAATGTAGAGGAGGAACTAAACTCTACGTACACCTAATAATCTTAGGTAATACTCTTTCAACTTCCAATTCATATTCACCCCCTCACATTCAACCCCTATTTCATCACAGAATGTTAGATGAGTGATGGAATTGAATGTTTTCTAATACACAAACGTTATATTACTCGAGTTTTAACGAAAAAATATCGATTTTTATCAAATCACCTCTCATTTATCCCTTAACCCCTGGAGGGTTTTACCCGAAAACAACCAGAACCCTTCGTTGGTTAGGTGCTAACTGTATACTAAATGTGAAAACTATATCTTATTTCGTTAGAGAGTTATTATGCCTACTAGGAGACAGACGTATAGACCGACAGGCCGACCGACCGGCAGACAAAAAAATTGGTTCCGAAATCATGTTTTCCATATGTTTTTGGCCTTTTTACGAGGTTCTAGCAAAAAAACCTTTTCGAAATTTCTGTCAGTGATATTTCACCCCCTCACCTTCAACTACTACTTCAGTTTCATCACAAAATACCAGATGAGCGATGAGATTGAAAGTTTTCTAATAAACAAACCCCAAAGCATTATATTACTCGAGTTTTAACGAACAAGATGTTAATTCTTATCAAATACCCCCGTTATTCCCCTACCCCCTTGAGTGCTTTTACCAAAAAAACCCGAACCG
Organism: Tillus elongatus; assembly: GCA_964006375.1. NCBI lineage: Eukaryota > Metazoa > Arthropoda > Insecta > Coleoptera > Cleridae > Tillus > Tillus elongatus. The sequence goes on along the minus strand of OZ023262.1, from coordinate 102,569,354 downwards.
TTCGTTTGTCGGGTGCTATAAGACATTTTTATTAAAAATAAAATTTAAATCTAATTTTCCGAGAGTTTTTTGAAAAGCAAACCTGTTTATTTTCATTTGTACAGGTTAGCTTTTAAAAAACGCACGGAGAGTTTGATTTTTACTTTTATTTTTACTGAAAATGTTTAGTTTTCAATTGTCAATGATTCGTAAACACTTGAAGATAGCTATAGGATATCATACATGAAACATATCGAGAATTTTCCAAGAAATTAAAAAATACAATAATATATAGGATGTTTTACTTAAAAACGTGATGTTGACGTGATATTACATTTATGAGATAGCCTGTATATATTAGTATTAGCGAAAAAAATGCAAAGTAAAAAAATGGTGTGTGCGAACGTGTTTCTTTCAAGTTCACCTTTTTACAGATATTCCCATTATTCCAAACTGTATCACCAACATCACTACAAATTTATGTGTCACCATGATAACTCAAACAACCCATTTAAACTTGGCACCCGTGTTTCCTTAGTAAGTGGCTTGGACAAGTTTGTTAGCCACGAAAACCCGACTAGCTCTTCCAGGAAAATTTTAGGTTTTCTTTCAAATTCTTGTATCTTAAAAAAAAAAATTAAGATATTTAAACCAAGTTTGGCCCTCAAGTTACCCATATTATATAGCGTAAACCATACACCACAATTTGGCTTTCTAGCTTGAAAGAAAGAAGAATCGGCCGCACTGAAAGTCAAAATATGAAAGTAATTAGGTTTTTCTGGTGCACAAAGGTCAAAAAGTACGAAACAAGTGTTTCAAAATGTTATGATTTTTCTTCTAGGAACGTCAAACGTGCGATTTAAACGTCAAAATTCGTGATTTTTAAACAACCATTCTAAAAAGATAGCGGGTTCTGAGCAATAAGCATTGCAAAAAGTGTAAAATGTTTACAGAAAATTTATTTGAAATAGACGCTTTCTGTGATTTTATGGCAGCAGTTTAAGTTATAAAGTTTGTGATTGAAATGTGTTATAATTTTTTATTTAACAAAACAAATACAAAAAAAATCCCCCCTACCTAGTCTTTAGATCGATAAACGGACTCACTATATATAACTGGTGGCAATAGTTTGTAAGCAGCAAGTGCGTTATGGTAGTGCATTTTCATCGACATTTAAAAAAATTTAATAAACAAATGTTTCCGCAATCAATAGAATCTAACTTTGGTGTATAACAAAACTTTATACAGGAAATATGTGAATGGATTTTCCTCAAACCAAATTTATTGTTTTCGGACAATTTTTTTTACTGTTCGAGAGTATTTCGTATTTGAAAGATGTTTGTGAAAATTCGCTACTATAAGTCACTTGCTGCGTCTATAATTTTTCTTACTGCTTTAAAATCATAGCAATAACAAACAAAAATCATTCCGCTTACACAGATGCTACAGTTTTGTGGACAAAAGCGCTTTAACTTTAAACGTCTAATTAAAATATTTTATTTTAAACGAAATTCATTATGGTTTCACATTATAAGTGTTTCGTTTAAAAATCATTACAAAGGCAATTTAATTAACAGTTTTTTTATTTGTTTCAGTACCAGAGCCAAGAAGTAGCCGACTGGGCACCAGAAAGAAGATGAGATACCCCCACCTACACTATTTTCTCCCTGTTGCGTTTTCAGCCCCGTAGACAATCAGATTAAATTATTCAGTTTAATTAGCTCTTGCAAACTTCCCAATAATATTGCTGAAAATACAAGTGAAATTACTGAAGCATATCTATGTCAATTTCATGTGGTGTATACTTAATTATCGTTACAATAATGTTGTAGTTTCTTCGTTAAGTCAGTATTATCCGTGTAACTGTAAACTATATGTTGTACTAAGGCTATTTATATAGACCTAATAAAGCATATTAATGGTATATTATAAAAGTGTTTCTTATTTTGAATCAACTCCATAAGGAGAATTTTTATTCGACATTTATGTATGCACATAGTGCGAGGACTTTGTTGCTTTTGTGGGGTAGGGTAAACTGACCGGTGAATAAATGGTACCCATTAAATGAACAATATACTCTGTTTCGCTTTTAATAAAATGCGTCTCAGTTTAAACATTTTTCGCGCCCATTTTTTGCTCTGTTACGCAATCGTAGATTACCGTTCATTCGTTGGAATATTCTAGGTACTCTGAGAAGTGTCAAAAATCATTATTTATCTATGTCGTGCAGGGGGACGAGTGTTTTCACTGCGATTTTGTACATGTAACCTTTATTTTAAATTTAGATTTTGAGTGACTTGCTCAACAATATAAATAAGAGGCATGGAAGGAAATGTTTAATAATTAATTGTAAGTGAAAGTTGAAGATCTCTGCCCTCCTTAGAGAGAGGCAGGGGTTTGACAAAATTTCCAGGATAGAAAGGAGAAGGTGCCCCTTGGCGTCGGTGATTGGCCATAGTCGCAGAAATAGGCCGAAGTTAAAGTTTAAAAAAATTAAATAACTTTAATTTGTGTATAAGTTACGGAAACCAGTAAATGAACAAGACTTTGTGCAGCTTATTTACTGGACCTTACACCGTTCATACACTAGAAAATTCACAATAAAAGGGTTAATATTTAAATATTTTTCTGAGATCTCTACTTATTTGCCAGTTTTGTACCCATCCTCCTTTTTAGTGAATTTTCTTTAAAAAAATTCACTAATGAGGAGATCCCGACTTATGAATTTAGAAAAAATTTCTTCAAAAAATAAGCGCTTATCTAGGACCCCTGGAACCCAAATCCGAGGTCGGTTCCAGACTTTATATGTTTATATATATATATATATATATATATATATATATATATATATATATATATATATATATATATATATATATATATATATATATATATGTATATGTATATATATATATATATATATATATATATATATATATATATATATATATATATATATATATATATATATATATATATAAACATATGTTTATTTATTTATGTATCACACCTATAACTGAAAAAATAATGGACCGATGGTGATAAAACTTGGTGAGTACCTTTCTTTTGCAAGTGGCTTGGATAAGTTCGTTATCCAGGAAAATCCGCCCAGGGTTTTCCCGGAAAATTTTGTGTTTCCTTTCGAAAAAAATTTATATCTCCGGAATTAATAAAGTAAGGGTAACCGAATTTGGTACGCGTGTTTATATCATTATAGGTAAGCTACCTACCTTAATCGCTCTGTCTAAATTTAGCTCTGTAGGTTAAAGGACAAAAAAGTTACAGGCGTTTAAAGAAAAATAAATTTGGGTTTTCCTCAAAACGTCAAAAGTCGCGATTTTAAACGTAAAAATTGGTAATATTTAGGCAATGAACCTGAAACTAATATGAGCTATGCACGGAAAATGTGTCAAGAATAATGTTTTACAAAGCCTGAAGTCTTAGTTTCAATCGTCGTTGTCCTTCATTTTACTAAAATGTTCCCAGAAAATTCATTTCAAATATACCCTTTCTCTGATATTTTGGCAGTAGTGTTGGCTATAGAGTTAATGGTATATAATTTTTGTCGAATTTTTGTAAAAAATCTTTAAAGCTCAATATATCCGTCATTGTGCAAGATACAAAAAAAATTATATACATTAATTATAGGGTGTCTTGAGATACATCTTAAAAATATTTCTACAATTACAGGCTAGCCCATAAGTCGTTGGTGATTCAAATTTTCTTTTTTAGTGAATTTTCTTTTAAAAATTCACTAATGGGGAGATCCGTGTTTATATATTCATATATATATATATATATATATATATATATATATATATATATATATATATATATATATATATATATATATATATATATATATATATAGTACCGATAACTCAAAAAATAATAGATCGGGAAATGTTGTGTTTTCTTTACAAAAAAATTAATATTTCCAGAAATAATAAGGTGAGGGCAACCACATTTGGTACGCGTATTTGCATTATAAAGAGTGAACCATGTGCCAAAATTTAGGTCTCCAGGTTTAAGGACAAAAAAGTTATGGGCAGCTAAAGAAACAAATTTTTGAGTTTTCCTCAAAACGTCAAAATCGCAATTTAAAACGACAAACTCGCAATTTAAAACGTCAAAATTGGCAATGTTTAGGCAAGGGACGTGAAACAAATACAACTTGTGAAAAGAAGATGTTGCAAGAAGTGTTCTGCGAACCCTTAAGTTTCGGATTCAACCGTCATTGTCCTTCATTTTACTAAAATATTAACAGAAAATTCATTTCAAGTACACCCTTTCTCTGATGCTTTGGCTGTCGGTTTAGTTACGTTGATGCTTTGGCTGTAGGTTTAGTTAAGTTTTTGGTTTAACGGTCTATAATTTTTAGATAATTTTCCTAGAACAAATTCGTTACTGCATTTTAGCATTTTTTATCGAAATATGATGCATGTTTGTAAGAAAAAATCTGGACGTAATAAATGCGTTTTGGTAGCAAATTTTCATTAAATCCTTCAAATTTCAATAACTCAATTTGCTATTAACGTAAGTTTTGTTGGTTAGGAAACCAACATTTAACTTTATTTTCGAAATTTTTTTGTATGAACGCAGCAAGAGCGTTTTGGTTGCGAATTTTCATTAAATGTTTCAAATTTCAATAACTCAATTTGCTATTAACCTAAGGTTCATTGGCTAGGAGACCAGTTTTCTCAGAAACATTTAAAGTTGATTTTTGGAAAAATTTTGTACATTTTCAAATAATTATTTTGATAAAGTATGGTACAGTGGTCCTACTATATAGGTTAAACCGGTAACCAAATTGATGACTGCTCGCATTAGAGCGATATATTTGTAATTAAAAATATTTTTATGAAAATTCACTTCCATAACGCACTTTCTGCGCCCAGAGTTTTTATATAATTTGTTAGATGGAGCATGGCAAGGAAAAATACACGCGATTCAAATATTCCTAAACAAATTTTGCGTTGGCCATGGATGCGGCAAAATCAGAAAGAATTCAATTGAGTGACGCAGCCAGGAAACATGGCATTCCAAAATCAACTCTCCGTAATAAAATCACAGGAAAAGTACCGAATGTTAGAAAAACGAGCCCTCCACGTATTTTAAATACAACCAAAGAAGATCGCTTGCAAAACTGGAATCAAAAGCAAAGCTCGACTTTTGAAATGCATCCAGATGAGGTAAAGATGTTGTCCAGAATATCCTGAAAACAATTGGATGAAGTAATCCATTTGTAGACTATAGACATTGGGATAAATGGTTAAAATTATTTATGAACAGAAATCCACAGATATCAAAGAGAAATACTGAAATTATTTCAAAGTCTGGAGCATTAGTCACCAAAGCTGTCATTCGGGAAGGGTTTTCATAAGACACAACCTTTCTGGAAAATTAAGATTAATCATATATGATAAATGATGATTCCCGAAATTTCAATGCAAGCAAAACTGGAATTCGTAGCTCTACTAAACTGGGATTGGTGCTGGTACCAAAAAACTACAAAATTTTAAATTAAATTGCACCAGGACCTGAAAATGAGTCAATAACAGTTTTGGGTAACTATAGTTCTACGGAAATTGTAGCACTTCCAATGGTGGTACTTCCCTTTAATGAGTACCCAGCGGACTGCCTCTTACAGTTGTAAGATGGACAATAGGCCTCTCAGATTCGGACTGGATGGCAGCAGCTAACGTCGAGTTCGTAGCAAACATTTTTTACCCATGCTTGGTCTCTAAATATATTATTTTTCCTGCTGTCTTGTTCATTGACAGACACAATGAAAAACAAAAATTAAAAGTTTTGACAAATGTGTATCATCATCACTCAGGCGTTTCATATGCACCAAAAGATTACCTCGTTATAAGTTATGAAAACACACTTTATCCAAGCGTAATAAAAAATAGTGCTGCAAATTGAATCATACCTCCACATAGCTGTGATAATTTATTCTCTTCAGAAAGACATTCTCATGGAATAAATTTAGGGCCGATGACTTGATCACAAAGAAAATATTTGTATTTCTGTACCCATAAACTTTTGAAACGTTATATTATTCGCGTTTTATTGAAAAAATGTCGATTTTCACTAAATGAAACCTTATTTATCCCCTACCCCCTGAAGCGATCTTACCCAAAATTAATTCGAAGCATTCATTTGTCGGGTGCTAACTGGATACCAAATTTGAAGATGCTACGAGGGCGGGTCAATAAGTCCGTGACTTTTTAATTTCCCGCCTCTTCACAGGAAGGACAACACTGCTCCTGTCAACAAGCATATGTCAGTTGACTCCTGTCAAATTTGCACAAGCTGCGTCATTTAGTTTGTGTTAGATAGCCATTGAAAGTAGACAACCTCTTGACTTATAACGAAAATGTAAAAAAGTGAACTTCGTGTGTTCATCAAACATTATTTTTTGCGGAAAAAAGACATCACCCAAACCAAGGCTAAGCTCGATAAATATTATAAGGACTCTGCACCATCAACTTCCGTCGTAAAAAAGTGATTTACTGAATTTGTGTTGTTAAAAAAATTCACGATATGATGTTGACCGATCGGAGATTGAATGTGCGGGAGATCATGGTAGCCATAGGCATATCACACTGGGTCTCTGCACCATCAACTTCCTTCGTAAAAAAGTGGTTTACTGAATTTGTGTTGATAAAAAAATTCACGATATGATGTTGACCGATCGGAGATTGAAAGTGCGGGAGATCCTGGTAGCCATAGGCATATCACATGGCTCAGTGGTGTCGATTTTGCATATCACTTGGATATGAGAAACCTATCCTCAAGATGGGTGCCGCGTTTGCTCAAAATCGACCACAAACGGAATCGTGTGACAACTTCGAAGGAGTGTTTGGCGTTGTTCAACCACAATAGAGACGAGTTTATGCGCCATTTCGTAACCATGGACGAAACATGGATTAACCACAACACACCAGAGACCAAGCAGCAGTCAAAACAGGGGGTTTCTCCGTGTGAATCGGCGCCGAAGAAGGCCAAGGTAGGTTTGTCGGCCAATAAAGTCATGGCGACTGTTTTTGGGGTGCACGCGGTATAATCCACATTGAATACCTTCAAAAGGGAAGAGCAATCAATGGCGAATGTATGCTAACTTTTGGGATCGATTCAATAACGATTTGGAGAAAAAACGACCGCATTTGGCCAAGAAAAAAGTTATTTTCCACCAAGAAAATGTAAGGGTGCACACATGTGTAGTCTCCAAAATTGCATAAATTGGGCTACTAATTGCTCACTCATCCGCGCTAATCTCCGGATTTAGCACCGAGTGACTATTTTTTTGTTTCCAAACTTAAACAAATGGCTCGGGGGAAAGAGATTTGACTCTAATGACGAAATCATCTCACAAACAAATACCTATTTTGACGACCTCAACAAATGTTATGTTTTGGAAGGGCGAAAAAAATTGGAGAAACATTGGACGAAGTGTATAGCGCTCAACGGAAACTATGTTGAGAAAAAAATGATTTTTTGTCAAAAACCTGTTTCATTTAAAGAGTCACTGACTTATTGAACCGCCCTCGTATCTCGATTCGTTCGCAAGTTATTGCGCATATTAACAAACAGAAGTACATGCCGATAGACCGACCGATCGACGGACAAAAAAAAATCGTTCCAGAAAAAACCTTTCTATATGTTTTGAGACTTTTTACGCCGTATTAGCATAAAAATTTCGAAATTTGATGTTTGAGGAAATTAAAAATTTTCTAATAAATACATCCTTAAACGTTATATTAGTCGAGTTTTAGCTATTCATCCACTACCCCCCTAAAGTGGTTTTACCCAAAAACAATCAGAACCGTTCGTTTGTCGAGTGCTAACTGTATACCAAATTCGGTAGATGGTAGTGGACTTTTCCTTTACGTGATAGATTCCGGAGGTAAAATACCCCTACATTCTGATCTCCGGGAAAAGGGTGTACAGGGGGGCCAGAATCAAGGTTTAACATATCCTTCTCGAATATATGTGGCCTAAATTCTAACCTGAACTCCGTCCACCATTTCCTCCAGGCTAATAGGCCCCAAATTCTCTTCCTCACAGAAACTCAAATCAGTGCCAAAACAGCCACTATTCACCTTAATTTCCCGGGGTATGAGCTCCTTACTTCCTTTTGATTGCATGGAGGCGTGTGCGCGTACGTCCGTAGGAATCTACCCTGCACCAGACTCCCCAATTTAGAAGCTGGAAGAAAAGACATACTATGGATAAAACTCTCTCAGGGCTGCAACTAAATTCCTCTGTTGCATTTACCGATCACCTTCTGACAACAACTTTGTCCAGCTCTTTGACCACCTTTCTGAAAAAACCGACCATCTGATTTCTGAATATCTTTCCGCCGAGGTCACTATTCTTGGTGACTTCAATGTCCATAATAAGGAATGGCTGGGAACTTCAAAAACCGATCCACAAGGGAGAGCAGCGCAGGCCCTTGCAGTCAGCAATACTTTAGCCAATATGGTTCAGCAACCTACTTACTTTCCTCGCATCCCAACACACATCTCAAATCCCTTGTATCTTATTCTTAATATAAATCCTGACTGCTATAAGATATCAGTCACCGCTCCCATGGGTCGCTCAGACCACGGCAATACTCACTGCTTCCTGCGCAATGCAACCCGAGGTCAGGTCAGGTCAGGTCAGGTCAGGTCGTCAATAAAATTTAAAACTACTTGTTCCTTTGAAGGGAGCCAAGCTCCAACAACCTCACCACTAGGCACCTTTTTTAGCAGCCAAATTCCTCTTTTGGTTCCCATTTTAAAGTTCAATTACGTGCAAAAGATGAAAGAAATACATTGGAAGCCATCAGTACCAAGCACTTCAATATTAGACATTTTACCATTTTGAGATAAAAGTGGTTAATTTGTGCAACCCATACATATATATATATATATATATATATATATATATATATATATATATATATATATATATATATATATATATATATATATATATATATATATATATATATATATATATAAACAATTTTCCGATATTTGAAATAACAAACACACCGGTTTTTGCAGACGGTACTGCTGTTTATGCACACTCAATCAGTGCTATTGTGGCTGCAAAACAAGAACAAATACATTAAAACATTACAGAAGAATACTTTAAGAAGTGTAAAATCTAATTAATCACTGACGCTGAGGTATTAATACTTACAAAGAAATTAATTCAAAATAAAATATTTCAATCTCTGAAATTTAACGATAAAATAATTTAAAATAGCCAACTATAAATACTTACGAGTACACCTAGATGGAGGTCTGAGGTTTAAAAAATATGCAAATTTAACAATTCTTAAATGTTATATAGCCATCAAAACATTATATCCTGTTTTGAAAAGAAATAGTACAATTCCAGTAAACAGTGAACAAAATATTATTGTAAAAGATAATGATCAGACCCAGGATAACATATGCAGCTCCGGCAACATTTGTGTGAGAGCTCAGAAATATAATTTTTACAATATGATACGTTAGCTTCATGATGCAGACATTAAATCCTCGTGAATCTACTTTTATTCAAAGTTGGCCTTAAGCACTTGTTTTGAAATCGCTGTAGCTTTCTTATGTGTGCTTTTGCCGCGTACTACAGCTAAAACACACATAAGAAAGCTACAGCGATTTAAAAACAAGTGCTTAAGGCCAACTTTGAATAAAAGTAGATTCACAAGGATATAATGTCTGCATCATGAAGCTAATGTATCATACTGTAAAAATTATACTTCTGAGCTCTCAAACAAATGTTATAATACCCAAATCAGCAACAATAACTTTCTAAGCTATATTGTGAATTACAATATAAATAATATTCTATATAGTGTAGCGAATATCAACCTGTAGTGGGCGCCCACGTATTAGGGTGGCAAGTTGAGGGGGGGGGGGCATATTTACAGAAAATAGTTCTGCAAATTGAATCATAACTTCCACACAGCTGTGATAATTTGTTCTCTTCAGAAATATATTCTCGTGGAATGAATTAGGGCCCATGACTTGGCCACAAAAAATATTTGTATTCCTGTACTTTTGAAACGTTATATTACTCGAGTTTTATTGAAAAAAATGTAAATTTTCACCAAATCACTCCTTATTTCTCGCATACCCCCTGAAGCCGTCTTACCCAAAAACAATTCGAGGCGTTCCTTTTTCGGGTGCTAACTGGATACTAAATTTGAAGACAACATCTCAATTCGTTCGAAAGTTAGTGCACCTATTAACAGACAGACGTATGTGCTGACACACCGACAGCACAGAATACCAGATGTTTGTTGAAATTAAAAGTTTTATAATAAATAAACCCTAAAACGTTATATCACTCGACTTTTAACGAAAAAATGTCAATTTTCACCAAATCACTCTCTGTTCATTCCCTACCCCCTGGAACGACTTTACCTAAAAACAATCCAAACCGTTGGTTTATCGGGTGTTAATTGTATACCAAATTTGAAGATGATATCTCAATTCGTTATAAAGTTATGCTGGCTACAAACAGACAGGCACACAGACCGACAGACAAAACATTTTCTTTCCCAAATAATGTTTTCTATATGTTTAAGCGAAAAAAAAATTGAAATATTTTATGCCGATGCAATACTTCCACAGGTTGTGACAATGTGAAAGTAATATATTATCAAAAAAATTATTTAATTTACTGAAGAAAAGCAATTGATTACACTTATATAGGATTGTATCAGTTTGAAGTGTGCCGTTATTGTGGAAAATACTCTCTTTTATTAAAATACATTTGACAAACGTACTGTACAGTACAACCATTAGGTTTACTGTCGGAAGATGACGTTTAAAATTTTCATCTCCTAGGCAACCTGATAAACTGACTAATAATTATTTCTTGTCGCAAATTATGTTTAAATATCTTCAAATCGGTGGGACTTAGGTATAGGGAATGCTGATACCAATCGAAAGAACAATAAAAATTACATGAACTAACGTTATAAAATATAGGGTGGTTGGGTGTTAGGGTGACGATTGACCGGTCTATTTCAGACACCCTATCTAATTTGTACTAGCTTTAGTCAATTCCAAATATTTTGTGGCGTTTTAGAATTTGCATTTCAAAATCACAACTCTTCAGGTTAAAAAATAAGAGAGATATAGGTGTCTAAATGTGACAATCTTTTTTAAGAAATTTTTGAAAAAGTCAAATATCTCAAAAATAGTTGAGAAAAATGGCATAACATGTTAGTAAAACATACCATAAAATTTGACGAGCAATCTAAGTCCGTAATAAAAAACACCATCTTCCATTTGAAATAAGAAAGTTGACGTCTACTTCCGGTATAACCGGAAGTCCCATACTAACGTCAATACTTTCAATGAACTGTAAATTTCGAGGAAGCCAAGTAATTGAACGTTAAGTTCAAATTTTACTGAATTTTCACTAAACATATCATTATATATTTGTGATTTTAATGAATTTTCTTTAAAAAAAATTAACTAATGAGGAGATGCCGACTTTTGAATTTTGAAAAAATTTCTTAAAATGAGCGCGAACGAGCCCCTCTAGAACCCATATCTAGGGTCAGTTAAAATTTTTTGTATGTTCATATATATATATATATATATATATATATATATATATATATATATATATATATATATATATATATATATATATATATATCTCTGTGTGTGTGTGTGTATCACACCGATAACTCAGAAAGTAAGGGGCCGATTTTGATCAAGCTTTTTGACTACCTTCACTTTGCAAGGGGCTTGGACAGGTTCGTTAGCGAGGAAAATCAGCCTAGACTTTCCCGGAAGATTTTATGTTTTCTTTCAGAATAAAATTATGTCTACGGAAATAACAAAGTAAGGGAAACCAAATTTAGTGCGCGTATTCGTATTAAAAATAGTGACCCATGTACCAAAATTTAGGTCTGTAAGTTGAAAGACAAAAAAGATACACGCATTTAAAGAAAAAAAGGGGTTTTCCTGAAAACGTCAAACTCGCGATTTGAAACGTCAAAATTGCCAACATTGACACAAATAACCTAAAACAAATACGGTCTATGTAAAGAAAATGTCGGAAGAAGAGTGTTATGCAAACTCTTAAGATTCAGCTGCAACCGTCATTGTCCTTGTTTTTACTAAGATATTTACAGAAAATTAATTTCAGATAGACCCTTTCTCTGATGCTTTGGCTGTAGGTTAAGTTTGATACTCTGGCTGTAGGTTTAGTTAAGTTTATGGTTTAACGGTCTATAATTTTTAGCTAATTTTCGTAGAAAAATTAGTTATTTTGGAAACCGCGACTTTTGAATGTTAAAAAGACTTCTTCAAATGAGCGCAAACTAGGCCCTCTAGGAACCATATCCTGGTTTACTTTTTATCTGTTTAAATATATACAGGGTGACACATTTCTACGGTAAAGCTCAATATAATTGTTATCATACAAGATACGAGAAAAAATTGTATACGTAGGGTGTCTTAAGGTGAATCTTATAAAAATCTTTTGATAACTATAGGGTGGTCCATAAGTCGTTGGTGATCCCTACAAATGTTTTTCTCGAACACCCTTATATTATTGCATTTTTGCATTTTTTATCGAAATATGATGCATAATTGTAAGAAAAAAAATGGAGACGCGGTGAGTGCGTTTTGGTAGCGAATTTTCATTAAATCCTTCAAATTACAATAACCCAATTTGCTATTCACCTAAGGTTTGTTGGCTAGGAAACGAGTTTTCTCGGAAACATTTTGAGTTTATTTTCGGAAAATTGTTGTAAATTTTCAAACAATAAGTAATTTTGATAAAATATGGTACATTGTTTGTACTATATAGGTTATACCGGTAACAAGATTCATGCCTGCTTGCTTTAGAGGGATATATTTGGTATTAGAAACATTTAATGAAAATTCACTTCCCTAATGCACTTGCTGCTTCCAGACTTTTTTAGTATATTTATTAATCTTTGTAATAGGGATTACAGTGGTAGCCACAATTGGATTGAGGGTTCTGTTGCTTCTAGACACACAAGACATAAAACGGATTCCCAGATATAACCACAGAAGGAGTTCAATATAATATTTTAAAGCTATATACATTACATATTATTGATTATTTCTAATATGATATTTAAGCGTTCAGATTTCTTTAAGCGAAGTCAATTTGCCCTATTTGTAGAGAAATTTCATAAAATATTTCGAAAAAATGTGATAACATTATATTATTTAGGTACTTTACACAAGCATTGCACATTATTTAACTTTTGGATGTCAATCTTTTACAGCTTATTGACAAAATTTCACAGATGTTACCTTTGTTACGATCGACTTTTTGAGCCGTCGTACCATTTTGTTTGCTCTACCAACTATCTAAGGAATTCTCAATAGTTGTTGCTCTTTTTAGACGATAAATGGCGAATAAGCTACCGACCAATAAAACCTAGAAAATTCGCCACATTATTATTTGGTAAACACCTTACTGACTTTCCGCTGAAAATAATATCGTTTCAATAATATTTAACGGCGCAGAATGTGGGATCATTTTCCTTTCGTGGAATAGAATATTTATTAAATAAGAGTTAGCCGTCCAGGAAAAAACACATAAACTGGGTGACTTAGTATCAGATTGACACCATGCATATACTGACAAATTCTGCCGCCAGTGAAGCCTTAAAAATTACCTTGACAGTTAACGAACGAGAACAACTCCTGGCTGGGGGAGTGAAAAAGCAGAGCAAAGAAGGCATACTCTCTCAAACACAAAGATTGTAATGGTTTTTAGGCAAAGAGAAGAATACCATTGCAGCCGAGTTCTTGACGTGGCAAGCAGAGCAGTGCAGGTACTTAAGACGATGCACGCTTGAGACAGGACAAACCTCGTCCGCAGCTTTTCCGCCCCGATAGCACTGCAGCCCTTGGCCTATTGTGCATGCCCTTCATCTCTTCACTCCACCCATTCCAAAATCACTGTGCCTTGAACCAGTCTGCACAGCGATTGGTAGGGTGTAGTTTTATAATGCTCTGTCTCCGGTCTAGACTGGCCGTAGATCAGTTATCTTTTGCGGTCCAGAGCTTTACATTCGCACAAGATGTGCGGGGCTGATTCCTCCCCCTCGCCGCAGAGTATGCATGCGAGGTCTTCTTCGAACCGTCCCATTTTATGCAGGTGTTATTATATTTCTGAGCTGTCCTCTGCTAAGATGTAGCAGCTCCACAGCTCTCTTTGAACTGGGTGTGTCAATTATTGACTTCGCATATCTGAGTCTTGGACAGTCTGCCCAGTACACCTTATGTTGGTTTCTGACCCAGGACTTAATGGCTCCCCTGGCAGTGCTCTTTGTCACGCCCAAAGTCGGTTTTGGTCCCATAAATGGTTCTGCTGACCCTCTCTTCGCGAGACTGTCAGCTTCTTCATTGCCTTCGATCCCCGAGTGAACCGGCACACAGATGAGGGTGGTCTCATTCTGCCCAGCCAGGTCGCTCGTCTTGTCTCGGAACTCACTCACCAGCCAGGAATTTACCCAAGGGCTACTTAGGGCGTGGCTATCTGTGGCCAACCCAAGGCGTTAGTGAAACAAATTCTACTGGCGAGTGTAAAAACTATTACCTAATTAGTGCAAATAATTGAAATATTCAAGCAGTGGTTATCTCAGTTAGGTGTTTCTGTGTGCAAATCCTCATATCGTATACTTGACTCTGGCTAGAGATTCTAGGTAGATATTTTGGGCTCTGGTATCTCTAGATTCCTGGGCATAGGCGGCTCTGACACCTGCTATGTTCTGATTTCCTGGATGCAGGGCGACGCAATGGTCGCTCACAAATATAGTTTCTCTGGATAGATTTATGGTTATTTCGCAATCAGCCTAGTCAATTCTTTGGCAAATTGTTGCCCTGCAGTGCACTCGATGACTTCCTTTTGGCACTGCAACTTAGATGGCAACTGAAGTCGAGGAAAACATGTGAGTTCTTTCTATTTAAACATCTATAACTTCCATCACATCTAGAAATTATTCTGGACCAGAACAAGCCAATCGAGAATATTACAAAATTAATGTTAACATTATTTTGCATTAGTTTCACTCAACTACATTTGATTTTCTTTTTTCCTTTATTGCGACATATTATGTGACCTTGCTAAATTTATTAAACTTTTTTTAGTGTTAAGGAAATTATTTTGACCCTAAAAATATTTACCTTTGTTTTAAAATTAAAGATGCGTGTGTAATTATTGTCTTAATTATTTATGGTCATTTATTTACCAATAAAGCCTCCCATTTAAATATAAAGTTCGTTCCTTCCTTAGGTATAACTATCTTTGCTTTTATATATTTTTTCTTGTAAATTCAGCTATCAGATGAGAGTATGAAACTTTCTTTAGCTTTATCTTAGAAAAAATCCTAACATCTTACTTATTTTTACCTACTAAACTTAGTGAAAAAAATTAAAAATTGATGAAAGGGCTTTCAGCCCCATATTTTATCTGTTATAATTGGGCATAAACTAACTGAAAATTATTTGGCCAAAATGCGAACTTTTATTTAAGACTACCTTTAAGAATTTTTCTCATCCATTTAAGCTATTATTTGATACCTACCGTTAACTGATACATTTATTCCTTTCTTGAAAAAACTAATTTTCATTACTGCTCAATATTTATTGTGTATAATAAACAATATTGTTGAGTTTTATTATTGGTTCTCATTTAATACAGTATTACCGACCTTTTCCCTCTCTCATTCAAGAACACATTAGGGTTGTTATATCTTTATCTAGATACCTAAATTAACGAATATCGCTAGCAGCAGCAAATTGTGCACTAGAGATTTTAAAAATATCAGCTTATAGGCAAGATTTCTCCACAAACAAAGTAATTACAATTTATTATTACACCTCTCTAATTATAATAATTTTACTTCAACATATTTAGACATCAAATTTAACACTAAACATTGGGAAACCACTTATAAAGACCTCATTTCAAACAATAGAAAGACACCAAATTCCAAATTTTTGAGTTAACAGAAAAGTGGTGTTTTCTTTAGTGAATTTTCTTTGAAAAATTAACTAATGAGGAGATCGCGTCTTTTGAATTTTGAGAAAATTTCTTCAAATGAGCGCTATTTGGGACCCTAGGAACCAAACCCTGAGGTCGGTTTCAGACTTTATATGTTTATATATATATATATATATATATATATATATATATATATATATATATATATATATATATATATATATATATATATATATATTTATGAGTCACACCGCTAACTCAAAAAATAATACGCCGATTTTGATAAAATTTGGTGAGTACGTTCCTTTCTCAAGTGGCTTAGTAAGGTCGTTAGCCAGGAAAATCGAACTACTCTTTCATGGAAAATTTTGCATTTTCTTTCGGAAAATTTTTATATCTCCGGAAATAACAAAGTTAGGGCAACCATATTGGGTGCGAGGGTTTATATCATAAAAAGAAAACCATGCACCAAAATTTTATTCTCTACGATAAAATAAAACAAAGTTATAAGCTTTTAAGATTTTTTCTTAAAACGTCAAAAATGTCGCGATTCTAAAGGTCAAAATTGACATGTTCTAAATAGAGAACTTACATGATCGGCTATGCAGCGTAAATGTCGTAAGAAGTTAAAAAGCCTTAAGTTTCAGCTACAATCTTCATTGTTCTTTATTTTATTAAATTATTTGCAGAAAATTAGTTTAAAATAGACCCTTTATGTGATGCTTTGGTAGCAGTTTCAGTTATTTATTTAATTTTAAGGGATTAGATTACACTTATTATTTAGCGTTCTCTTTTTCAATTGTGCAATGTGGAATTTTTTTATGGAGAAACGGTGTTGGTAAGTAGTTTCTCCTTTCTATGGACTTCTACAAGGTGGTTTTTTACAGTTTGCATTTGTAGCTTCGTTGTAGCATGTTTACCTTGCACAGAACCTCAAATTTATTTTAGGTCTCTTAACTGTATTGTGGAGTTGAGAGAACAGAATTTTTCCGATAGTTAACGCATAAAGGGGTTCCTCTAAGCATAATTCTATTTTTTTTTTTAAACGAACAATACGCGAATCTGCTAATTTACCTACAAATGTAATTAATGTTAAAAAAATGGAAACAGCGCTCGTGCCTCGAATAAAGTTCTCTTCGCCATTTTAACTTTAAATGAAATTTCCTTCTCCCGTTTCGCATCCGTTCAACACATTGGACACAGAAAATATAGGAATTTACTTAAAATTATCATTTATAATTGAAGGAAAATACAATTTGTTCTAGGTATGCAACGAAAAAATTCACACAAAATAGAATAATTTCTAGATTCTAAAACCTACAGTGAAATTATGATGAAACAACGTTAAATGAAACGAAAACAATTTCAGGTTAAGGGATGGAAAAATGTTTTAACACTAAAATAAGCTTTCGTACTCAAAAAAGACATGATTCTTATAAGGCGTAATACAATAATAGTTCTTAATAGTCCACGCCAACAGTACATGTCACATTCAACTGACAAATAATTTTGATAAATGTCAGATCTACTTTCAAAGTGATATGTAAGTAAGTATTTTGTTTTCTGATATTTGTAATACTAATGTAGACATGCTCTTCTTCTTACATTCATATTTATTTTTGGCCATTACAATTTTACTCATAGAGTTGGATACAATTATAGTGTCTTTTGAAAAGACTTCTTCAAATGAGCGCGAACTAGGTCCCATAGAACCCATATCCGGGTTAGTTTCAGTTTTTATCTGTTTTCATAAATACAGGGTGATGTATTTCTAGGGTAAAGCTCAAAATATTAGTGATGGGTCTTTATTTAACTGTCGGTTATTTTTAAACGGTTGTCGAGCCGCAACGGCAACCACCAGTGGTGGATTTATAAAAATAACAGCATACAAAATAACGCTTTTTACACTAAACTAGAATTCGGAGTCGTATCTGTTTCAGTTCCACTGCAACTAGGTTCGATGAATAAACATCGGTTTTCATCGGCAACTGTTAAATTTAACTATTTAACGGGATAAATGGACATGCGACTGGGAATGAAATAAATATGTATGGGTATGCTATGCAGCATAACATATTACTTAACAGGAAACACGTTATTTATACTCTAGTGTGCTCACTCTCGCTCACAGCTTTGGGAATGTAGGATACTATCGATCGGCTCTCCAGTTCAAAATAACAGCGAAAAACTGAAGCCGTTATTTTAAACGGTTATTATGAAATAACGTAAACGGCTTTAACTGTTAATAGAAATTAACGGTTTTTCCCATCACTACAAAATATCCATTATTATACAAGATATGACAAAAATTTTTATATGTTAATTATACGATGTCTGGAGCTGCATCTTATAACATTATTTTTGCAATCACAGGTGGCCCATAAGTCACTGGTGATGCAATTTTTAGTGAATTATCTCTAAAAAAAAAACACTAATGAGGAGATCCCGACTTTTGAATTTTGAAAAAATTTCTTCAAATGAGCGCTATTTAGGACACTGGGAATCTGGAACCCAAATCCGAGGTCGGTTTCAGACTTTATATATATATATATATATATATATATATATATATATATATATATATATATATATATATATATATATATATATATATATATATATATGTTTATATATTTATGTGTCACACCTATAACTAAAAAAATAATGGACCGATTTTGATAAAACTTAGTGAGTGCCTTCCTTTCGCAAGTGGCTTGAATAAGTTCGTTAGCCAGGAAAATACGACGACGTTTTCCTGGAAAATTTTGTGTTTTCTTTCGAAAAATTTTATATCTCCGGAATTAACAAAGTAAGGTCAACCAAATTTGGTACGCGGTAAATAGGTTATAAGTAAGTTATTTACCAAAAGTTAGCTCTGTAGGTTAATGGACAACAAAGTTACAGGCATTTAAAGAAAAATAAATTTGGGTTTTCCTCAAAACGACAAAGTCGCGATTTAAAACGTCAAAATTGGTAATATTTAGGCAATGAACCTGAAATCAATATGAGCTATGGAAGAAAAATGCCTCAAGAAGAATTTTTTACAAAGCCTGAAGTCTTACTTTCAATCGTCATTTTTTTTACTAAAAAATTCCCAGAAAATTCATTTGAAATAGACCCTGTATCTGATACTTTGGCAGTAGTGTTGGCTATAGAGTTTATCGGTTAATGGTATACCATTTTTGTCGAATTTTCGTAAAAAATTTAAAAGCCTAATATATCTGTTATTATGCAAGATTCGAAAAAAATTGTATATATTAATTATAGGGTGTCTTGAGCTACATCTTTAAAAAAAATCTTTCTTTTTTAGGGAATTTTCTTCAAAAAATTCACTAAAGGGGAGATCCGTGTTTATACATACATATATATATATATATATATATATATATATATATATATATATATATATATATATATATATATATATATATCGTACCGATAACTCAAAAAATAATAGACCGATATTGATCAAATTCGGTGAGTACCTTCCTTTCGCAAGTGGCTTAGATATGTGCGTTAGCCAGGAAAATCGGACAAGGTTTTACCGAAAAATTTTGTGTTTTCTTTCTAAAAAAATTCTTATACGGAAATAACAAAGTGAGGGCAACCAAATTTGGTACGTGTATTTGCATTATAAAGAGTGAACCATGTACCAAAATTTAGGTCTCTAAGTTTAAGGACAAACAGGTTACGGGCAGCGAACTAAACAAATTTTGGAGTTTTCCTCAAAACGTCAACCTCGCTATTTAAAACGTCAAAATTGGCAATGTTTGGGGAATGAACGTGAAACAAATACGTATTGTGAAAAGAAAATGTTGCAAGAGGAGTATTCTGCGAACCTTTAAGTTTCAGATTCAACCGTCAATACCCTTCATTTTACTAAAATATTTACAGAAAATTCATTTCAAATAGACTCTTTCTCTGATGCTTTGGCTGTCGGTTTAGTTAAGTTGATGCTTACGCTGTGGGTTTAGTGAAGTTTGTGGTTTAACGGCCTATAATTTTTAGCTAGTTTTCGTAGAACAAATTCGTTACTGCATTTTAGCATTTTTTATCGAAATATTATGCATGTTTGTAAGAAAAAATCTGGACGGAGTAAATGCGTTTTGGTAGCAAATTTTCATTAAATCCTTTAAATTTCAATAACTCAGTTTGCTACTAACGTAAGTTTTGTTGGTTAGGAAACCAACATTTAACTTAATTTTCGGAAAATTTTTGTATGAACGCAGCAACGGCGTTTTGGTTGCAAATTTTCATTAAATGTGTCAAATTTCAATAACTCAATTTGCTATTAACCTAAGGTTCATTGGCTAGGACACCAGTTTTCTCGGAAACATTTAAAGTTTATTTTCGGAATTTTTTTTTTCATTTTCAAATCCTTATTTTGACAAAACATGGTACATTGTTCCTACTATATAGGTTATACCGGTAACCAAATTGATGCCTGCTCGCATTAGAGCGATATATTTGTAATTAAAAACATTTTAATGAAAATTCACTCCATAAGGCACTTGCTGCGTCCAGCGCTTTTTTTTTTATTGGAGTTAATCATATGGGAAAAGTACTTATAAGTGGGGATCTCAATGTGTTGCACTTTACCACCCAAATTCTTTTTTGATTACTGGATAGTTTGAAGGCTAACTAGATATCAATATACCCTCGTAGAACATTACATCGTTATTTTTTATAGAAAACTGTATACTTAACATTAAAAAACATTCGTTCTTTAAGTGTAGGTTTTTTTCAATCTATTCATGGAGGCTTTGACACCACTTTATAAAGCTTCTGGGTTATTATATACGAGAAAGATAAATATAATAGTTTACTTTCTATTCGTTGTCTGCTTTTCCGGGACAGTTACGTATATATTTTATCACTTTTATTTTCATTGACAGTTCAAGCTTAAACATTTTGGTATTCTAGGCACGAATACAAACAGTTGAAAAACTACCAAAATTCAGATCTAATCTAGATGGAAATCATGTGACAGTCCCTACGTCGATCTTTTTATAAACGCTGTCGTATGAAATTGTGTGTTATATGATGTTAGGGGTTCAATTCAGGATGTTTATATAGAAAACTAATCTACTTCGAAAATCGATTGAACGAAATTTGACTCTACGTTACAAGGCTGGATACATTGTTTCAGTTTTATAGAGATAAAAGTAGAATAGTGGTTTATACAGGTGTGCAGATTCTGATAGGCGTGAGTATTACATAAAATATTTTCTAAGCCCCAGTGCATAAATTATAAAAACACTTCCTCTGTTTGAAATTCAAATTGATTGTAACCGTGAAAATATTTTTTAAGGTAAAGGTTAAAAGTAATAATAATAATTGTCCAGATCTCGTTGAACTAACACTTCCAATTTTCAAACTCGCCCATGCTTAAAACTATTGTTTTCTTCACCAATATTATTTTATTTTGAATTTATTACATAGTATAGAAGTCCTGACGCAGCAAGTGCATTATGGTAGCCAATTTTAATAAATTTTTCAAAACCATAATTAGTAGCTTAGAATTTCATTAAAGTTAAAGTCTGGAGGCAGCAAGTACGTAATGGAAGTCAATTTTTATAAAAGTGTATTTAATAGCAAATATCTCTCTCTAATGCAAGCAGGTCTCTCTGGTTATCGGTATAACCTATATAGAAGAAACAGTGTACCTAACATATTTTATCAAAATAACTAATTGTTTGAAAATGTGCAAAAATTTGCCGAAAATAAACTTAATTTTTTTTTCCGAGAAAACTTGTTTCCTAGGGAAACAAGCCTTATGTTAATAGCAAATTAAGTTATTAAAATTTGAAGAATTTAATGAAAATTTTCTACCAAAATGGGTCTCGATTTTTTTCCTAAAAACGTGCATCATATTTCGTTAAAAATGCGATAATGAGGGTGTTCGGAAAAAAATTGTAGGTATCACCAACGACTTATGAGCCAGCCTGTGAATGTCAAAATAATTTTATAAGATGCAGCTCAAGACACCCTATAATTAACGTTTGAACTTTTTCTCGTATCTTGTATAATAACAATTATATTGAGATTTGCCGTAGAAATGCGTCACCCTGTATATATGTAAACAGATAAAAACTGAAACTAAACCTGGATATGGATTCTACGGGGCCTAGTTTGCGCTCATTTAAAGAAAGTCTTTGTAAAATTCTAAAGTCGCGGTCTCCTCATTAGTGAATTTTTTCTACGAAAATAAGCTAAAAATTATAGAATGTTAAACCATATACTCAACCAAAACTACGGTGAAAGCATCAGAGAAAGGGTCTATTTGAAATGACATTTCTGGAAATATTTTATTAAAATAAAGGACAATGACGGTTGAAGCTGAAACTCACGGGTTTGCGGAACACTCTTCTTGTGACATTTTATTTATTTAATCAATATTTGTTTAAGGTTCTTTGCCTAATTTATTGTAAAAAAAGTCTGGACGCAGCAAGTGCGTTATGGTAGCGAATTTTCATAAACATATTTTTAATAGCAGATGTGTCTTTTTTTAATGAAAGCAGGCATCAAATTTGGCTAAATATTTTTTACAAAAAAGCCCGTTTTTTTTTTCTTTAAATGCCTCTAACTTTTTTGTCTTTAAACTTACATACCTAAATTTTGGTAAATTGTTCACCCTTTATATATATATATATATATATATATATATATATATATATATATATATATATATATATATATAATTGAAACTGACCTTGGTTATGGGATCTAGAGGTCCTACTTCGCGTTCATTTGAAGAAATTTTTTCTAAATTCAAAAGTCGGGATCTCCTCGTTAGTGATTTATTTTAAAGAAAAATCCCTAAAACAAGCACTTGTGAAGCCACGGGAAAAGGCTACGACTGTTTTAAATATGGAACGGTTTCACTAAGTTAGGGCAAGAACAAACAACCAGATATGCCATTCAAATTGAATTAAGTTTTAAAACTTTCATGACCTCTTTATCAAACTATTTTGTATACAAATAGTCGCTAAAAATCTGATCGGAATAACAACAATCAGATCAGATAACTGTAAATTAAAATGTGATTAAAAAAATTGATAAAGTCACTAACTAGGATTAGATCTCGTCATGCAGGAGTCGATTATAACATGCACCGGCACCTAGCTACGCACTACATGCATTTACTAGTACGTATATCCCATTGTTCAAGGTATTAGAATTCACACAAAACCATTTTGATTTACAATGGATTTTTTGCTCATATCTTAACGAAATCAAGGAAAACAACGACTTAGACACGTATCTAGGAGCTTGTTAGTCATTTCTTGTAGTATTTTTCACTCACATTCTGATAAACCAATTATGACGTTTGGACTTTCTTTAATCAGATTTAATTAATCAATAAGTAATTTACCTCTAACTTTTGTTTCTTTTAAGATAGAGACCTTAATTTTGGTACGTAGGATGCTCTTTATGACAGAAACCAGCATACCAAATTTGGTTGCCCCACTTTGCTATTTCCAGAGATATAAGTTTTGTTGAAAGGAAACACAAAATTTTCCGAGAAAACCTGGGCCGATTTTCCTGACTAACGAAACTGTCTAAGCCACTTGCAAAAGGAAAGTATGTGCCAACATATAAAAATTGGAACTGACCCTGGATATGGGTTCTAGGGGGCCTTGTTCGCGGTAATTTGAAAATTTTTTTTCAAAATTCAAAGTCGGGATCTCCTAATTAGTGATTTTTTTTAAAGAAAATTCACTAGAAATTAACAGAACAAAAAAGAAATTCATCTGATTGGCAAACTTCGCTACAACACAGTAACAAATTGATAACTAGTCGCGGATCATTCTTTATAATGAGAAAACAGACAAAACCATTTCAGTGTCCTTTTTCGACAAGTCTGGAAGCAGCAAGTGCGTTATGGTAATGAATTTTTGTGGAAGTAATCTGGCACCAAATATGTTCTTTAATAAAATGCTTATAACTTTTTTTCTTGTAAGATATAAATCCTAAGTTCTGATATATAGTATTAGCTTCGTTACTTTCGGAAAGAAAAAAATAATTCCGAAGGGCAACCCAAATCTTCTCGGAAAACTTAATCAGATTTTCCTGATTAACGAAGCTATCCAAGCCACTTAAAAAAGAAAGGTACTTGCCAAATTTCATCAACATAGGCCCATTTTCAGAGAGAACACACAAAATTTTCCTGGAAAACCTGGTCTGTATTTTGTATCTCCGAAAGTCACAAAGCTATGGCAACCAAATTTGGTACTCAAGTTTACACTATTAAACCCACCATGCATGTCAAAATTCAAATCTCTAAGTTAAAAGGAAAAAAAATATTACGCAACTTTTACTAATACAGGCATAGACAAATTAAAAAAATCGACCCACCCTATTGTTCATTTAGAGTTTCTGTAAGAGATCTTGTCTTATATAACTTATCTCTGTTGTTTGTTGGAATGACACTGTTATCGTTGACGTAAATGTTTGGAAGAATATCTTCATACTTTTTTGTACTCATCCTCGAATTTATGAAAGGGATGCCAAGATCTTGTAAAGTTAAATAGTAGTCCTTCCAAGAAGGGGCAGTATAGTACCCCATGACAAAATGTTTGCCTATAAAAGCATATAATTCACCCTCACTAATATTTAGTCTTTTGATCTTTGTGTAGCGTAGAGGTTAGACTGAAATTCAATGTGCTTTATGACTGGAGCAACTACTTTTATGAAATAGTCGGTTGCCCTATGGTCAAAAACAGCGCCTTCATTATAGACAATGTCTGGTAATGTTGTTTCCTGTACATCATTCCTCCAAACTCTATTTTTCAGTTCGCTAATCTCATCTTTTACTGGCTTTGTGGATTTTATGGCAATTTTTTTTGGGGGGATTCAAATTTTCCAGATCATCATTGTTGTTTTCACTTTGTACTGGGACCGGCAGACGAGGAGCAAGGCATATAACTTTTACATAATAAACTATACGTTTTTCAGTGGTACTCACATTTTCATTAACTACAACTTCCCCCCAATTCTCAGTAAAATCTCCATGGCGTATAGTCTAGATAATAAAATGCTATTCATGATATGCTCAACTACAATGTTTAGTTATGTTTCTTACATCTACATGATTTATCAATTCTCCTAATTCCTCATCTGATTCTTTAATGTCTGTGTCCAATTGGTTATCAAGGGGGAAGTCGAAAAAATTAGAATCATCAATAAGTGCATGTAGTTCTTCTTCAGGCAGTGGCCTTGTCCTTTCCCATAACTCTTTTCATTTTCTTCTGCCATTGTAAACCAGAAAGACTGTCAGTATTTTTGAGTCCTAGTAAGTTTTCTACGAAATTCAATTTCTTTTTAAATTAACTATGTTTTTATACCTTACTACATACTTTTCATTTCGTTATACTTACAATGGAATAAATAAACTTACTGATTTTTAGGTGTCTCACATTAATACAATCCGTCCAATAATTAACTGTCACTTCAATGTTCACGGCTAACAAAATGACAATAACGATTCACAAATGCCCAGTTTCACAAAAGCTTGATTAAATATTTAACGGCCGGTTAGTTAATCAAGGCTTAATACAACCAATCACATCTTCAAAATATTTAGTTGTCATGACAAAAACCAGAAATACAACCTGCGATTGGTCGTCTTAATCCTTGATTAACTAACCGTCCGTTAAATATTCAATCGGGCTTTGTGAAACTGGGCATCAGTGTTTCAAATGTAATAACCTCACTTTACAAAATTAAGACATTGTTTCCGGAAGGTACTGTCTGGAGCTAAATGTAAATCTGTGTGACATGCATGTTTTATGACTGTTAAAAAATGCAGGACTCAATCGTACCGTTGTTCATTATGGGTTAAATAGAGAAGCCCCTACTTTCTATTTAAAAATTTGGTGGTTGCACTTGTCACTCGAAGCGGATTGTATGTAGTGGTGAAGTTTTCACGTGTAGGATGTCATTTTAGTGAATTTTCTTTGAAAAAATTCAGTAATGCGGAGATTCCGACTTTTGAATTTTGAAAAAAATTCTTCAAATTAGCGCTAATTAGGCCCCACAGAACACATATCAGTTTTAATTGCTATATGTTTATATATATATATATATATATATATATATATATATATATATATATATATATATATATATATATATATATATATATATATATATATATATATATATATATATATGTGTGTGTGTGTGTGTGTGTGTGTGTGTGTGTGTGTGTGTGTGTGTGTGTGTGTGTGTGTGTGTGTTTGCATTGCATTTAAAACGACCTCATGTGCGAACATGAGCGTGTAGTATAACATCTTCTCAAGTAATGACCTCATACACACGATGTCTCATCTAATTCTGCTGTAAATCGTCTTCTCTGATCAAAATATCACTTATAAAGCAAATCTCTAATTTTCGTGTGTAAGAGGTTATACTAATTTGTAATTCACAGTCCTGTTGTAATGACCTCTTCAGTCTTCTATGTGAGGTGGCGCCCTCTACATATAATTTATCTTCGGTTATATACGAGTCCCTTGCCGCTGCGTCAAGGTCATACTAGAACCTGTTTATGCGTATACCTTTGCTGATACATGTTATAATATTTGTTTTGAATATTATAGACCATAAGTTGAATTGTTGAGTTCCCTATTTATGTGTAAAATAAAGAATACGCTGTGACATCTACTGTCTTCATAAAATTTAGTGTACATACATACGTTGAAACATAATGAACGAAAATATTACGACAAATATCATGGTGTACTTGCGATCAATGTTTTGTTAAACGTATAATCTATTTTTTTAATTATTTAATAAATGAGAAAATGTGACAATGTAATTCACTTCCACATTAAATAAATATTTTGCAAAAAAAATAAACTGGATGGAAACGAATTATTTGTTTCTATAAAACAACAAAAAGGATTGGTAAAATTCACGGAATAAATATTTTTAAATAAGACATTTTATATGTTTGTCCGGACTATACTAAAAAAATATCAGAAATACCTGTCTTTTTTTATTGAAATGCAATTGTTAATAAAATAATAGTTTGAGACCTTAGAGAAAAAATTGTGGAACCACTTGAATCTTAAACATTTTTTTTACTAAAAGGATTTAATGTAAATAAATTAAAAGTTATATATTTATATATACAGAGTGATTCATTAAGGGTGGCGACCGGCTGTATCTCAGAAACCGTATAAAAATTTAGTAACGAAACTGGCCAGGCAAAAAGCCTGAAAATTGTTTGCAGGGTTGTAGGCGGACTGTCAGAGGGCGTAACTGAAAATAAAAAATCAAAAAAACCGATTTTTTTGCAAAAACTTCTTAACTAAGGTCTACTGAAAATGCAAAAATAAGAATCTTCGGAAACTATATATTAAAAGTTCGGGACGCAGCAAGTTCGTCATGGTACTGATTTTCGTTAAATGCTTCAAATGTGAATAACTCAATTTGGTATAAACTTAGAAAGTTGGCAAGGCGACTACGAGAAACCATAAGAATTCAAAAAAATAATGAACCGATTTTGATGAAACTTTGGCACGCGTGTCCTTTCGTAAATGGGTTGGGCAGGTTCGTTAAAAAATCCGACTAGATTTCCGAAACAATTTTCTGTTTTTTTCTGGAGAATTTTTGTACCTTCAAAAATAGCCAAGATATTTTAAGCAAATTCGGTGCGCGAGATGCTAATATATAGCGTATACTACATATCAAAATTTAGGTCTCTAGCATTGATGAAAAAAATGTTCGCATAAAAAGGGATGGTGTCCCACTGAAAACAGTATATGTTAGTAACAAAATGTATTGCATATTACAGACAAAGATTAAGTTTTTTGTGCAGAAAGGTCAAAAAGTACAAAAAAAAAGCTTTCAAAATGTTATGATTTTTCTTTTAGAAACGTCAAACTTGCGATTTAAAACGTCAAAATGGATCATTTTTAATAAAACATTCTAAAACGAAGGCGGCTTTGGACAATAAACATTGCACAAAGTGTGCTCAACAGGGGCTTACATTTTGTTTCAATTTTTCTTCATTTGACTAAAATATTTGCAGAAAATTTATTTCAGACTCTTAATATGATTTTATAGCAGCCGTTTAAATTATAGAGTTTGCTTGTAATTTAAATGGGTTATATTTTTTTATTTAACAAATAAATAAATGTGGAACAATTCCCCTGTTTAATCAATAAATAGATAAACGGAGAAACTGTATACAGTTAGTAGTAATAGTTCGGATTCAGCAAGTGCCTTTTGATAGCGCAGTTTCATCAACATTTAAAAAATTTTAATAAACAAATGTTCTCTCAAACAATAGGATCCAACTTTGGTATGCAACAAAAACTTTAAAAAGGCAACATGTGTACGGAATCATATCAAAACAACTCTATTGTTTTCGGAGAATTTTTTTGCCTCTCACGGATGTTTCATAATATTAGAAAGATTCTTATCACATTTGCTACTATAATGATAAGAACAGATAATAATGTAGTGTATTTATACCTACCCTTTTTGGCTAGGACACATTTCCTAGAACATTTTATAAAATTTATTAAGGAAAAAGTTTTAAATAGAACACCTGTTTTGTATGAGATTTTTTATTTTTTATATAGTTGCATTTGAATTGGTATAAGGATAATATCTACATAACTTCAACCGTTTTCGATATATTTGTGCTTTTTTGATATTAACGTATCCAAAAATAAATAAAAAAATGCATAGAATAATAATTAAGTTTAGATTTCATAGTTGAAATGCTTGTTTTATAGATACCTACAACAGTAGTTTTATTATTAATCCAAAGTCTGACAATATTCTGCTGTCCAATTCATAAGTATAATAATTGATTACTACTACGCTAATTGAACAGATACACTCGCAACATCCAAAGAAGATAAACATAAAACGGCCCTTTTTAGGACGACTCTGTAGGAAAAGACTCACAACCATTTTTTTAATCTATAGTGTTTTTTAAGGTATGCTATTTCCACGACTATGCCCAGTGTGTAGTTTTACCTCACCAACTTGGTAATTTTGCCGAACCAGCTGTTTCTTTTTTTTTGTAAGCATGGTACAGAACGTGGCAAACATCCCATGGTACACAAGATCGACGGCTTTACTAGGCTACATTTGGAGAGCGGGGGGTGCACGCATTTAATTTATTGTGAAAAAATGTTACGGCCCTAGTAGTTTACGTTTTTCAGTATGTCATTGATTCGTCAAATATTAATAATAATTTTGAAAAAATGGTCAACGACCTAAGGCTAGATCTAAACTTGAAACCTTCGCACAGCAAGCTACCGTTCCATCTGCTGAGCTAGGAATCTACATATCTAGCAGGAACTGTTTTTATATAAGAAATATTTTAGAATTTTTTAAACATGATCATAATGAAACTGCCTTATTGAACATTTGTACGTCTTTCATTCAAAATTACGTAAAAATTAAATAATTATGAAAAAAGTCTGGACCTAGCAAGTGCGCTATGATAGTGAATTTGCATAAATGTCTTTTTTATAGCAAATATGTTTTTTCTTAATAAAAGCGTGCATCTAATTTGGTTACCAGTATAACCTATATAGTAGAAACAATGTACCATGTTTAATCAAAATAACTCTATTGTTTGAAAAAGTCAAAAGCAATAAACTTGTTCCTGAAAAAACTGGTATGATTTGCCTGGCCAACGAACCTCTTTAAGCTATTTACCCACCTGTCAAGATATATTATTCATAAAAAACTTTTCGATGAAACTTCCAAAACGAATTGGATGATTTGCAAATAATTTTTCTCACGAAAATCCGATTTTTTTTACAATAACTCATTAAACATTTATTATTAATTACCAAAATTTTACAAAAAAATTACAAAACATTATTTCTACGGGAACGCGAAGAAATTTCTGGGAAAGTGACAAAATATTTTTTTACACAAAATTTTGCTAAAAGAATATATAAAATTCAAATGATATATCTAAACTGTAATTAATATTAAAAATTAAATAATTTGTTTCCACGAAAATCCATTACAACCCATATTTTCGACGAATTTGGTTAAAAAAATCAAAACTTCCTTGAATAATTTGTCACACAAAAATTCGCAACAAACGTTTCTTCAAAGAAAATTCATGAATATTATTTTTAAGAAAATTCGCTATTAAAGGAACATTTTGTACAAGAAAATTTGCTAATAAAAATAATTAAAAAAATATTCAGAATCTAATCTAAATACAGATGTATATACTTTTGATATGGCTTCACAGAGAGCATTCTTTTGCCTGGCGATGCTGTAAATATGGAAACCGGTTGCAGAGAAGGAAGAAGGAAACAAAGTCTTCTGAAGTCACATAAAAAATCTGCATATCTGTGTTAACCGTGGAACGGTTTTATCAACTAAGGGTAACAACAGCTGCTATTAAACTTGAACTAAAAGTCTTAAAAGTCCTTATCTCTTCATTGATGCATTTTTCAACAAAAATTCGCCAAAATATTATTTAAAATCATAATCTAATCAAATAACGTTAAAGTTGAATCAAAGACAAAAATAGTTTTAAAAAAGTTCAGTCATGACTGAGATTTGAACCCATGTTCTTTGGGTAATAAGCCAGTATTTTTTTAACAATTCAACATTTTTTGATCAAAAGCATTTACATTGGTTCTGTATACATATTAACAAAAATAAAAAATAAAAAAGTATACATACAGTTAACTTAAATTAACTTACGCTATTTTAGAGTTCCTGTCAGAAATGTGACCTCTAATTCTTAAATTTGTATTCAAATATTTAATGTTATTAAGATAATTACTGTAGGATTATATTTTTAGTATTTATTTGGGGTAATTTTGTCCTTAAATATGATAGGAAAATAGGTAAAAACCTATCTTTAGATTGCATGTGCAGTGAAAGCATCATGTATTTCCAACGATTAGTCACAATACCCGTGAATCACATATGATGTCGGTCCTTTAACCCCTAAACTACCGTAACATGGAAAGTAAAGTATAATAAAAGGTAGATGAATATAATGGTCTTTAGTTATTTATTTGTAATATGTCTACTCTAGATGCATTTTTTGCAAATGTCTTAATGAGAAGAATAAGTTGAACCTAGGACCTACTTATATATATATATATATATATATATATATATATATATATATATATATATATATATATATATATATATATATATATATATATATATATTCTTGCAATTTTTATCATTTATAAACCATATTAGTTATATAAGCTTTATTTAAAGATCACTAATTTTCACGTGTCAAATCTCCACTTTCATATTTACAGACGAAATTTTCAAAGTAATTTTTCTTGTACTTTGCCTTTTTGCGCGAAGAATAGATATACGCTGGCTGTAACGTTTCATAGATTTTGTTTAGCACATACAATATCTTCTTATTGCGTCTTCTCTGATTTTTAGTGGGATTAAAATTTTGCTACATTAAACGCCTATGATTTTTTTTTCTTTTAACTTATAAATCTAAATTTAGACATATAGTTTAATTATTACAATGTAAACCTAGTTACCAAATTTGGTTGCCATAGCTTTGTCATTTCAGGAGATATGATTTTTTTCAAAAGAAAACCTAAAATTTTTCCGGAAAAACTGGTCCAACTTCCAAGTCACTTGCCAAAGGAAGGTACTCACTCACCAAGTATTTTTTGAGTTATCGGTGTGATACATACATACACAAATATATATATATATATATATATATATATATATATATATATATATATATATATATATATATATATATATATATATACATACAACTTATTAAACCTTTCTTTAAAACACAAAATACAGGCTGTTCTATTTGGAACAATTGAGTTAGGACAGTTTAATTTTTTTCAGTCACTATTTCAGAGCGCCTGTATACGGAATATCGATTTTTTCTTGAAATAATATAAACCAAAACCTTTCTGAATGCGTCATTTGCATGGGACTCCGATTTCTATTGGTAAAAACGCCGTATCACAATTTTTGATCTGTGCCAAAAATGTTAAAAGTTGCAAAACAATTGAAATAACTCGAAAACAAGCATGCATTACAATTAGATGGAAAATGCAAAAATATAAGGGGTGTTCGATTTAAAAAAAGAAAATTTGTATCGCAATGACTTATCTATTTGTAATTGTCGAAATAATTTTTATAAGATACAGATAACCTATAATTAACATATACAATTGTTTCTCGTATTTTGTAGAATAATAGTAATATTGAGCTTTACCGTTGAAATGCGTCACGTTGTATATATGTAAACAGATAAAAACTAAAACTAACCCCAGATATGGGTCTTAGGGAACCTAGCTTGCGCTCATTTGAAAAATCTCTTTAAAATTCAAAAGTCCTGGTCTGCTCGTTAGCGAATTTCATCTACATAAATTTGTTAAAAATGATAGACAACCAAACACCAACTAAACCACAAACTAAAAGTCTGGACGCAGCAAGTGCGTTATGGAAGCGAATTTTCATAAAAATGTTTTTTATATCAAATATGTCGTTCTAATGCAAGTAGGCATCAATCTGGTTACCGGTATAACCTATACAGTAGAAACAATGTATGTGCCATATTTTATCAAAATAACTTATTGTTTGAAAATGTACACGAATTTTCCGCAAATAAACTTTAAATGTTTCCGAGGAAACTGGTTTCCTAGCCAACAAAGCTTAGGTCAATAGCAAATTCGCTACCAAAACGCACTTACTGCGTCTTGATTTTTTTTCTTACAAACATACATCACATTTCAACCACAAATGCAAAAAGGCAATAATATAAGGGGTGTTCGATTAAAAAAAAAATGCGCTCATTTGAAGAAATCACTTTAAAATACAAACGTCGCGGTTTCCTCATTAACAATTTTTTTCTACGAAAATAAGCTAAAAAATATAGACCGTTAAACCATAAACTAAAACTACCGCCTAAGCATCAGAGAAAGAGTCTATCTGAAATGAAATTCCTTTCGAAAAAATTTTATCTTAAAAAATAAAAAAGCTATGGTAACCAAATTTGTTTGCTATGTTTACGATATAAAAAGAAACGATACACCAAAATTTAGATTTCTATGTTACAAGAAAAAAAGTTATATAAAATATTTGGTGCCAGATCGTTTCTAAGAAAATTCACTACCATAACGCACTTGCTGCGTCCAGACTTTTTTTTAGTCGTAAATAAATGGCCACAATATAACACTATCCCATGCCTGTTACACCGTTTGCGTCAAGGTTATTGTTTTTACTGGTGTATTTTCCTTGTATGTTTTCGGTGTTCTATTAATAGATACCTACATCTTTTAGGATACAAGGAAACCGGAATTTATAACTTATAGCTTCTTATAACTGGAGTCCTTGTTTCTTGTTTCGGCGTTACCTACCAAAGTTAAAGTTTCTAGGTTGATAGCAAATTAAGATTTGATTTTAGTGAATTTTTATTTAAAAAAATTCACTATTAGCGAGGTATCGATGGTGAGACTTTGCAAAAATGTTTTCTAATGAGCGCGAACTAGGACTCCTAGAACCCATATCCGGGGTCAGTTTCAATTTTTATATGTTTATATTTATATGTTTATATATATATATATATATATATATATATATATATATATATATATATATATATATATATATATATATATATATATATATGTATCCGTCTGATAACTCAAAAAATAATTAACCGATTGCGATGAAACTTAGCAAGTACCTTTCTTTTATTAATGGCTTGGATGAGTTCGTTAACTAGAAAAATCGGACGGGGTTTTCCGGGAAAAATTTAAGTTTTATTTCGAAAAAAAAAATTTTCTCCGAAAGTAACAAAGCTGTTTTAATGAAATTTACTATATATATTGCCTCTGGGGGGATCTTACTACGTACCAAAATTAAACTTTCTAAGTTTATAGAAAATTGAGTTATTTAAATTTTAAATTTGCTTTCGAAAAAAATTTTTTTTACGAAAATTACAAAGTTAGTTAAATGAAATTTGGTATATATCTTGCCTTAGGAAAGACCTTACTACATACCAAAATTAAACTCTCTAAGTTTATAGAAAATTTAGTTATTCAAATTTGAAGCATTTGATAAAAATTCACTACCATAACGCACTTCCTGCGTCCCAAGATATTTTTTTATAAATGCGTTACCGTTACACATTTTTGCTACGTACGGAATTTTACAACTGGATATAGGTATATGATTTTCCAATTATCAACTTATGGCTATAAAGAAAAAATGTTTTAAAAAATATATAATAACGTTAAATCGCAAATTATATATTTATGCTGCTGCCCAATATTCGGAGAAAGGGTTTACTTCAAATGAATTTTTTACATACATTTTAGTCAAATTTAGAGATAGTTATTGGAACAGCAATTTAAAACCTTGTAAGTTACACCTCTTCCGATATTTGTTCTTGACAACTCTCATAAGTTTCAGAATTTGTGTTTAGAAATCACCAATTTAAACCTTTCAATTGACCACTGAGGTGTTCAGAAGAAATACCAATAAAATTTCAATTATATTTTTAACTTCTTCGCGCCAAAGAAGAAGAAATGTATTTATTATCTCATCACCGTCCATTTGCTTATAGGAGGGCGCTGGGGATTTAGATTGTTAACAAGATGACTTGCTTCTTCATAGGAACGCTTTCGGTCACCATATCTGACCATCATCAGTATCTGGGTGCGTTCTCTTTCTAATAAGTTTGTCATTATTAGTTGTAATTCAATTCTATAAACTGTACCTAGTTTAAATGTGTATCAATTACAAATACAACTGAGTTGATCAACTCTGACATTTTTTACTAACGCAACGCTATGTGTTTAACATTTCACAAGTACCCACTACTGTTTTTTTCTTTTGAATAATCAGCTACCAAGTCTGAACAAATTATAATGCAAATTGATATAAAATTAAAAACGGCAGTTTTTTAGGGTATTTTCTTGGTAATGTCATACGTCATTAGTATGTTTGAAAAGAGGAAGAAATCAGCTTTATTTTGATATATCACTCGATCTATGTTGCCATTTAAATAAAATATAAATATGATAGGTTCCCTAAAAAATGCAAAGCCCACGCCAACTTATCACCCTTAAGTTTCATGATACCTTCATTTGTTTCGAAGAAAACACGGCGTTGTCGGGCTTTTTCCTAACCCTGTACATGCACAGAAGTAATAATAAAGGTAAGTAAATTCAAAGCCAAACGGCCAACAACTTGATCAAGAAAGCATGTTTACGTCTCCTGGCAGTATTATTACGCATGTTAGTAAGTGTAGCAAGTTGGTTATCAGTATAATCTATATAGTAGAAACAATGTACCATATTTCAAAATAATTTTATTGTGTCAAAATTTACAAAAATTTTCCGAAAATAAACTTTAAATGTTCCCGAAAAACCTTTTCCTGCCCAACGAAGCTTAGGTTATATACAAATTAAACTATTGAAATATAAAGCGTTTAATGAAAATTCGCTACTATAACGCTCTTGCAGCGTCCCGATTTTCTTACAAACATGCATTATATTTAGATTCAAAATGCAAAAATGCAATAATATAAGGCATGTACGATTACGAAAAAAGAGAATTATAGGCCACGATGTGATTGTAAAGATAATTTTATAAGATGCAGCTCAAGACACCTATAATTAATGTATACCGACAACTTTTTCTCGTTTCTTTACCGTGCGAAAATTTGCTAAAACTTATAGACCATTAAACGATAAACTCTATAAGTACAACTACTACCAAAGCCACAGAGAAAGGGTCTATTTGAAATGAATTTTCTGGAAATATTTTAGGAAAATGAAGGACGATGGTGGTTGAAGCTCAAACTGAAGGGTTTGTAAAACACTCTTCTTGCTACATTGTCTCTGCCTAACCCGTATTCGTTTCAGGTTTTTGTCTAGATTTTGCCAATTTTTACGTTTCAAATTGCGACTTTGACGCTTAAGAGGAAAATCGCGTTTTTTTTTATTTAACTGTTATTTAACTTTTTAGCGAATTTTTCGTAAAACGAAAAATTCACTAATGAGGATATCTGTGTTATGTATATATATATATATATATATATATATATATATATATATATATATATATATATATATATATATATATATATCACACTGATAACTCGAATAATAATGGGCCGATTTTGATGAAATTTGGTGGGTACCTTCCTTTTGTCAGTGACTTGGATAAGTCCGTTACCCAAGGAAATCGGATTACTCTTTTGGGACAAATTTTTCATTTTTTTCGGAAAATTTTTGTATATAACAAAGCTATGACAACCAAATTTGGTGTAGACGTTTCTATTGTCAAACTTACCCTACTTGCCGAAATTTAGATCTCTATGTTAAAAGAACAAAGAGTTATAGCCATTTAAAGGAAAAATCTCTGGGTGCCACTGGTAATCACAGGAAAGCACAAGAATAAAATATTTTGTGTGGGTTACAAAACCAATTGAACATTACATAAAACGGTTAAGTTTTCTTGACGCAAAAAGGTAAAGAAGTAGCAGAAAAAGTATTTTGAAAATTTTAAAATTTTTCTGAAAACGTCAAATTCGCGATTTGAAACGTCAAAATTTGCAATTTTCAGACATATAATCTAAAACAAATAAAGATTGTGTAGAATAAATGTCTTAACAAGTGTGTTTTACAAAGCCTTAAGTTTCAGCTTAAACCATCATTGTCCTTCATTTTAGAAAAATATTTTCGGAAAATCCATTTCCAATGACCTTCTTTTTGATACTTTGGCGGTAGTTTCAGCTAGAGTTTATGGTTTAATAGTCTATATTTCAGCTAATTTTTGTAGAAAAAATTCGTTATTGAAAAGGCAGCGACTTGTGAATTTTGAAAAGATTTATTCAAATTGATCGCGAACTAGAACCCCTAAAACTCATATACGGAGTAAGTTTCAGTTTTCCCTGTTTACACATATACAGGGTGATGCATTTCTATGGTAAAACTCAATATTTCCGTTTATATAGGTACAAGATACGAGCAAAAATTGTGTGTGTTAATTAATTATAGAGTTTTTTGAGCTGCATCTTATAAAATTATTTTGATAATCGCAGAGTGGCCCATAAGTCGTTGGTGATACACAGTTTTTTTATTTTACAAAACAACCCTTTCAGTTTCAGTTTTTGTCTGTTTACACATATACAGGGTGACGCATTTCTACGGTAACACTAAATATTTTCGTTTATATACAAGATACGAGCAAAAGTTGTATACGTTAATTATAGGGTGTTTTGAGCTGCATCTTATAAAACTATTTTGATAATCACAGGATTGCCCAAAAGTCGTTGGTGATACACAGTTATTTGTTTTAATAGAACACCCTTATGTTATTGCATTTTTTGTATTTTCCATTGAATTATAATGCATGTTTGTAAGGAAAATAAATTGATATCGGTCATCGTTTTTTAGGTATTTCAATTGTTTTACAACTTTTCGCGTTTTTGGCACATTGCACAAACACATATCACAAATTGTGAAACGGCGTTTTTACCAGTAGATAGCGGAGCCCCATGGAAATGACGCATTCAGAGAGCTTTTTGTTTGTATTACTCGTGGAAAAAAAAGCTGCCGTATACAGGCACTCTTAAATGGTGGTTGAATTTGAAAAGTTTTCGCAGAAATGTTTTTAGTGTTTTCATAGAAATCATTTGTTGTAACATTTTTAGGAAATTTTGGTAATTAATACTAAATGTTTAGTAAGTTATTGTAAAGAAATCTGTCGAATTTTTGTGAAAAATATAATTTGGTGTAGCAAGTACTGAAAGCAACTTCGGCAAAAAAAAAATTTGTAAAAGAAAATTTGCAAATTTTCATAAAAATGTTTTGCCAACTTGGTTCATAAAGCTGTTTGTCAATAATCATATCTTGGCAGGTGTGTAAATAGCTTGAAGAGGTTTGGCCAGGGAAATAGTAACAGTTTTTTTTTTTGAACTTTTTAATTTATGTTCGGATAATGTTTGTACTTTTTCAAACAACAAATAATTTTAATGAAATGTGGTACATTGTTACTATTAGATAGGTTATACAGCCAACCAAATGTCCTTTTAAAAACAAGGCATATCTGGCATTAAAAACTTTTTTACGAGAATTCGCTACCATAACGCACTTGCTGAGTCCAGACTTTTTGTCTTTTAACTTGCAGATCCAAATTTTGGTACGCCGTCCGCGTACTCAATTTGGTTGCCATAACTTTCTTAATTCAGGAGATATGACAATTTTTGAAAAGAATACACAAAATTTTCCTGATAACCCGGGCCTATTGTCCTGGATAACGAACTTATCCAAGTGACTCACAAATGGAATGTACTCACCAAATTTAATCAAAATCGGTTGGTTACTTTTTGAGTTATGGGTGTAACATATATATATATATATATATATATATATATATATATATATATATATATATATATATATATATATATATATATATATATATATATATATATATATATATATATATATATATATATATATATATATATATATATATATATATATATATATATATATATATATATATATATATATATATATATATATATATATATATATATATATATATATATATATATATATATATATATATATATATATATATATATATATATATATTTAGCGCTCATTTGAAGAATTGTTTCAAATTCAAAAGTCGCTATTACCTAATTAGTGAATTTCTTTATGAAAATTTACCAAAAAGGAGGATTGCAATTACAAACCAAATATTTAGTAGACAAAGTACGTTCTTACTAATAAAGATTTTACCAGAACCTGGGGAAGAGGTTCATCATGTCATAAGTATGGACTTTTGTATTTTATGAGACGGAAATCTGGATATTGGCTAAGCACAACATAAAGAGAATATAAACTGTTCATAAAGAAAATCGACAAAGGCAAGGTATACCCAATAGACGCATAAAAGTGTGCTACAAGAGGTAAGAGAAGAAAGGTGCTTGCTAAAAGAAGTTATCCTAAATTTATTGGACATATGGCACCTAATAACTTTTCGATAACATTATTTGAAGGACACATACTTTAAGAAATAGTAGTGGTGAACCAAGGGAAACACCTTATGAATTGCGGAAGCTACAATGAAATTATGTAACCTGGTACTTAAGTTCCCAAAAAGTTAAAATCTTATTTCAGGAAAAACTACAAAGTGTTACTTATATTAATATCTAAATTATAAAATATAATTATTTTGAACAGCAAAATAAATTGTGAATACGAGCATTACAATTAACCAACTGATAGCGAAATGTCTTTTGATTATATTCTAACAGGCAGTTTATGCATAACAAAGGAAGTGAGTATTCAACAGTGTATCAGTCACACGATCACCCAAACTAATGTAATTTAATAATTATTAAGAAACAGCAAAGTCTGGTCGATGCCCCTTCCGGATTATCAGGTCATTATGAAATACCCTAATGTCAGCCATATTAGCTGAAGAGATGGTGACAATTATATATATATATATATATATATATATATATATATATATATATATATATATATATATATATATATATATATATATATATATATAGGGTGAGTTTTTTTCCATGTTTAGTACAGAGATCTCGTAAAGTACTGCAGTTAGAGAGACGGTTAAAAGGGTAAAGTAGTCCAGTTTTATGAGTGTAATTCAGAACTGTTTTTGTTTCCATAAAAAATGTCACGGATTACTAGATATTTTGAAAAAACTAATATTTGCCGATTTCTTTAAATGCATTTAGCTGCGTTAGTATTGGGTTTACTGAAAAGGTGTAAAGGAGAAAGTTGTATATAAATATGTTCTAAATAAAGCCAAAATAAACAATTTTTAAAAAGATCGGTAACTTTTGAGTTAGGACATAAACTTGTGTTTAAAAAATGGAAACCATGGTTGGCTGTGGCTTCATTAAACAGGTCTTTTTTCCTCTTTACATTGATATAAAACGCGATATTATTATTCTAAGAAATAAAAATTTTACAGTGGTGTTCTCTCTTTTTTTAAATTACATTGGTTACCACGGAAACGGCTGTTTATTTCAAATAGCGAAAACCTGAATCTAAGTTTTCGCACATAGTTTACATAACATTTTTAATTAGAGGTGTTCATTTTTTATGTCAAATCTAACAGGTAACTATGGAAATAACTGTTTTTGACACTTGCAAATATTACTGTGACGTTTTTTTTGCAAAAAGTTTGTAGCTTATTAATTATGCATTTTTCAAATCAAGAGAAACTGG
Organism: Tillus elongatus; assembly: GCA_964006375.1. Taxonomy (NCBI): domain Eukaryota; kingdom Metazoa; phylum Arthropoda; class Insecta; order Coleoptera; family Cleridae; genus Tillus; species Tillus elongatus. The sequence goes on along the minus strand of OZ023262.1, from coordinate 102,529,110 downwards.
ATATGTTTGAGTGTTGCATTTTAACTAATAAAAATGCTAAAGAGCAATATTTTGAACAATATTTTGATCGTCGCGAGCCCAGTTTGCTTACATTTAAACGGCGTTATGATAATTTAGGGACCTGTGGTTCCTTCACTAGGCCAAGAGGCAGGATAAATACCGTTAGTGAAGTGGCGCAAATAAACGTATTGGCCAGTATAACTCGAAATTCCTACACCGTGCAAAATGTCTATTACTAACATTTGTAAATTAGTTTTACTCATCTTAAATTATACCAATATGAAACACACATTTTTCTTGTGGCATCGAGTGACGTCATATTTAACTATTCTTTACACACAGTTGTTGTGACATCCCAAGTTCACACACTTACTTATGACATCGTATACACAGTTTTTGCCTGTGACATCACGCGATGTCAGAGCAATTTCTCTGTTTCTACGGAGGGTATCAGAATTCTGACAAGAGCTGCCAACATTAGGTTCAAATTCACATTCGTAAACGTAATATCTTCAATGTGGCCACAATAGTGCCTTATGTATGTGATGTCACAATGATAGAAATACGTGTATGTGTGTGATGGTGTGTGTGTGTGTGTATCACACCGATAACTCAAAAAATAATGGGCCGATTTTTATTAAAGTTGGTGAATACCTTACTTTTGAAAATGGCTTGGATAAGTTCGTTAGTAAGGAAAATCGGAACAGGTTTTCCCGAAAAATTTTGTGTTTTCTTTCACACAAAAAATATCTCCGGAATTGACAAAGTAAGGGAAACCAAATTTGGTACGCTAGTTTACATCATTATAGGTGAGCTACCTACCAAAATTTAGCTCTGTAGGTTAAAAGAAAAAAAAGTTATGGGCATTTAAATAAAAATAAATTGGGGTTTTCCTCAAAACGTCAAAGTGACAATTTAAAACGTCAAAATTCGCAACATTTAGGCAAAGAACTTGAATCTAATACGGGCTATGGAAAGAAAATGTCTCAAGAAGAATGTTTTACAAACTCTGAAGTCTTAGTTTCAACCGTCATTGTCCTTCACTTTACTAAAATATCTCCAGAAAATTCATTTCAAATAGACCCTTTCTCTGATGTTTGGCAGTAGTCTCAGCTATAGAGTTTATCGTTTAATTTTTTTTTTTTTTTTTTTTAAACATCAGTGTATGTCAAAATGACATTTAAAATTTTGGTGCTTTAAAATTTATAATATTCGAAAATCTAAGTTAAAACAAGACAATTTTGTTATTGGACCATGATATAAAAATTCCAAGGATATATATGAAATATTGGTTATAGGAAACAATTATGGGAAGTTAATTAGAATGAAAAATTTGAAAACCAAAATCAAAGTGCTGTCAGTGTCAAGAAGATTTCGAGCTATATTGCAGTTTTCCATTATATTCAAGTCCAAATTGTATCACTTGCAAACACAAGTTTAATACTTAATTGTAAGATGCATTGTAAAATTTATACACCAATAAACTAATAATAATAATAATAATAATGGTATATAACTTTTGTCGAATTTCCGTAAAAAATCAATAAAGCTCAATATATCCGTTATTATACAAGATATGAAAAAATATTGTATACATTAATTATAGGGTGTCTTGAGCTACATCTTAAAAAATTGTTTCTACAATAACAGGGTGGCCCATAAGTCGTTGGTGATACACATAATATTTTTTTTAGTCGAAACCGCCTTATTTTTATGCATTTTTCATCTAAATATAATGCATGTTTGTAAGATAAGAAATTCTGGACGCAGCAAGTGCGTTATGGTAGCGAATTTTGAATAAATGCTTTATATTTGAAAAGCTCAATTTGCTATGCACCTATAAGGTTGACCAAGAAACGGATTTTTTCGGTTACATTTTAAGTTTACTTTCAGAAATTTTTGTACGTTTTCAAACAATAAAGTTATTATGATGAAACATGGCACATTGTTTTTACTATATAGGTTATACTGGTAATCAAATTTGATGCCTGCTTTCTGAAGAAAAAAAAACACACATATTTTGGTATTAAAAACATTTAAATGAAAATTCACTACCATAACGCACTTCCTGCGTTCCGAACTTTTTAAATTTAAAATTGACGTGTTTTCAGACGTTTTATAAATTTGTACAAACTCTGGAGGCAGCAAGTGCGTTATGGTAGTGAATCTTCATAAAAATGTTTTTAATAGAAAATATGTTTTTTTTTAAGAAAGCAGGCATCAAATTTGGTTACCAGTATAACCTATATAATAGAAACAATGTGCCATCTTTAATGAAAATAACTTGATTGTTTGAAAATATACAAAAATTTCTGAAAGTATACTTAAAGTGATCTCGAAAAAACTGGTTTCTTGGTCAGGCTTATAGGTTAATAACTGAGCTATTCAAATTTTGAAGCATTTAATCAAAATTCATTACCATAACGTACTTGCTGCGTCCCGAATTGCTTTTTTCACAAACATGTATTATATTTCGATGGAAAATGCAAAAATGCAATAACATAAAGCGTGTTAGATTAAAAAAAAGAAAAGAAAATTTGAATCACCAACGACTTATGAGCCAGCCTGTAAATGAAGAAATATTTTTTAAGATGTAGCTCAAGACACCCTATAATTAATGTATACATTTTTTTCCTATCTTGTATAATAATGGATATGTCGAGCTTTATTGATTTTTTACGAAAATTCGACAAAAATTATATACCATTAAACGATAAACTCTATAGCCAAGACTACTGCCAAATCATCGGAGAAAGCGTCTATTTGAAATGAATTCTCTGGAAATATTTTAGTAAAATGAAAGGCAATGACGATTGAAACTAAGACTTCACGATTTGTAAAACATTATTCTTGAGACGTTTCCTTTCCATAGCTCATATTAGTTTCAAGTTCTTGCCTAATTATTACCAATTTTGACGTTTTAAATCGCGACTTTGACGTTTTGAGGAAAACCCAAATTTATTTTTCTTTAAATGCCTATAACTTTTTGTCTTTTAACATACAGTGCTAAATTTTGGTAGAAAATTTACCTATAATCTATTTACCGCGTACCAAATTTGGTTGCCCCTACTTTGTTAATTTCGGAGATATAAATTTTTTCGAAATAAAACACAAAATTTTCCAGGAAAACCTGAGCATATTTTCCTGTCTAACGAACCTATCCAAGCCACTTGCAATAGGAAGGTATTCACCAAATTTAACCAAAATCGACCTATTAGTTGAGTTATCGGTCCGATATATATATATATATATATATATATATATATATATATATATATATATATATATATATATATAATATGATTCATCTTCATCCAGAGTGTTCCCATCTTCACCTGGCTATACCGTACTGATGATGGCTAGTAAGCTTGAAACACGTGTATGCGGTTGTCTTCTTGCGGCTTTGCCTTTAACCCTTCTCCTTGTATTATATATATATATATATATATATATATATATATATATATATATATATATATATATATATATATATATATATATATATATATATATATATATATATATATGTGTGTGTGTGTGTGTGTGTGTGTGTACGGATATGTGTTCTAGGGAGCCTAATTTGCGCTCATTTGAAGAAATCTTTTCAAAAATCAAAAGTCGGGATCTCCTCATTAGTGAATTTTTTTAAAGAGATTTTACTAAAAAATGTCGGGACGCAGAAAGTGCGTTATGGTAGTGAATTTTCATTTAATGTTTCAAATTTGAATAACTCTATTTTCTATAAACTTAGAAAGTTCAATTTTAGTATATTGTAAGGTCTTTCCCAAGGCAACATATACACTGAAGTTCATCAAAATAGCTTTGTATTTTTCGGAGAAAATTTTTTTTCGAAAGAAATCTTAAAATTATCCCGGAAAACCTTGTCCAATTTTTTTTAAAAGAAGGGCACCTGACGAGTTTGATCCAAATCAGTTAATTCTTTTTTAAGTTATCGGTTGGATATATATATATATATATATATATATATATATATATATATATATATATATATATATATGTGTAAACATATAAAAATTGAAACTGACCCCGGATATGGGTTCTAGGGGTCCTAGTTTGAGCTCATTTAAAAAAAATGTTTTGCAAAGTCTCACCATCGATACCTCTCTATTAATGATTTTCTTTAACAAGAATTTACTAATAGGTACTGAATTTATTTCGTTTGGCTGTTCCCTACTGTACGAACGCATAAAGTTTGAAATTGACCCAGAATATGGATTCTAGTGGCGATATTTTGTGCTCCTTTAAAAACGGATGTAATGAAAATTCGCTAAAAAAATTACATTTACTGTGCTAATTTCCTGTATGATCAAAAACTTAGAACTCTGAAACTATTAAACATAAAAACGCAAATACGTGTGTTTTGAGTAGACCGTAAAGTTCTACAACTTTACTGTGGTGAGTTTTACTCTTAAATAACTAAGAGAACCATATTCGGTAAAAATCGTTTCTACATACTAATTTCTTTGTTTTAATAAACATTCTACACACTCCATGTTACCATCAAGTCGGAAAAAGTCGTGATGTCTTAAGTTGTAAATTATATGTTACACAAGATAAAGAAGATAATCGTCATCACTGTCACATATAAAGTAAAGAATGCGAGATGTAAGAAGATCAACATCTCTTATATGAAAATGAAACATGTTACGAGTTTTTACTTTCTAGTGAAAGTTGCGTTAGGATGAAAACACAAGTCAAGTCGCTCTTCACTAGCAAAACGTAGTTGTACGTGTCGAGATGAAAATAAACGCGATTGCTCATGTTTTTGGTCGGTAATCTGATTTCCTTCGTGAAAGTTCCCCTGTCGCTATTCTACTGTATCCTATTCTGTATCGCAACAATAAATATAACCAATTCCAAAGCGATACATTACCGTCGACACCGCATTGTCTCTCTAATCGCCGTAAATTTGACGTGCTTAACAGGCGCGTCTATAATCACGTTTAATTATCATAATAGCCGCGATTGTCATTGTTTAATTTAAATGCTGGTATTAGTGAGTTATTCCCGGGAATTTAACACCCAGGTTTCCGTGTAAGTGGTTATAAGTGGGTTAAATCAGGTGAGGAGGAATCTTGTTGTTTGAAGTGGTGGTCACTTTCATTGCTACCGCGATCACTCTCTCTGGTCTCTGTGTTTTGTGGCTCGGGGTGTTATAGACTAGTTAAATTTGTGGTGATACCGACGGATATGTCAGTGCTATGGGCTACGTGATCTTCGCGCTGCTTTTGGCTGCTGCGGCGCTATTCAAATTCGCGACGCCTGCAGTTCAAGGTAACAAAATGTAGCGCTAATTACCTAATGGTTGTTTTATATGTGTGATGTTTGTTAAAGCTTTGTAATCGTGTATAGCTGCTGAAAAGGTTAAAGCTGATAACAAAATTGGTGCTTCAAAATACAAGAACACCAATTTGTTGTTATTTTAACATTTTTGTGTCGATAATTTAAGGTCAAGTGGGTCGGAAAATTCGCGAAAATGCAATATAAATTATAATACTTACACTAGTTTACAATCATTTGAGTCATCAACTAAATCTAGTTTTATGTCACCAATTTAAAGAGCTGAATAAAAAATACCATTAAAATTTTTCCATCACGTCCCTATTTTTAGGTGCAGAGAACTGAAATACATCTATATGTATCCAATATTCATTCAGTAACGGCTCGTGCCTTAATGCATTGGGGGTGCGTAAGAAAAAAAAGTTTTTTTCAAAAGAAAATTCAAAATTTGAATAACTCAATTTTCGAAAAATGTAGAAAGCTTAATTTTAGTGTGTAGTAAGGTCTTTTATAAGGAAACATATCCACAAAATTTCATTAAAATACCTTTGTAATTTTCGGAGAAAAAGACTTTTTCAAACCAAACTCAAAATTTTCCCGGAAAACGTTATCCGATTATAAATATATATATATATATATATATATATATATATATATATATATATATATATATATATATATATATATATATATATATATATATATATATATATATATATATATTTATATAAACATATAAAAATTCAAACTGACCCCGGATATGGGTTCTAGGAATCCTAGTTTGCGCTCATTTGAAAAAATTTTTGCAAAGTCTCTCCATCGATACCTCTTTATAGTTATAGTAATTAAAAAGTCTCTTAACAAGTTAACCTTTAAATTTAAAATATCCACTGAATTAATCACAGTATCACAATTATTTTGTCCACTTATTAAGCAACCGGAAGTAGTAACCATCATAATAATAATAATTATCTTGTTAGAACATGTAAACAACAACGAAATGATCTAATTAAAAATCAATCCGACGCTAAGACGAAAATTACTACGTAGTAGGTACACACGCTCTGTCGAAAGTCCAGTACAAACTGGAAGTGTGTAATTTTATAGCGCACAACAGATTGCTTATTCGGTCGTTTTCGACGAAAATCATCAAGATTCGGCGATCGTTTTGCACTGAAGTATCGCATTGCCTGAGAGCGCCGAAAAATACACACAGCCGCCCACCTGCTTTATATGGATATGGATGTATATAACGTCTGCAACGATTAAGACTATACTTATTCTGATTCTGTATTCTGTATTCTGTATTAATGGCTGCCGACTCTCTGCGATCCTCGATATACTAATTTTGTTTGTTGAATGCAGGAGGTAAAAAAGTAAATAAAAATTTATTAAAATATAGCATAGCAAAAATATTATTTTTTCCACGGCAGGCGGCAGTGCGCGCGCCCCTGTATTAATTTTACATATTATAAGCAAACAAACTAAGAACTAAACAACTTTGAGGTTATATTTTTCCTTTCGTACACTTTTACATTGATTTCGCTTAAAATCGACCAACAAAGATACCATCATATTTTTATCTCAGAACCCTTGATATCTGCGCTCTAAATCCATGAGATCTTGACGAAAGCGTTCGCGGTAGTCGTCGCTCACCATTCCTAAGTTATGTGCGGAAAAGTCTGAATGGGAATGTTAAAACTGGATCTTTAGTGACATATTAGCCCCGATTTTATATTAATTTGTTATTAATTCAGCAATAATTTCCTTACAGTTATTGCATTTCTTATTCGCCCAAAATTCAGCAACAACATTCTTAAAAGATCTCCAAGCTTCAGTTTCTGCATCTGATAGGTATTGCTCAAACAGGTTATCACTGAACAATTTTTTTATTTATGAACCTACAAATATACCTTCTTTAAGCTTCGCTTCCGTTTATAAATACTTGAAACCATGTCCTTCACTATTTAAGCTGTTTATTTTTCATTAAACCAAGTTTGATGTGCAAGGGTGGTATAAAAATCTTTTTGGATTTACAAGCGGCTTGTTTTCAATATTCATCTGCTTAAAATCTTATCTTGTAGGCTATACCTTCCTTAAAGTAATTTTAGCCTCTTGCTATACTGTCCCAAAAACACAAAAAATAACAGTATTTTATATACCCTCCTTGCAAACCTAATATGAGAGCTATAACCTTAAAATCATTGCAGCTGTGTCAGTCGTATACATCGTAGTAAATTAATTGAAGCAAGAGTTTTACAGTCTCATATATTTCTTTAGTGCTGATAGAATCACCCACTAGAATGGAAGGCTTTTCGTTACCAATATGACGAAGTACAACTTTGAAACTAGTCTTGGACAAATCAATAAATAAACGCCATTCTCGAGAATTCTAGGGTTAACTCATTTCTTAAAATAAGGTAAATGTATCAAAACAGTAAAAAAAAACTTTCTGAAATATGGTGAGAAAGCTACACTTATCCTTCGGTAATACGTAACTCTCGTATCAGAGTTAAAAAGGTTCCATTGTTGCAATCGAGATGCGCGTAGTTCACTAGCAGACCTCGAAAGATTCAAATCTCGCATAGGATCATAGAGCGCTGGTTGTTCTATGAGATGTGGTCTTGTGAATTCTTGTACGAACTTACTACCTCCATTACTCTGTGAAAATTCGATATCCGACATACTTTCATCACTGTTTGTTGATTGTATACTTGTGGCACCGAGGCAAACAGGCTTAGGTAAATCCGTCGAATGTAACACTGTTTTGGATGCAGGTCAAACATCTTCATATTCAATATTTGACTTATTTTTCTTACTGAAACCCTTTGTTCTGGTCAGACAGAAGAAACAGTTGTGTGACCTATTAGCTCTCTCCACAACATAGGTGGACCAAACTGTAGATAATGATCCTCACCAGCTACTCATTTACTTAAAGTAAGTCTGCAACTGTTACAGATATTTTATCCCGATTTGCAACAGAAAACCCAAAATAGTGCAAATAAGCCACCTTTAGTACTTCCCTAATTGTGCAACATTTTTGGCCTGTTATGTATAGTCCACAGAGATAACAAAAGCTATTGGGAGTAGTACACGTTTTTAAGGACATTGTTATTTGAAAAATGCAGCATGAAAAACGAAATGTATTGAAATGCAACCAACGCAGTATAGCCTGGTACAACAGACGTCATTTGCCAGAGACCGGTAGATGACTACTGCCTCAGAAGTCAAATAGCTACCTACGCGAGAAAGTCAAGTGTTAGTTTTAAGAGACGTAAAAAGCAATAAAACTTCTTCATATTTCATTAAATTCTAATTGAAATCCAGTTGGTGTGGGCATGTTTCTAGCAGAGCTATATAAAGAAGCTCAAAGATCTCTATAGATACTATGAACGTCTTATCTAAAATGCAGGTGCGACACCACAATAATAATAAAGCAGCAGATAAGGTTTTTTGCTCTTACTAAATTTTCAAACAAGCCGACATGGTAACAAAGCTTTATGAAGCAGTGATTAATGTCTATGCAAAGATAATCTTTTTTACTAGCACCCCTTATCAGATCTGAATTTGATATTTTAAAATCCTGGCGTGACGAAATTTGTTTATAGTCGTATTCAGCAAATGTGAATTGATACAAAATAAGTCTGAACGCAGCTAGTGCGTTATGGTAGTGAATATTCATGAAAATGTTTTTAGTAGCAAATATGGCTTTTCTTTTCAAGAAAGGAGGCATGAAATTTGGTTACCAGTATAATCGATATTATAGTAGAAACAATGTAACATATTTCCTCAAAATAACTTTATTGTTTAAAAATGTGAAAAATTTTTCAAAAATAACTTAAAAATTTTCCCGAAAAAACCTAGCCAACGAACGTTAAGCTAATAGCAAATTGATCTATTGAAATTTGAAACATATAATGAAAATTCGCTAACATAACGCATTTGCTGCGTCCTGAATTTCTTACAAACATGCATTATATTTCGATGGAAGATGCAAAAATGTAATAATATAAAGTGTGTTCGACTAAAAAAAGAATTTGTATCTCCAACAACTTATGGGCCACCTATGATTGCAAAACTTATTTTATAGAATGTAGCTCAAGACAGCCTATAATTAACATATAAAAAATTTTCTCGTATCTTGTATAATAGCGGATATATTGAGCTTTACCGTAGAAATGCTTCACCCTGTGTATGTGAAGAGATAAAACTGAAAGGAACCCCAGATATTGGTTCTAGGGAGCCTAGTTCGCGCTCATTTGAAGAAATATTTTCAAAATTAAAAAGTGGTGGTCTCCTTAAAGATTTTTTTCTACAAACATTTGCCAAAAGTTATAGACCATTAGATGATAAACTCTACGATTGGAACTACTGCCAAAGCACCAGAGAAAGGGTCTATATGAAATGAATTTTCTGCAAATATTTTAGTAAAAAGGACAATTACGTTTGAAGCTGAAAGTTAAGCGTTTGCAAAACATTCTTCTTGCGACATTTCCTTTACATAACCCGTATTTGTTTTACGATCTTTGCATAAATTTTTAAGAGGAAAAAAAAATCCCAATGTTCTTTAAATCCATATAACTTTTTTGTCTTTAAACCTATAGATCTAAAGTTCGGTACGTAATTTACTCGTTATAAGGCAAACCTAAGTACAAAATTTAGTTGCGAGAGTTATCTTATTTCCGGAGATATAATTTATTTTAAAGAAATTTTCTTGGCTAACGAAACATTTGCAATAGGAAGGTGCTCAGAATTTCTCATCATCTGATGACGCTCGCTAACTTTGTCAGTGAAACTGTTCTCCAGTGTACTTATTAGTAGTGCTGATCACAGGTTCTAATCTTCACTTAGGACTTAGGTACTCACCAAATTTGATCAAAATCGGCCAATTATTTTTTGACTTATCAGTATATATATATATATATATATATATATATATATATATATATATATATATATATATATATATATATATATATATATATATATATATATATATATATATATATATATATATATATATATATATATATATATATATATATATATATATATATATAGAGAGAGAGAGAGAGAGAGACGTATAAAAATTTAAACTGGGCCTATCGCGCTTGAAGAGATTTTTAAAATTCAAAAGTCGCCATCTCCTCATTAGGGGATTTTTTTAAAGAAAATTCACAAAAAAAATGAAATCGGTTGCAAAAGAAAACAAGCACTTGTGAAGGAACGGGAAAAGTCTACGACTGTATTACATATCGAACGGTTTCACTAAGTGAGGGCAAACAACGAGATAGGCTATTCAAATTGAATTCAGTCTTAAAAGTTCTCATCTCCCCTTTATTAAATTATTTTTTGAGAAAAAATCGCTAAGAAATTCATCGTAATATAAACAATCTGATCAGAGGACGGTTAAATAAAATGAAAGACTAAACAAAAATTAATAACAAGTAAAGTCACTAACTAGGATTAGAACTCGTCTTATTATAGTACTAGATTATCTGATATCAGGTATATACGCTGGTATGTTAATTTTTGAACGTCTTTATTATTTATACCAAACAATTTTTATTTACAATGGTTTTTTTGCTCATATTTTAACGCAATGAAGGAAATTACCAACTTAAACACAGATCTAGGCGCTAATTTCTCATTTCGTGTCGTATTTTTCACTCACATTAGTACGACTACCATAATTATCAATTTTGACGTTTTAACTTTTTTTAATCAGAGACTATAACTTTTTTCTCTTTTAAGTTAGAGATGTGAATTTTGGTACATAGGATACTATTTATGACAGAAACCAGCGTACAATTTGGTTGCCCTTACTTTGTTATTTCCAGACATATAATTTTTTTTTGAAAGATACCACAAGATTTTCCGGGAAAGCCTGGGCCGATTTTCCCGCCTAACGGACCTATCCAAGCCACTTGCTAAAGGAGGGTACGTACCAAATTTGATCAAAATCGGCAGATTATATTATCCCAATTAAATCTTGAAACTAAAAATATAATATATAGTAGACAAATAAACGTTTAAGGAAGCCAATAAAGAAATACTTACAAAAATTTCGCTTTTGTAAAGAAAATGCAACGTTTTTGACAAACCATGATTTTACAATTTTTTGTCACATAATTTGCTCAAAATAACTTGTTGCCTACAGTAGGTATCCAAGAATACGTTTTTAAAATTCAGGTCTTTTGGATTCCAAATATCAAACTGAAATGCCATATATGACGTTTGTTAATTATTTAGTCAATACGTCTCGTGAAATTATGGAGTGTCGTATCATCCGTAGATTAGCTATTTTGTAAGAGATGGGGTAATGAAAATTTAAATTATAAATTTAGCCCTAATTCCAATAATTGAACTAATGTTAATATATATCTATACAACCCTCAAGACGCCCTCTTGGATGCTACCTGTTCCATAAACATACTGTCCAGTCAAAGGAATAACGTCCCTTTGGATAGCTTGGACTCGAACTGCTTTAGCGGGTGGTCCATCTTCTTCTCGGTATCCTTGAAGCTTGATAACGATTGAAGCATCAGCCTCATTGGATGAGGGGTTGCAATTAGTTCCAGTTGGTTATTGATTTGTGTCATTGATAAGGCACAATCGATAGTATTTGAGGTAAAGTTTTTGCTCTGCTTGTAGAACTCTTCCAACTACACAAAACCCAGCCTCGCCGACCTGGTCGTTTGTGAGTGTTTTTCCTTTCAACCTTGACTTGATTTGACTACGCAGCGGCCATTGTTTGGTTAATACCATATGCCCAGCGTGTACTCTCTCCTTGAATTTCCATTTCTACCTATGCTTCCATTGGCAAAAATATACCTTGTACTCAGCGTCCCAACAACATTGATGAGTTTCTTTTGTTGGTAAGCCTCCAATTATTGCTGCATGGCCCTTGTGTAATTTGTGGCTTCTGCCTTTATTAGCTTGTACTTGAATCGTACCTGCACCCTCCACCCCAGTGTGTGTTAATACCTGGGTGGGTGTACTTCTTGCTGTTCGTAATTGACCCATCAACTGTTTTGCTATTTCTTCTTTAGAAGCATCGGTGAAACCGTGAATTCTTACTTTTGTTTTCTTTGTTGTTTCTCCCCACCTTGGTATTGCTATCCCATTAAATTCAGAAATAGCCTGAATACCTTTCTTCTGCCTGTCAGTGGGTACTATTTCGTCCCACCTGGATTAATTCATCCATAGTTCGGGAACTTTAAGCTTGGCTTTAATTCTAACTGGAGATAGCCACTCCCATGGGCCAAATAACTTAGCTATCTCAGATAATATCGCCCTTTTTGTTACCTTTTCTGCATGTTTAAAATCTGGTTCCATTTTTAATGTATATTCCCTTGGTGTCCAGTTGATCGCAAGAGAATTTCTTACCCCATTGTCTAGTAGCTGCAATACTTTTTCTTTCTGCAATTCTTTTGGCAATCTTGCAATAATCTTAGATTTGTTGCCGGACCATTTATTTAAATTGAACCCACCTGATCTGATCATTTCGTTGGGTTCCCTCGGAAATAACGCTACTTCTTGCTCTGATTCGGCTCCCTATAGAAGATTATCTATATAAACTTTTAAATTAAATTTTTCCTGCTCGTCTCTGACTTCTCCTACTTCTGGTACCTCGTGTTCGAATGGAATTTCAACTGTGTATTTTTCATCTTTGCTTCTTGACGCTGTTTTTGTGTGAATTTCTCAAATTTTGAATCTATTACCTTCTGGACTAGTTCTTGGAATGCTGTCCGTTCCTTGTATTTGCCTGTGAAGATTGGTATTTTTATTTTTGACAGTTTGATCAAGAGTAACCTAACTTGCCCTGAGTAGTGGTGTGTTTGTTTCTTAATTGCTTTTAACAGCTTGTCACTGGCGTTATCGTACTATTGTCTTAGCGTCAAATGTGCTTCATCTTGAATTTCTGGCTCTGTTATTCCATTTATATCCATTATATTGTCTTCTATTTGTTCCCATAGCTTATCTAATTTTTCTATCATGATTTCATACCTGTAAAGTGTATTGTCATCGTTCATCATTTCTGCTTCTTCTAATTTTAGGATAAATCGGTTTACTAGTAATTTTAGTAATATTTTTTGCCTTTAACCCAGTATTGGTGCTTTTTGTGGACGCTTGTGTCCTTGATTGATTTGAATTTGACCTTATATTGGTGCAAACACCTCGATATATAGACTTACTACTTCGTAAACATAATTAGTCAGCATTTCTAAATACAATAAATTAACTCATACGGTATTGCAATCTGCAAGCGACGCACTTTTGTAATGTTTACATAAACATGTAAAGTGATGATTTCAATGTCAGCGGTTACTATTTCTATGTGACTTACTTAACTACATAAAACATTACGCTAATTTATGGTAATAATTTTCATATAAATGTTTTTAATTTTAAATTTAAATAATATTAAAATATATTTCTACCCCTAGTAAGACCTTCCAGGATAGCTTTATGTTCCATGAACAATCATAAAGTTCTTAAATCAGTTTTATGGCGACCCAAAACTGCTGGTTGGAACAAACAAATGATATGGTAATATAAACAACTACTAGATGCGTCCTGCCGTATACGTCTTGCAGAATAAGATTGAAGTCAGCATTAGAGAGATTTGAACATAACCTGAAACGAGTACGTGAAAGAAAGATAGGTATAGAGTCACGTCACATACGGTGCTCGGTTAGAATTATTATGTTGCCTTATATGGAATAAAAGCGGGAATTATTTTATTTTAAAATATTAACATTAGAATACATTTTTATTTTGCACATTAGGAGAAACACAAATACATTTAGTTTCTAGTAATGTACGAACATTTAGGATTTATTGATATATAGAAAGCAGAGGTAAATTAGATTCCAGACAAATATTTTTGGTTGGTAATCTCATCATCGCGTTATATTCTAAACATTTAAAACGTAAACGTTTTGATTAAAAGCGTTTATAGCAAACGATCCTAATAACTTTAACTTATTCTGTATTTTATCATTTGATTTTGATTGAATTAATACACAAGGTAAATAATGGTATTTGAACATACACACCTTTGACCTATGTAAAATCATTGAAAGCTGACTTCCTTAGTTTGCAAAGGTATATACATAATATGTATAATATTCGTATTTTGGGAGCCGAAATAATAAACTGATACTTATGATATCGTTTATTTAACTGGCAATAACACAAGATTGTTATATTAATGTTCTTGTACTTACATTAAAAAAAAACCGGCAAGACCAACTGGCAGTCCGGATTAATTCTTTCTGTTGTTTTTAGATGCTTTACGAGATCACACAAGCTCTTTACTTTCTTTTGGCATCTCGACATCTTTGTCCTCGGATTATCAAATTATTTAATGCTTATTTAATGACCTATTGGAATATTTTAGATACATACCTTTTAATAATAACTGGCAAGACTCTTTGTTCTCTGATAACTTCGGCAGCAAAAATGCCAGCAAATGCATCAGCACTCGTAGAATGCATGCTACTTGACGAGCGATCCAACATGTTGGTGCTATAAGGAGCATCACTTGTTGATGGGCTAAAAAAAATAAAACCAAATGTTAACTCACACTTGTTACTAAGAGTTTGTGTCTGGTTCTTTAATTGTCTTTGATTTAAATCTAGATGAAGGTGATTTGGCAGTTTTTTTCATTAAATGTTTAGGAAAGTTGAAGATCGATGGTGTCGCATGCCGTTTTACTGTTTTTCTTCCAAAATTATAAATAACATCATCTGGGCAAAAATGTTCTGAACAGATTTTTGAAGTTTTGGATCGCTGGAGACCTTCACGTTTCATCGCAACCAACCACATTTTTAAGGCAGCTTGGTCAGTAGGAAAGCTTAATTGCCGTAAAATATTATTTAGACATGACCAGACTATAACTAGGAGGACTTACCTATGATACGATATAGGTTTCAGTTTATCGAAGCGATTTGTGCATCACTAGGCAGAACAAGACCATTTTGATTGTGAGGAAAACTCGAAATAAAGCCACTATAAACACTAACTCAGCTAAACTACACCAAATTAGATATATGTCTATATAGCACTGCTTACTACTGACACAAAAACGTCGTTAGCATTGGTTAACTTATAGAAAAAGAACACATGTGTATACTCCCTTTCTCTAAACGTATTAAACGAATCTCACTACCATATGTTTGTGTGTGTGTGTGTGTGTGTGTGTGTGTTTGTGTTAGGTAGGCTAGGAACTTTACGTTCCTTTGCCACAGCAATCTAAATTAAACTGACAAATTTATTTATTTATTTAAAAAAAAAGGTCTTAACCGGTTTGGCTAGATTTCTAATCCGAATCAGGTGAAATTTTTGACATATACTCAGGGACAGCAACAATATTATACATTTATAAGTAATCGCTTTTACATTGTATGTACAATTACATAACTTGACCTACAAAAGTGTCATTTTCATAAAAACTTATTCATATGAAGGGACAAGACTAGGGACACACACTTCTCGCCAAGGTGTCCATCATGGCTTTCAAAATGTACAAACAAAGACTGGATAACTAAATAGGTTAGGTAGGTCAAAACAGTGGGAAAAACAGTAGGTGCCTTAATAATTAATCAAAACTCAAATATCTACACTCACTGCCATATACAACAGCTGATATTATAGCGTCATTTTACTTCTATGCTGGAGTCAAATATCTCTCTCTACGGCGTACCTATTATATTATAAGATCATTGGGACAAACCGAATATGTGACAGTTTTAGTGTTTCATTCGTTTGTTATTAATACGATAAACAAGCTCCGCCCACATCTTTATGGAAACGGCAGTTTAGTTTCTATGTTTCTTCTTCTTCTATTTACAGAGCTAATTGTCGTGTCTTGTATATGCTTAAAATACAAAATCATGAGCATGTGTGCTTGAATTATTCAAATGTAGCTTTGAACTGGAAGGGACCCGGCTGCATTTTTTTCAATGCCACACGTGATGGCGAATCGGGTTATACGTCGGGTCCTCAACGATGCTCGACTTATTATTTGATAGTAGGAAGAAGGGGTATGTTAAATTTAAATTCCGTTTCAGAAGGTAGGTTAGTCACATTAGGCTGTATGATGGGGTTGGAGGGCATATTCAGTCTTCCTACTATTAATTAGTCAAGCGTATCGGCAAAACCCGATTTGCGAGCATGTGTGGCATGTATAAAAATTCGACCAGACTTTCAAAGCTGATTTTCTCAGGCACATTTGGCACAAAGTGAAATCAACAATGTAATAGGTGGTTATCTTCTGTCGCGCGCACCCAGAGAGGACGCTTATTTTAGTGAATTTTCTTTAAAAAAATTACGAATGGCGAGATTTCGACTTTTTAATTTTGGAAAAATGTCTTCAAATGAGCGCGATCTAGAACCCACATCCAGTGTTAGTTTCAGTTTTTATCTATTTTCATATAAACAGCATTTTTAGGGTAAACTTCAATAGATCCGTTATTATACAATATACGAGAAAAAATCGTATATGTTAATTATAGGGAGTCTCAGACTACATATTATAAAATTATCTCTATAATCATAGGTGGCCATAAGTCTTTGGTGATACAAATTTCCGTTTTTTTAATCAAACCCGCCTTATATTATTGAATTTTTGCATATTCCAGTGAAATACAATGCATAGCTGTAAAAAAAGAAATTATGGACGCAGCAAGTACGTAATGGTAGCAAACTTTCATTCAATTGACTTAATTTGTTATTAACCTATTAAGGTTGGACAGGCAACCAGTTTTTTCGTGAACATTTTAAGTTTACTTTCGGAAAATTTTTGTACATTTTCGAACAATAAAGTTATTTTGAGAAAATGTGGTACATTGTTTCTACTACATAGTTTATACTGGTAAACAAATTTGATGGCTGCTTTCATTAAAAAATACATATTTGGTATTACAAAATGGAGAAAAAAAAGTTTTTGGACTTTCGTGAAAAAATTTTATTAAAAAATACATTCTTGTTATTAAAAACATTTTTATGAAAATTCACTACTTGCTGCATCCAGACTTGTTTTATAGAGTCCACTTCATTTTAAATAAGCGAGCACCTTAAGCCGTTTTCGTTGTGTATTTTGTTAAATACAAATTTTACAAAACAGACAACTTGAAGGAAGATATATCTAAAATGTATCTAGAAATAACTCTGTTTTTATTTCCGATAAAATATAGGCACCAAAAATATTATGTTTTCAAAAAAATGTTTGCTTTGACATGACATAAATTCACAAATTTCATATTTTTAGTGGTTCGGTCAACTTTACTGAGACAGGACTCGTACGTGAAAATTATATTTAGTTTTTTAAACCTGAACAGCTCAGCAAAATTTCAAACCGAGAAAGGTCAGGTAACTCCAATTAATTTCCACGAAGCAAATTAAATTGAAAACATTGAGAATAAAAAGGTAAACAGGAGAACATCCCTTCTTAGCATGTAAAAAAAGTAAAAGGGCGTAAATCCGTATTTATTTGCAAATGTTATTGAACTCCTGAAATATTGCATATCTTGGAGTTTTATTCAATGATATTTCAAATTATCATGAAAAAATGTCACTGCGTGACATTCAACATATCACCGAAAACAAAAACAAATTTTAGAAACAAAATATCTACTATGTCTAGCATTTGATATATCAAACGAAAACAGAATTAACATTGGTGAAAGTGAATTTTCATTAATGAAAATTTGCTAATAGATCTCGAGGTATCTATTAGCAAAATGAGAAAAATATCTTCAAATGAGCGCAATATCTTTCAAACTGTTTAAAAGATTAAAACCAAAATTTACATCTTAAAAGAACATGGATAGAGGTGGTTGTATACCAATTTTCTAGTTTTTTGATCAAAGAAAAATATAGTAATTCGAAATTAATAATAAAATAATCCTCGACATCACCTAAAATTCTGTAATGCAATATCGACAATGTTGGACAAAGACAAATGACGTTAGCTGTACTGCTATGCTATTTAAATAAATAGTAGATGAAAATCTAAACAATGGAAGTTACAATCATTGTAGGGTGTCAAGATGTAACTATTTCTTACTGGGGTTTCCAGATCTTCAGAATTTTATGTAGTAAAACCTCTTATGTATAAATATCTCAAGTTTTCACAATTTCTGATAATAAAAAATATATAGTATTTAATTTTATCAGCTGGTTAATAAATACCGTAATCCATAGTTGTATTTAATACCTGCAAATTTCGAATTACCCATTTCTCATAATTTTTAATGTATCCCTTCAATCCTAATTTACTCTATCGAAAACGTTGTTAGCCTGGGTTCCTGCTGGAGGTTTGCTGTCATTTGTCATTCTGTGGCAATGTCATTTATTAACATACATTGAAATACAGTAGAAACAAACATATTTCATGTACAATTTAAAAATTATAATAAATAAATATTGTTACTGTGTTTAAAAATTATGTATTTAAAATATTTTAAAAAAGTTTAAAATATTTTTCTAAGGATAACAACAGTGATATTATTACCTTACACATTCTTATAAATCCTCGAAGTATTATTACAACACGAGTAACAAAACAACTAACATCTCCTAAATTAGTAACTGCTCAAAATGTTGTCCATTAAAACTCAAATATTTTAATATTCGTGTCGTAACACCGCTAGTGGTTGCTGACAGAATCTCATTCCTATCTAGCTCTTCAAATGCCCTTCTTACTCTGATCTCCAATTCTTCACGTGAGTTGACGGGCATTTCATATACTTTGGTTTTTATCTTTCTCCAAAGATGTAAATCAAGCGGGGTAAGATCAGGACTTCTTGCGGGCCATATCCAGTGACCGCACTTTCCAATCCATTTATCTTCAAATAGATTGTCAAGTGTGTTAGATATTTCTCGTATAGAGTGATCAGGAGCTTCGCCATGTTGATACCAACAAGTTCTATATTCTGATAATGGTAAATTGTCTAAAAAGTCTCTAACTATTGTTCTTAATATCTCCATGTAACGACTTGAAGTTAAGGTTCCATCATAAATATGATAATAAAACTTATTACCTTTCAATAAACAAAACACATTGAAACTAAATTTTACTTGAAATCCCCTTTTCCTAATAGCGTGAGAGTTTTGATTTGCCCAAACATGACTGTTATGTCTATTGAAAACGCCTTCATGAGAAAATTTTGATTCATCAGCCCTATATATATATATATATATATATATATATATATATATATATATATATATATATATATATATATATATATATATATATATATATATATATATATATATATATATATATATATATATATATATATATATATATATATATATTTTAAAGACATCATCTCCTTGAATATGAATTAACATCGTTTTACAAAACTGGACCCTTTTACTAGCATCTTCTGGATACAGAGCTTGCAATAAAGTAAACTTATAGTTGTGCATTTTGTGTTTCCACAAGATTCTTTCTACAGAGGAGTAAGGAATACCTATGTCGTTCACTGCAGTGTAAATAGAGGCATGTGGATATGCTTCCAAATAAGCCAGGACAGTTATTTCGTTATCTTCATCTCCAGTCACTGGACTGGGATTAACTTTGGGTGCTTTAAAAGTAACAAATTCTACGAAATTTGACTCAATTCTTGTAAACTTATTTTCACTGATGGGTGACAGATTAGGATTTAACTCATTAAACCTTCTACATGTTCTACTAATATTTCGGTTACATTCTCCATGGATGTAAAATAAATTTAAATAATCTGCATTGGAATAATGATTTTCCATGTTAACTGTGAACATTAGTACATTGACACTTATCGAATAATTTAGAATGACAAGTATGTAATATAAATTGTTCATCATGGCACACTTGCCTTAACGTTGACGTGCAACCGCAGTATAGGGAAAAATTATGCTGTGTTATGTTTTGGAATGTCTCTAAATACCTCAAAAACTGTCCTTTTTAGCTATAGGAATTTCCCAATATAGGTCGGAAAGTTATTAAAAAAGGAATCCGTTGGAACTGCAACTTACTATATGTCCCTTTTAAAAGAAGACACTAATTGAAAGCAGAAGTAGTCAAAGGTTGGCGCCACTCCGCTGACCATTAATCTTTTCAAATCAAGTTTCAAAGAAAACTGTATGAGATAGGTATAGGGTAATGTATACTTAAAAGATAGGGTATTTAACGCTGCATCAGATGCTGGTGAAATACGGGTTATATGTATTATATATATTGAGTTATCTCTGATTGAAAATTTTCAAATTCAAATGTATGTTATAAATAACAGTTATCTTCAAATCGTATTGTATTTGTAACAGTATGTATGAATTTTTACGCTCTATGGGGTAGTGAAAACCGCATGTTTCTATCTTGCATGTCTTTAAAGATATCGGAATTTTTCTAAAGCGCTCCAATCGTAATTTTTTCTACAAAATGACGAACAAATCCGAAACCGTACGAGCTAGCCCCAATATGTTGTCATCATGTGGCCCTAAAATTGAATGTGTAATTCAAAAAGCTAATAATATATAGTGTGTTCCATTTAAAAAAAACATAGTTTGTGTCGACTTTCGGTATAACCGGAAGTGCAGGCTAATTGAAAATATAGTAGTTAGAAAGATTAGTATCAAAAACGTGCGGATACCAATTTTCAGAATTTAAATTGATGTAGTTCTCCAGAAACGTCTAATAGGCCACTAACCGTGAAGAACCCTGTATAATGGAAACAATGTACCATATTTTCTCAAAATAACTTTATTGTTTGAAAAACTACAACAATTTTCCGAAAGTAAACTTAAATGTCCCCAAAAAAGTGGTCCGATTTTCCTGGCCAACGAACTTCCTCAAGCTACTTATTTACCCACCTACCAAGATATAATTACTCACAAACAGCATTTTGACAAAACTCACAAAAAGTGTTTTCATAAAAATATACCAACAATGACGAAGTTGTATATAATTTACTTTTGATGAAAAACGTATTTAAAGTACAGAAAAATACTCTAAAAATATATGTCTTCAAGTAAACCCCCTTAACGTGAACCACTAATTAGTATTAATTATTGAAATATTGAATATAATTCAAAAAGACAGTGTGGGCGAAAACACGATCTGATTGGTGAAGAGGTTTATGACGTCACGATCCGGTACATCTCCGAGATTCGCCATTTAACCTTGTCGTGTTTTCATTTGTGTTTGCATCGAATTCTGAGCAGTCTTATCATAATTTTAAGTAAGTGTTTAGTGTATAATATAGGTTCAAAAGTATTAAGTTGTGTTTAATCTAGTTTAGTGCGTGACTGTGTGATGGCTTCAGCAGATTCAGAATCACAATACGAGAATGTGAAAGACATAACAGTGCCTGGACATAAATATTATAAGTGCTATATAGTGCCCAAATGTACTTCCACAACAATAACTACCCCCAACAAATTCTTCTTTAATGTACCTAAGGATGAGAAAATCAGGAAGAAATGGTGTTTAGTTATGAAGAGGAACTTGAAAAGTCCAGTTAGTGTAAAATCTACTTTGCACATCTGTGAAGATAATCATACAATACAAACATCACCGTCAGGTTTTTACCTGCACCCAGCCGACAGCATTGTCTTCATAACTTTCAGGAGCAGATCTACAACAAATATCATATTGTGCTTGGGCAAATCCAACTTCTGTAGCCATACTATACAGTTTTTAAAATAATTAATACGAGTATATAGATATTAACAATAATATAAGTTGATAACAATAACTATCCGGTACACGTAAGTCGCATAAACGCTAATGGTGACATGAGGATCTCTGTGTGAGTAAGCGAGACTCCTTTTGTCCGATACCGGATCGTGACGTCACAGTAGGCTGTCTTTGATTACGGCTGCGTTTTGGCGCGGAGACAATTATTTTGATTTTATATATTTTTTACAGGAAAATTATTAGTTAAAAATTTAAATTTTATATGGCAATTGATTTTATACAATGTGGGGAATTGAATAAGAGAATAAAAAAATGTGCAGATTCCTCATTGTTTCAGGAAACTGCATAACATTTTTTTAAATAACTTATTAAACATTTATTATTACCTTCCAAAATTTCACAAAATGTTTTTAAACAATGATTTCTGCAGAAACACACAAAAACAGTGCTGCAAATTGAATCAAAACTTCGACATAGCAGTGATATATCATTCTACTTACAAAGACATCCTCATCGAATGAATTTAGGGCCCATGACATGATCACAAAGAAAATATTTGTATTCATGTACCTAAAAACTTTTGAAAAGTTACTCGAGTTTGTTAGAAAAATGTTAATTTTCACCAAATCACCCCTTACCACCTGAAGCGATCTTACCCAAAAACAATTCGAAGCGTCCCTTTGTCCGGTGCTAACTAGACACAACATTTGAAGATGATATTTCAATTCGTTCGAAAGTTATTGCGCCTATCAACAGACAGACGTACGCGCCGACAGACCGACAGACCGACCCACCGACTGACAAAAAAATTTCGTTCCAGAATCAAGTTTCCTATATGTCAAGATTTTCTACGGCGTTTTAGCAAAGAAACATTCAAAATTTTTGTCAACAATATTCCACCCTCACACATTTAACCCGTAGTCTAATTTCAGCACAGAATAGCAGATGTTTGATAAAACTAAAACGTTTTTAATAAATAAACTCTAAAACGTTATATTACTCGAGTTTTAACGAAAAAAATTCAATTTTCACCAAATCACCACTCATTCATCCCCTACCCCCTAAAGCGATTTTACGAAAAACAATCCGAACCGTTCTTTTGTCGAGTGCTAACTGTATACCAAATTTGAAGACTATATGTGTGTGTTTTATTTCTTTAACGTCGGCCTATTTCCGCGACTATGGCCAATCACCGACGCCAGGGAGCAGTTTCACCTCACCATCCTGGAAATTTTGCCGAACCCCTGCCTTTCTGTAAGGAGGGTAGGGATCTTTAACGTGCTCAACATCGCATGGACACGGGACCGACGGCTTTACGCCCCCTCCGAAGAGGGGAACGTGCAGACATTTAACTTGGTCAAATACAATGCCAGAACCTCGGTTGATTATTAATGTTACAGTTAGTACTAAAAACGTGAAAGGAGAACCCTGGGATCGAACCCAGTACCCTTCGGTTCAGAGGCACACGTTCTTACCTCTGAACCACCGAATCTCTAAGACGATATCTTAATTCGTTATAAAGTTATCGTGGGTACAAACAGACAGACATATAGTCCGATAGACCGACAGACCGGGGAGATCGACAGACCGCCAGACTGACAGACCGACGGACAAAAAAATGCATTCCCAAATAATGTTTTTTAGTGCATTTTCTTAGAAAAAAATCACTAATGGGGAAATCCATACTTTTGATTTTTTTAAATTTTTTTCAAGCAAGCGCTAACTAGGAACCCTGGAACCCATATCCGGGGTCAGTTTCAATTTTTTTATATATGTTTTGATACTTTTTACGACGTTTGAGCGAAAAATTTTTTTTGAAGTGTTTGTCGCCGACGCGATACTTCCACGCGTTGTGACGATCTGTAAGTAATTGTATACGGGACCTCGATTTTTTTAAGAATTATATAAACGAAACCTCTCTTAATGCGTTATCTCCATGGCACTCTGCTATATAGTGGTAAACACGCCGTATCATAATTTTTGATATGTGCCAAAAATGTGAAACAATTAAAATTTCGCGAAAACGACGAACGCTATCAATTTTCAAAAAACGACTAGTTTAAGTTTTTTAGTTAATAGATTAATACAATTTCTGTTTATTAAAACTATATATAGCAGATAATTAAAGTACATTAAGAACATGGCTAGATATAAAATATAATCAGTTTGTTTAGTGGCGGAATTACTCAATACACACATAACCAAGAAAATCTACGACATTCAGATAAAAAAAAAGTCTGGACTCAGCAAGTGCGTTATAATAATGAATTTTCATAAAAATGTTTTAAATAGCAAATATGTGTTTTTTTAAGAAAGCAGACATCAAATTTGGTGATCAGTATAACATATGTAGTAAAAAATGTACCATATTTCATAAAAGTAATTTCACTGTTTGAAAATGTATTAAAAAAATTCGAAAATAAACTTAAAATGTTCCCGAAAAAACTAGTTTTCTGGCCAACGAACCTTATAGGTTAATAGCAAATTTAGCTATTCAAATTTGAGACATTCAATAAAAATTCGCTACCATAACGCACTTGCTGAGTCCCGAATTAATTTTCTTACAAACATGCATTATAATTTCGTGGTCGAAATTCCATACATTTAAGGTCAGCTCAGCAGTGATACTGACCGGGGGAATCCATCTGTCAAATTAAAACAAATCATTGTTTAATCTATTTCTACTGAGCAGATTTTCCTGGATAACGAACTTGTCCAAGCCACTTGCAAAAGTACGTACCAAATTTGATCAAAATGGGTCCATTATTTTTTGAGTTATCGGTGTGACACCTATATATATATATATATATATATATATATATATATATATATATATATATATATATATATATATAAACATATAAATATTGAAACTGACCCGCTATATGTGTTCTCGGGGGCCTAATTAGTGGTCATTTGAAGGAATAAGAATTAAAAAGTCGGGATCTCCTCATTAGTGAATTTTTTTTAAGAAAATTTACTAAAAAGGACAAAAAGTTAATCTGGTTACCATTTGAACCGCGCATCACAAGGGGTCTCGAAAGCATTTTTCTGGACGCAGCAGTGCGTTATGGTAGGGAATTTTGATAACAATGTTTTTAATAGCAAATATGTCTTTTTTTAAAAAAGCAGGCATCAAATTTGGTTACCAGTATAATCTATATAGTAGAGACAATGTACCAGTATTCATCAAAATAACCCTATTCTTTGAAAAGTTTCCGAAAATAAACTTGAAATATTCCCGAAAAAACTGGTTTCCTGGCCAACGAACCTTGGGTTAATAGCAAATTGAGCTCTTGAGATTTTAAACATTCATTGAAAGTTCTGTACCGTAACGCACTGGCTGCCTCCGGATTTTTTTTCTTTCTTACAAACATGCATTATATTTCGATGGAAAATGCACAAATGCCAAAGTGCATTAATCTAAGGCGTGTTCGATAAAAAAAGGAAAATTTGTATCACCAACGACTTATGGGCCAGCCTGTAATTGTAAAAACATAAGATGCAGCTCAAGACACCGTATAGTTAACGTGTTCAATTTTTTTCGCATCTTGCATAATAACGGATATATTATTACTACCTTTACCGTAGAAATGCGCCACCCTGTATGTATGAGAACATTAAAACTGAAACTAACGCCGGGTATGGGTTCTAGGGGTCCTACAACGCGCTCATTTGAAGAAATATTTTTTTTATTTAAAATTCGCGATCTCCTCATTAGTGACTTTTTTTTAATTCACTAAAAAGCTGACTTTTTTCACCAAAAAAAAAATTAAAAGATTTGTTAGGAAGTACAACGATAAGGATAAAGTCACTAAAATGTCAGGTATCTATAAAATAATTTAAAAAGATTGTAATCTTAAATACGTTGGGCAAAGTAGAAGAGCTGTTGAAACCAGATTTAAGGAACACCTGGCACAGCTGAGATAAGGATGATAATCAATAAATAATAAAGAAAACCTTAAGTTTATCAAAAGTGTTGGACAATCCGTGAAATTAGACGCCTGCGAGAGTATTTGTATCTCTAAGGCCACAAACAGCAAAGTTTGTTTAAACCCGGCTCTGAAACTTTCTAATAATTCACTGTCCTTCACAAAAAGGATGCTGAAACCACGTGGGAGAAAGTATAAAAGAATTTCGAGAGAGACTTCCGGTAATAAAAATAAAAACATAAAATTAGAAAGTTTGTTTGTGATCTCTCAACATACATATATATGTCTGTATGTATGATCCCAAAGAGCAATAAATCAAATTTACTAATAAATCCAGCAGATGTAAATAGCTTTAAACAATGGATCATCACTAAATTAACCAAGGCTGAAATAGAACACACCATTGGTAACGACATCAGCAAACTGAATAATATCATCACAACCACAATAACTGAAGCTCAAAGTCAGCACTGCTCAACAAATTAAAGGGAAGAAAAACTAAGCAGGGAGACCAAACTGCTCATAGAAAAAAGAAGGGATATGAGGTCAAAAAGCTATGCGTCTGAAGAAGAATTAAGAGAAATAAATAAACAAACTTCAAAAGGCATCCGACGCGACGTAAGAGCTTTTAGACACAAACAAATAAAAGATACCATAGAGAACAACAAGGGTATGAAAGTTCTACGTAGAAAGCTTGACAATGGAAAGAGACAAATAATAAAACTTAAAAATGCACAAGGGCACACATCAACGAACCGGAAAGATATTCTATATATAGTGGAAGAGTTTTATGGAATACTATATAAAAGCCAAAGTGATATAAGTCTACATCCAGAATCTGACATACTAACCCGTAAAAAAGGTGTAGTTAACCAATGCTCGGAAATACTGATTGAAATATCACTAAATGAGATTAAACTAGCCCTGAAAAAGATGAAAAATCAAAAATCGCCCGGAGAACACTGCGTGGTTTCCGATGCGATAAAGACTGGTGGTCCTTGCTTGCTCCAAAAAATCAAATCTCTTTTCAACCGTTGTCTCTTCAATAGCACGATACCAGAAAAGTGGCACAACACCATCGTAATACTGGTCCACAAGAAAGGAGACATCTCGAACCCAGAAAAATACAGGCCGATAAGTCTACTTAGCCACCTCTACATATTATTTAGTAGAATAATTACCACACGACTTGAAAAGAAGTTGGACTTCGTCCAGCCAGTGGAACAAGCCGGTTTTCGAGGTGGGTTGATCATCTCCAGAGCATCAGCGTCAAAACAGTGATTGAAAAGACCATCGAATATGGCAGACCTCTTCTCCTTGCTTCTCTGGATTTCCATAAGGCTTTCGACACTGTGGAGCTGGACGCAGTGTTGCAGTCTCTACAAGCATGCCGTATTGACTATCGCTACACCAAACTAATTTACAATATATATATATATATATATATATATATATATATATATATATATATATATATATATATATATATATATATATATATATATATATATATATATATATATATATATATATATATATATATATAAATGCGACTCTTGTGGTACAACTACATGAAAATACGAATATTATAAAAATTTTGAGAAGAGTACGCCAGGGAGATACGACGTCTCCAAATTTGTTTATTACCGTCCTGGAATATGTGTTCAAGAAGCTACATTGGGGCTAAGAAAATAATAGACCGCCAAGGCCTGTCAAACTTACGGCTTGCAGACGACCTTGTCTTACTGGCTGATAACTTGGAAGATATTAGAGTGATGCTACAGGAACTTCAGGGGGCCTGTGCAACAGTAGGTCTAAAAATGAACATCGGAAAAACAAAATTTGTGACAAACCTCGTCCCTAGTAACAACCTAATTATTGAAAACTCTGAGGTGGAATGGATAGATAAATACACATATTTGTGCCAGGAGATAAGCATATCCAAAGCCAACCAAACATGCGAGATAAACAGAAGAGTTATACTCTCCTGGGTGGCTTACGGCAAATTTGGAGACGTTTTCAGAGGCGACCTTCCAAGATGCTTGAAAAGAAAAGTTTTAAACCAATGTGTTCTACCGGCTATGACCTACGGCGCCGAAACACTAACCCTTACCAACGCTTCTGCTAAGAAACTAAAAGTAGCACAGCGCAAAATGGAGAGGTCGATGCTTGGCGTTTCGTTACGTGACCACATTAGAAATGAAGAATTACGCAGAAGAACAGGAGTGACTGATGTGGTCATACATGTGGCAAAACTCAAATTGAAGTGGTCGGGACATGTGGCTCGCATGCACAGAAAATTACAAAAAACTGGATTCGTAGCGCTCAAGATAGAAAAGAATGGACTGAACTAGGGGAGGCATATGTCCAGCAGTGGACGCAGAGGGCTGATGATGATATATGTACTTGAAAACATATAAAGTCTCAAAATGACCTTGGATGGGGTTCTAGCAGCTCTAAAGAAGAAATTATTTGAAAATTCGTTAAAAATATTTCTTATACCTTATGCGTAAAATGGTTCCATCCAAAATCGATTGCCGTGGTATTTTGTGAATAACTAGTTAGGCTGTTAACTGAAATAATATTTTTTTTTAATACAACTAAATAAATATTTCTTTAACCATATCCATTTACTAATTAAAAATAATATTGTAGATTGCGGGCGCAGTTTCAGAAGGTCCAGACAACCTAGAGATATCGGCTTCGGCCGTATCATACACGGGAAACAAAGTACAAGAGGTTCCTGGCCTTGGCAGGTAATGTTACACATTTTTTTAATTATTACTATTAAATAATTTAACCAGTCAGGCTACAATCGTTATTAAATATTTCAACTAGTTTTACTAAACCACAGCGTCTTTATGTAAATGCGTCATTTGCATGTATTAACAATCAAAAATCTTTCATACAGTTCTAAGCCATGTCATGATTAGTCTACAGCAGCGGTTCCCAAAGAATGGGTCGAGACCCCCTGAGTGGTCGCGTTAAGGAACTAGGGGTCGCAAAAGGATTCCCAAAATCAAAAGACAACTTATCTAGAGCTTTATTTTTATTATCTTTTGCATCGTAAGTAAAATACAGCATCTTAATATATTAAGTTACGCAATTAATGAATGGAAAATTTTCGGGACGCAGCAAGTGCATTATTGTAGAGAACTTTCATAAGATTTGTCACTAGCAAAAAAAAAAGTTCCCAAAAAAATTATTCATAAAAGTTATTATATATAACAGTCTCACTAGCTGAAAAATAGTTCTCAGAAAAAGTAAACAACCAGTTAAAAGAAAAGAAATATAAAATATGTGTGTATTTTGTTTCTTCAACGTCGGCCTATTTCCGCGACTATGGCCAATCACCGACGCCAGGGAGCAGTTTCACCTCACTATCCTGGAAATTTTCAAAATATCTTCTGCACTACTTCTTGACCTCTTTGCATCAAGAAAGCTTAACCGTCGTATTCAATATTCAATTGGTTTTATTAGCCACATAAAATATTGTATTCTTGTGCTCTCCTTTGATCACCAGTAGCACCTAAAAATAATTTTTTAAATGCTTATAACTTTTTTTTGTTTTAACGTAGAGATTTGAATTTCGGCGTGTGGGATAATTTTGATAGTAGAAACGTATTTGCCAAATTGGGTTGTCATAGCTTTGTTATTTTTGGAGGTACAAAAATTTTGCGAAGGGAAACCCAAAATTTTCCTGAAAAAACTATTCCAATTTTTCTGGACAAAGAACTTATCCAAGCCACTTACAAATGGAAGGCGCCTACCAAATTTCATCAATTTCAATTATTCGATTAAAACAGTTCTACAAAATGCCTCGAAATAAATTAGACAACGTTGTTGCATATCCATATCACCGGTTGCTATGTAGACAGCTAATATAAAAATGTATCATCACCTACGAAATGTTTCTACATTGTATTTTTAGCGAATTTTTATTATGGATTAGTCATTGTATTTGTATTTCCCAAAAATCAAAATTTAAAACTAAATAATTAAGTCAGATATTATGTTTCATTATGGCGAATCGATAAATGTGTATTTTTCCCCTCAGGGCTCGTCCGCGGCCCTGCATCCCTGAGAGCACTGCAACCATTGGTTGATTGCGCATACAGTCTTACTCCACCCATTCCAAAATTACTGTGCCTTGAACTAGCCTGCACAGCGATTGGTAGGGTGAAATTTTATATTGCTCTGTCTCCAGTCTAGACTGACCGTAGATCAGTTGTCTTTTGCGGTCCAGAGATTTACACTCGCACAAGATGTGCGGGCTGATTCCTCCCCCTCGCCGCAGAGTCTGCATGCGAGGTCCCCTTCGAACCGCCCCATTTTATGCAGGTGTTTCTTGACGTCCATGTGTCCCGTCAAGAGACATGTTGTGTTTCTGAGCTGTCCTCTGCTAAGATTTAGCAGCTCCACAGCTCTCTTTGAACTGGGTCCGTCAATTATTGACTTCCCATGTCTGAGCCCTGGACAGTCCGCACAGTACACCTTGTGTTGGTTTCTGACCCAGGACTTAATGGCTCCCCTGGCAGTGCTTTTTGTCACGCCCAGAGCCGGTTCTGGTCCCATAAATGGTTCTGCTGACCCTCTCTTTGCGAGACTGCCAGCTTCTACATTGCCTTTGACCTCCGAGTGACCCGGCACCCAGATGAGGGTCACCTCACTCTGCCCACCCAGGTCGCTCGTCTCGTCTCGGCACTCACTCACCAGCCAGTAATTTACCCGTGGGCTACTTACTGCCTTAAGGGCTGCCTGGCTCTCTGTGGCTATGAGGATCCGCTTGTTGGTATAGCCCCTCCTCTTGTTCTCCCGCACACAGTGCAGAATGGCGTACATCTCGGCCTGAAACACCGTTGCATGGGTTCCGAGGGAAATACTATGACTTACCCAAATGTGTAATTACGAAGTTTCTAGCAAAGCAGCTCCTTTAAATACAATAAAGATTAATTATATATATATATATATATATATATATATATATATATATATATATATATATATATATATATATATATATAATACTTAAAAATAAGTTCATCGTTAGATCGTGTACTACGTAGACACAAAAATCATCATACAAAAAGCATTAATAATGAATGAGTTTACTGATCGCAATGATCTTGTAAGTTCTGGTATATCTTATATAAAAACTAATAGAATACGTAATTGAAACAACACATTGTAATTACATCACCTAGGTCAAAAAAACTTGGTAATCCTACACACTAGCTCTCCCAACTAGCAAGCTTATTACCTACACGAATTTCTGCATTCAAGTTTACGGACTGTTGCCCTTATTTTCTCGAAATCAACTTTAAGTTTAATACATACTATGATTGAATTGTTATTTTATGCCGGTGAACTATAGTATACAATTGACTGTTTTATGGTTACTTCATTACTTTCTTGCATTAAAAAAAACATTGATGCAGCAAATACTTTATGATAACCAATAAGGAATTATTTTATTTAAAAAAAGGCGGGACGCAGCAAATGCGTTATGGTAGTGATTTTTTATTAAATGCTTCAAATTTGATTAATTCAACTTTATATAAACTTAGAAAGTTACATTTTTGTATATAGGAAGGCCTTTCTCAAGGAAACATACGTACCAAATTTCATTAAAATAACTTTCTAATTTTCGGAGAAAAATTTTTTTTCAAAAAAAATCAAAATTTCAATAACTCAATTTTCCATAAACCTAGAAAGTTGAATTTTGGTACGTAGTAAGGCCTTACCAAAGACAATATACGCACAAAATTTCATTACAATATCTTTGTAATTTTTAGAGAAATTTTTTTTTTGTAGGTAAACTGAAATTTTTTCAAGAAAACCTTGTCCGATTTTCCTGGCTAACGAACTCAGCCAAGCCATTAATAAAAGACAGGGACCTGCCAAGTTTCATTGAAATCGGTTAATTATTTTTTATGTTATTGGTTGGATACATACATATATATATATATATATATATATATATATATATATATATATATATATATATATATATATATATATATATATATATATATATATATACAACTAGATCCCTAGATCCCATATCTGGGGTCAGTTTCGATTTTTCTATGTATATATATATATATATATATATATATATATATATATATATATATATATATATATATATATATATATATATATATATATAAACATAGAAAAATCGAAACTGACCCCGGATATGGGATTTAGGGGTCTAGTTCGCGCTCATGGAAAAAATTTTTGCAAAGTCTCACCATCGATACCTCTCTATTAGTGAATTTTTTTAAAATAAAAATTCACTAAAACTAAATTAAAAATACTTATGCAGGTAATAATAATAAGATATCAATGTATATTGTAAAATAAATAATGATATAGCAAGTTTGTGTCAGTTTCTCGAAGCTTTTAAAAATGTAATGAGCGTGTATTAAAAGATCTCTCAAAGCAAAGCAGCCATCAATAAATCCATGTTACTCATCACTTTTAGAGCCCCAAGACAAGCAATTACTCACAAGGCTGCCCAATAAATTCGGAAAGGCAAATTGAATGCAAACGCTTCTTTATAATATTTCGTTTATTTCCAGACTTAAATATAGGAATTTGGTAATTATGTTTCTGCTGTTTGGGGACCACATGTTTTTCTCGAACCGAACTATGCACAAACTCAAGCAAATATGTTGGTTCGAACTTCTGAAATGGTATGTCTACGGTCACACTCGAACTTCTTAAAATTTCAAAATCGAACATCGAACTAACCAAAATTTTTCAGTATTCATATACCACTTCCTGAAATACAAAATTGAGGTATATTGTAGCATACAATATTTAGTATGAAGAAGATATCTATTCCTTTTGCAAAAAGGAAAGGTTCAACAAAATTTGCAGGTTGATTGTGTGAAAATGAATTCTGGTACTGATGTCAGTTGTGAAGATGGGTCAACATTAAATCAAGAACCCAACAATTATATTGAAAAGTTTGTAGATATCTAGATCTATAGCTAAGCTCGTTTATATATACCGTTTGTCGTTTGGTATTATCTAGACAGTTTTAACAGTCTTTTAGAGCGAGGGAGTTAAAGTTGAGTATAATAGTTGTTATATAATAACCACTTGAAATTTTAACTGTGTATTGATTGAGATTATTTAATTTTGTTTTGGATAGATGTTAATAGTAATAGTAATTTTTATTTTGCAAATGAATCATACAATGTATTATATGAAAGCTTTGCTTGTGCATGTGATAAATACAATTTCAACATAAATGTCCAATAATAACGCCAAAAGTATTTGGAAGCTGTCACCTTAAAATTTCCTTAAAGAAATTAATTTAAAAAACACAGGTATCCTTTTCACCAATACTTCTGCCAGATTCACATTATTCAAACTCTATTTTACATATATAAAACTTCTCCATTCATAATTTTATCAGCCAAAAATACAAATATTATATCCTTACAACAAATTTTGATGTGTGATTGACAATTTTTGTGAAATAAAGCATGTTCAATGTTTTAATTTTTTGAAGCTTTCAGTGCCTGTAGTGTTTAATTTTAAAGTATTTTTGAAGAACGAACTTCAAGCTATTTTTGAGAATCACGTATTACGAAGTTCGAACTACCTTGACATCGCCGACGCGTACAATTTTTCGAACCTAAGGTTCGCACCCCTTTAGTAAAAAATCTCTGGACGCAGAAAGTGCGTTATGGTAGCGAATTTTCTTTAAAATATTTTTTATAGCAAATATCTTTCTTTGATGAAAACAGGCATCAAACTTGGTTGCCTATATAGTAGAAACAATGTATCATATTTCATCGAAATAAATTTATTGTTTGAAAATATATAAACATTTTTCAAAAGTCTGGATGCAGCAAATGTGTTACGGAAGTGAATTTCCATAAAAATGTTTTTAATAGCAAATGCGAGCAGGCATCAATCTGATTATCGGTATAGCCTATGTAGTAGAAACAATGTACTATATTTTATCAAAATTACTTATGGTTTACAAAAATTTTCCGAAAATAAACTTAAATGTTGGTTTCCTAACTAACAAAGCTTATGTTAATAGCAAATTGAGTTATTGAAAGTTGAAGGATTTAATGAAAATTCGGTAAATCTGCAGATTAGCTCCCGAACGCTTTAAAAAAATTGTTTTCAGAAATATTACTAGGACCCCACCTGGATGCATAAACCACAAGAAAAATTTCTGGTTCACACTCCCCAAGCAAGTTACAGCACTGGGAGTGAATAGGGGTGCTGGGCGGGGTAGGTAGTAAAAAGGAAATATGGGCAGAAAAAGCTAAGAAAACTGCTTAAAAGTTGTCTATTTGAAGCCATATCCCCATTTAACCCCGCCTACACGAGGGGGAAGGAAAATGCCTACAACGAAGCAGCCCCACCACCCCCCTCCCCCGCTTCGACTTGCGGTAGGGTTGGGGGTGGCTGCTTCGTCGCGGGGATTTTCCTTCCCCCCTCGCGTGCATACAAGCACCCTCATTGCACAAACCACTAGAAAAATTTCTTGTTCATGCCCGCCAAGGAAGTTACGGCACCTGGGGGAATAGAGGTGCTGTGTGGGGTAGGCAGGGTTTAAGGGGGATATGGCTTCAAGATGTGAAAAAGACAACTTTCAAGCCAGTTTTATTCGCATTTTCTCCTAAGATTTTCTTATTACTACCTACCCCGCCCAGCACCCCTATTTAATCCTGGTCCCGTAACTTCCTAGGGGGGGTGTGAACAAGGAATGTTTCTTGGGGTTTGCGCATCGGGGGGTGGGGGGGTGGTGGTTTGGGGGTTTATGTTATAGGCAAGTTTTTGAAAACAGTTTTGGAAAAACGTTCTGGAACTAATCTGCAAAATTACCGAAAATTCTCTACCAAAACGCACTTACTGCGTCCAGATTTTTTTCTTATAAGCGCATCATATTTCGATAAAAAATGCAAAAATGCATTAACAAATTTGTTCTACGAAAATTAGCTAAAAAATTATAGACCGTTAAACCATAAACTTCACTAAACCTACAATTAAATATCCAAAACAGCATCAACTTAACTAAACTGACAGGCAAACCATCAAAGAAAAGGTCTATTTGTAATGAATATTTTGTTAATATTTTAGTAAAATAAAGGCAATGACGGTTGAATATGAAACAAGCGTTTGCAGAACACTCTTCTTGCAACATTTTCTTTTCACAATCGGTATTTGTTTCACATTCTTTGCCTAGACATTGCCAATTTTGACGTTTAAAATTGCGAGTTTGACGTTTTGAGGAAAACTCCAAAATTTGTTTCTTTAACTGCCCATAACTTCGTTGTCTTTAAAGCTAGAGACGTAAATGTTGGTACAGAGTTCACTCTTTATAATACAAACAAGCGTGTTAAATTTGGTTGCCCTTACTTTATTATTTACGGAGATATGAATTTTTTTAGAAAGACAACACAACATTTTACTAGAAAATTTGGTCCGATTTCCCTGGATAACGAACTTATCCAAGCCACTTGCAAAAGGAAGATACTCATCAAATTTGATCAAGATCGGTTCATTATTTTTGAGTTATCGGTAGGATATATATATATATATATATATATATATATATATATATATATATATATATATATATATATATATATATATATATATATATATATATATATATATATATATATATATATATATATATATATATACAGATCTCTTCATTAGCGAATTTTTTTAAATTCGCTAAAATTAATAAATTATATGGTTTCGCCAACAGCTGACGTAATTTCATCTTTAAATATAATTAATAAAACAAATGAATATTTGAGTGTGTACTATGCATTGTCCATTAGACATATAGTTACATACTTCCATGTTATTTTTCATCGACACAACCAATATTCAATTTTATTCATGTGCCAACACCAACCTAAAGCGCTAGCTACAGGTACTTCGAATACTTGACTACCACGTAGATACTAGGGTCGACAGACTTCTAGTTTGTAACTTTCATGGAACTTGTAACTTAGTAAATGGAGTCACGAAGTGAAAAGTCACGGTTTGCCAATTCGAGTAACGAATAAGTACTCGCAACTTCAGGTATTTTGAGTAGGAGATACTCAATAACGAATAATTGCACTGATGACATGCCTATAATGCAGAAAGTCGCATCTGCGGGAACATATCAGCTTAGAAGAACTAGAGTATATATTACACTTTCTATATAAACAGACTAAAATCCATACCTATACAGACTAAAATAAACAGTGCGTTTGGCACCCTTCATGCACATAGACACCATTTTTTTCTTTTAGCTGCTTTGCCTTTGTTAACTTATTTACCTTTAAACGTCGTCGCTGGCCCAGTGCAGTAAGTAAAAAATGATTTTTTCCACAATTTCTCAATTTTTTGCTTACTATGTTACATGCGCCTTTCCCAATGGTATGTCATCTTGGGAGGTTTCCTTCCCCCCCCCCCGCATGGCTTCAACCACCGTCGATGCATTACCCACATAAAAAAATTCGGAACCCCTAAGAAAATTCGGGGACCTGGGATGAATGTAGAGTAGATAGAGTTTGGAAAAGGCAGCTTTTAGTAGTCCGACTAAGCTTTATCCGCGTTCGGTTTACATGTGTACACATTATTATTAAGCTTTATCCACAATTTCCACTTATTTCTTTTTTATCGTCCTCGACAAGCACCCCTATTCACCCATGGTCCCATAACTATCTTGGGGAGTTATTTGCAAGAAATTTCAATTGTAGTTTCTGCATCCAGGGAGGTTCTAAGCATGTTTCTGAAAAAAAATCAAAAAACCCTCCGGGAGATAAACAAAAATTCTCCAAATAAACATACCTTTTTAAAACACTTAAGGTTCCTATATCTCACATAATATATGTTTCAATTCAAAGGTTTCAATACTGTTTGATCTTGAGTACAGATTGAGCATATTCCACATAATACTTTGCATGAATGCTGTATTATGATTATTACTGTTATATATTTGATATCAGCATTCCTGGCAATGCCATTATCTAAAACAACAACAGTGCTAGATATTTTTAAATAAAATTAGTTGCTGCTAATATTTGGTAAACATTCGTTTTGACAATCAAAATGAAGCACTCACCTAATTATGTAATAGTAAACGTACACTTATTTCACAATATGATCAAACAACTTTGTTGTTTTCGGCAATGATTTAATTCACAAGCTTTTCATATAAACTAAAATTATTAGTCGGAAAACAACCTATTTTCTCATTAACCGATTTTTGTTTTGTGGTATTAAAGTATTAAATTGATATGAGATATGACGCTAAATAAACAAAGCGCTGCTTTAAGAATGCAACATGACAATAAGCTACTAGCAATTGAACTTAGACAAGGGAAGTGTCTAAGCAATTTAATTTTTGACCACCTGACCAAGAATCGTCTCGTTGGTCATTCCAAAATGCCAAATCTAGAGATAAATTTGCCTAGACTAAATTCACAAAAAATCTTATAATTGTAAAAGTTTTATTCAGTTTATAAGGTTTTTATTTAGTGTTTGTTTCGATCGCAACTTAAAATCAGGCTTGGACTCTTTAGCTGCCGATTTTACCATATTCCTTTTTTTAATAGCAACTCAATTCTAGAAATAAATATTCCCGTAATTTTCCTAACGATGGGGAGCTCCCAAGTGTGACTATAAAAATTTTGAAACTGACAACTCTGATTGTTTTAATTTATCAGGCAGATTTTCTAGCTTTCCAACATTCAAAGAAAACAATCTAAGACATCCGTTATGTCAACCGCTTCCACGCATATTAAACAACGTCTTAATAAACTTTTAGGAGCGTGTCGTAGCTTCTAAATTTCTTGAATTCAGGATAACTCAAATTTGTGTTTAGAGAAACGCCTCAAGATTAACATATGGGAAGGCCTTTGAATGCTATATCTGTGTTACAAATTTCATTCCACTTACTTGAATAATTTAAAAAATATAGCGTTTTTTAAAAATGTTTTCCGTGATTTTCCACCGAAAATACTTGAGAATAAAGGCTGATTAACGAAGTCGACTTCGATTTTCGCCCAGACAAGATTTTTGCCAAGTTTAATTGAAATCAGGTTAGTATTAGTATAAAATTCTAACGGACCTTGGTTGTGGGTTCTAGGACCCAAATTCGCGCTCATTTGAAGAAAATTTTATAAAAGCTTTTCATCGTGACCTCTCTATTAGCGAATTTTTCTTAATGAAAATTTCCCAGAAATATGAATGCGACGTATGCGCCTGTTTCCCAGACACTAGAATTTTAAATCTGCATTTTGCATTTGACAGATAATGATATAATTTTCGAGTTCCAGGCGATTTCTTACTTCTTGCTTTAATAGCAGTCATCTATAAGAAAATTAGCCCGCATAAATACCCTGTGCACCCTCACAATATTTTAAACTATATATGAGACTATTTTGACACCAATTGATTTTTAACTCGTCTAAGTTTTGCAGACGGAATACCCACCCGATTATAAAGCACCCTGTATGGTATGCGCAGAGTCCTCTTAAGGTATCTGGATAAAGATAAAGATAATGGTTACCACCACCTGCAAAACAATACTTGTTTACGTTGTTTGTATAAAGGGCAGCGGGCGGTGTAATCTTTAATTCAAAAAATATTAATTAATAAACAAGTCCAGATGCAGCAAGTGCGGTGGTGAAGTTTCTAGCACCATACATTGTTTCGATTACTTTAAACTCTTTTTCTTGTAACATAGAAATCTAAATTTTTGTATACGGTTTACTTTTTATAACGTAAAGAAAATCCAAAATTTCCGAAACTTGGTCGGATTTTCTTGGCTAACAAACCTATCTAAGCCACTTGCAAAAGGAAGGTACATACCAAATTTCATCAACATCGGCCCATTATCTTTTGTGTTCTTGGTGTGATTTATATATATATATATATATATATATATATATATATATATATATATATATATATATATATATATATATATATATATATATATATATAAATATACAGGGTTTTTCACGATAGCCGTGCATTAGAAGTTTATGAAATTACTTGATATCCTAAATTTTGAAATTTTGGCAGCGGTCACAATTCGTAATTGTCTTTTATTCTAAAGTATTTTCAAGGTCACATCTCTTCTGGTTAGACCGGAAGTAGCCATCAACTTTGCTAAGTTAAATAGAATGCCCTATTTTTTATTTTATTGCATATTCAAATTCACCATAACATTTTGTGAAGATTTATATTAGGCTTTGTTATCCATATCTTCAACTGTTTCAAATATATTGTGATTTCTTTGTATTTCGGTGATTTTACAACCTTATTTATAATAGTTTGTATTTCACATGTTTTTAAAGATAAAAGGCACAAATTTATAATTTAGTAACTTGTGGGAGAGAGCTTTCATATTATGTGCCTTAACTTTATCTGTGTCATACAGAGTGTTTAAAATTTAGTTACTAACTTAGACATATTCAACGTGGCAAAAGTATTTTTTAAAATAGAACACCCTGTATATTATTAAAAATTCGAATTCTAAATTTAATTCTACACCGGTTTGATATAAGTTTTTCTATACCTATCTTCAATATGTTGCTTGTTATTAGCATTTTTAGGTAACAACCTCCCCTTCTAAAGAGTACATGTTAGACTACACAACAAATGCAGCTGTGATTGTCAGTCAGATAACAAAAGTGATATCATTTCATTAAAATATTTAATGTAATTATGAAGAAAAAAATTTAAAACAAATATTAACAATAAACAAAAAACTGAACAAAGACAAATAAAAAAAGTTAATTCAAATTTAAATGCTACGATCTCTATAAATGTTCTATGTGACCACCATCTTGGTCAAGGCACTGCAAAATTCTACGGTTCATCTCATTCGTAGTAGCTCTTTTGATTTCATTTGTATCTAAATCTCTAAAAGCTCTAATTACACGATTTAAAAGATCCTCTGTACTTTGCACTGTTGTGTCATAGACTTGACTTGTTATACGCCCCCAGAGATAAAAATCGGCAGGTGTTAAATCAGGAGCGGGGAGGCCATCTCCAAGGACCGTTGGGCCCAATCCATTTGTCTTCAAATAATTGCGTTAAGTGCCAGTAAACTTCACCAGTGGAGTGGGCAGGCGCGCCGTCAAGCTGATACCAGCAGCTTTGCCTTGTATCTAGTGGTAGCCTTGCCAGAAAATTACGGACAGATCCCCTTAATAGTTCCAAATACTTTTCACCGCTTAAATTTTCTTCGTAAATTTCATAAGAGGCCTTATTGTCCATAATAATGCAAAGCACATTAAAACTAAAATTTGTTTAAAAGCGTCCTTCTCTAAATATATTAGGGTTTTCACTTGCCCAAAAATGACTATTTCTCATATTCACAATTCCTTCCCTTCTAAATTTCGATTCGTCGGTCCAGATAATTTTAGAGGAAAATTCTCATATTGTTGAATATTCACAAACAGGTGTTCGCAGAATTCTACTCTTTTTAAACGGTCACCAGGTCGAAGTCCTTGTAGTACTATTTTTGAATATGGGTGCATCTTATGAGATTTCAATATTCAATGCACAGATGAACTTGATATTCCCAAAGCTCGAGTAGCTGCAGGAATAGAGCTACGCGGATAAACTTGAAAATAAGCCAAAACGTTTATCTCATTATCTTCATTTTCAGTTACTGGCTTTGGATCATATCGTGTAGTTTTGACACTTTCAGTCAATTCAAATCGTTCCTCTATCCTTGCGAATGTTCCTCTAGTCATTGCCGATAGCGTGGGATACCTCTCGTTAAACATCCTGCATGTTCTGCTTACAATCCGATTGCATTTCCCATGAATATAAAATAAATGTAAAATATCCATATTAGAGTACTCTTCGCAATTCTGAATTTTTATTGGCTTATTATTTCTATAACGTAAGTAATACAAACACACTCAGATTAACTTTCAAATATAAATGACGCCTTAGAATTCATGTGTTGTCAAAATTCTTTTTTCTGACAGCCACAGCTGCCTTTATTGTTCAGCGTGATGTATATTCTCTAGAAAGGGAGTTTGTTACCTAAAAACTATAGTAGCAAGTTACTCGTAAGAGATATGTATAGGAGAACTTATATGAAACCGGTGTAGAATAAAATTTAGAACTCAAATTTTTAATAATATATAGGGTGCACCATTTGAAAAAATGACTTTTGCATCATTGAATATGTGTAAGTTGGTCTTTAAATTTCAAACACTCTGTATGATACAGGTAAATTTTAGGTAGTTAATATGAAGGCTTCGTCCTAGAAGTTATAGTATTCTAAATTCCAGCCTTTTATCTATAAAAACATGTGAAATACAAAGTGTTATAAATGAGAATAGAAGTTTCGCAAAATGTAAAAAAATCAGAATATCTATGAAATAGTTAAAGATAGGGATAGAAAAGCCTAATATAAATCTTCACAAAATATTATGGAGAATTCTAATGTGCATTAAAAAATAGGGCATTCTATTTAAATAAGCAAAGTTGATGACTTCTTCCAGTTTAACCGGAAGTGATGTGACCTTGAAAATATTTTAAAATAAAAGAAAATTACGAATTGTGACCGCTGCCAAAATTTCAAAATTTATGATACCAGGGAACTTCATAAACTTCTAATGCACGACTATCGTGAAAAACCCTGTATATATATATATATATATATATATATATATATATATATATATATATATATATATATATATATATATATGTATGTATATATATATATATATATATATATATATATATATATATATATATATATATATATATATATATATATATGTATATATATATATATATATATATATATATATATATATATACATACATATATATATATATATATATATATATATATATATATATATATATATATATATATATATATATATATATATATATATATATGGTGCCAAACCAGATGGTGTATTAGAAGTTTATGAAGAACCAAACTGGATAGAAATCTGAAATTTAAATTTAGGCTGTGTTTACAAGTAGTCATGATCTTCATTGTGAAAATATTTTTGCCACTGCGGCGTTGCCACATCCATCCTTACCAGATATCAACTTTGGTTTATCAAGTAAAACATCCTGTATATTCTATTCTAAATATTTTTTATATCAAACATATTGCACCTATCTCAAGCTGTTGAGGAGATAAAAATGATTATTTAGGAAATTTGGCAACCTGCCTTCATTAATGAAAAAAATCTTCTCAGTTTTTAACTGCTGTTTATAAATAAGTTGATATATGATAATTTGTTATGAAAATCCGATTATTGCACACAAGATATCCACAAAAAAAAAGGTTTTTATAGAACATAGAAGGGAAAGTAATGCAAGATTTTTAAATGGAACATCCTATATTTTATAATGAGAGTAGCAATTGATTTTATATCTAGACTACTATGTAATGTTATACATATTGTCGATGGTGTTTGACCTATAAGGAAAAAACCAAAATATTGCAAGTAACATTTTTAAACTCCGCTGTATAATCCCAGTTTTTTATTCCTCAACAACCAGTTATCTGATTATCGGTAATACTGCATATTTGGGGCCAACTAATTTTACCTACGTCGACTGCTGATAGATAAAGTTTACTACTTTATATGCACTTTGATACTATATTTATCTTGTGGCAATTCGGTTTTACATTGTAGGAATTTGTTGTTGCCGAGTTACTGACATTATTAGTTCGTTGCTGGTCACATACGGTAAGTTTAGATTTTTATTTTTTCTGTTGCAAAATGCATGTGTTAGGTCTGTCTTCTGTTGTTTCCAACGTGTTGTGGTCAAGTCCGGTCAGATCAGGTCAGGTTATTCAGGCCTTCTTGGTAGAGTGTTTTGTGCATAAGTGACAAGAAAAGTGTTATACATTCAACCCCTAAACAAGCTGAGGGACCTGCAGCAAATAAAGGTTCAGAAGGGAGAAGAACATTATTCAGAGAAAATGTTAATGCTAATTGTGAAAAAGGCTGCTTATAGAAGTCCAACTAGGCTATTTTTGTCGATGTCCTTCTTTATTTCCTCACACCTATATATTTCAAGATATTTTCTTAAATTTAAATTCTCTTCGTAAAAGCAGATTTTTAGTTAGCGTTTCATCATTATGCAGAAGTGATTGAAGTGAAATTTGTGTTAAAACCCAGTTTCTTTAACGGAGTACGGATTTGCTCCGGCTCAGTAATGCCTTCCCTGGTAATTTTGCTTTCTGTGGTCCAAATAATTTTCTTCAGAAAATTTGGATCTTGTTGTGTCCGAATTAAGATCATCTCTTAGAAATTGACACGTTTTAGAGTATTATTTGGCTCGATAGGTTGGAGTGTTACAAATTTATAATTATGCATTCCGTGGTTATGTATAATTCTTTCTATAGACTTCTAAGCTCTTCCTAAGTCCTTTCCAGCAGAATGAAGTGACACATGGGGATATGCAGAAAATTTGCCAGGACAATTATTTGATTGTCCTTGTTACCCGTTTCAGGTTCTATTTGGAATCTTTGATTCTTTATGTGACGTTGTTGATGAAATTATCTTTTAATCTCATGAATTTCTTCTCCTTCATTGGAACTGCTTTCGGACACTGTTCGTGGAAGTTTTTGCATGTTCTAAAAATAGTTTTGTTATACTGGCGACGCATGATGAACCAGTTTAAAATTTGATCATTTGTATAAAAATTTGTCATTTCTAGATAACAGATCACGCAGAGTATGGTATACTTGCAAACAAACAGTTACATTTTGGCAGTCGATATCGACTTTTTGGAAGCATGGTATACTGATAATAAGAAATATGTTTCCATAACATGCAATATCTTGATTTTTTACTTACAAGTCAAAAACCGCTGAGCATAGGTATTTATGTATAACACATACTTTTAAATAGAAAATCAACTGATCTTGCTCTCGTTGTTCTCATTAAAAAATACAGGGTGTTCCATTTGAAAATCCATGATTACTTGAAATATTTTGGTTGGGGTATTTTGTCCTTCTATGTCCTTCTATGTTCCACCAATAGCCATTTTTTTGTAGACACCCTGCATGCAATAATTGGACCTGCAGGATATATCATGATATAGCAACCTTGACTAACAGCAACCAAAAACTCAGACTCCCACCTATGCTGGTTGCGGAAGTAATATTTTTTCATTACTGGATCCCAGTTGGCAATTTTCCTAAATAATAATTTTTATCTCTTTAATGGCCACAGCTCGCTCGTATGTGTTTGTCTCTGACAATGAATCATGTCGTTGTTTAGAACCATAAAGCCCAAGATCATCGCAAGCTATTTCTAGATGTGATTAGGTGATGTTTTACACGGCGTTTGGTGACAATAATTATTTATGTAGGTTATGTATCATAAAAAAAACTATAAATGAGACCTAAAATTTTTTTCAGATAAGTAATCAGCATAGAACCGCGCAACTTTCCCCAATTTAACCATTCTCGTATCTTTTACGGTTTACAAGATCACAACGGTAAAGGTCGAATTTGAACAACCCTGTATAGAAAGTCTGAAACTCATTTTGGGTGGGGATTATAGAGGCTCTAATTCGCGTTTAAAAAAAAATTCTAAAATCTCAAAGTCAATACAGTATAAGATGGATTCTGGAGGTTCTGGTTCATGCTTATTAAAACAAATGAATGTCTCTAAATCTCCACCTTCCTATAAACCATTTTTTTGTAGGTTCGCCGAAATCAGTAGTTTATATAATGAAATTTATTTGACGGCAGAGACATATAATAGCCTCTTGCTTTCGTCGTTTAAAATTTGTAACTAATTTTATTTCTTGCTGAAAATTATAACTTTATTCGATTATAATGTTTTTAGAGACCTTTCAATTTACTTTTGTTA
Organism: Tillus elongatus; assembly: GCA_964006375.1. NCBI lineage: Eukaryota > Metazoa > Arthropoda > Insecta > Coleoptera > Cleridae > Tillus > Tillus elongatus. The sequence goes on along the minus strand of OZ023262.1, from coordinate 102,484,309 downwards.
ATTCCCCTTTCTTTTTGTTTAATTACTTGTAGTTTGGACGTTGTAGCCACTTCAATAGTTGTAGTGTTAAATTAGGAACGGTAATTAGAAATATTAACAGATAGGAGTAAAAACATAGGAGGTTCTAATACGACTAAAAGTGGTTTATTTAATGTGTTAATAGCCTTATCTAATTCCTGGCTTTGAACAAATTCTTGTATGTATTGACTTTGTTTGCTTTCCTTTTCCGTGGGTGCGATATTTACAAAGTCAAATATATAGAGGTATAACAGTTATAATTACTGTGAGGTATTATCGTGCTTTAAACCCCAACTTGACCGTTTAAATTAAATGTATACATCACTTATACGAGCATTAGCTGCAAGTTTGGAAACTAATACAGGTGACTCTAAAAACTTAGGACAGCATTCTACAACAGATTCTTCAGACAAAAATATTAAAATGTCAATCAATTTTAGGAACATGCAAGAATGCATATATTACAAGATACAAATGTTGTAGCTCTAAAATAAATATAAATAAATTAGTTCATTTTGGAATACACAATTCAACACAATACATTTTTAAGACCTGGCGATCGTTTTACTAAGAAGGTTAACGTCATGAGTGAATAATACAGTGTGAAACAGCCAAATGGAATAAATTTAGTATCTCAATTATCGTGCATAGTTTAAAAATATCGCGAAACACGTCAATTTTAGATTAAAAAACGACATCCTGCAACGTAGAAACTTTAACGCTATATTGAACCGCTTTCGAGTGACAGCTGCAACCCACATATTTTTAAACTGGAAGTAGGGGCCCGTGGCCTCTTCATTCTCTATTCAAAACTGATATGATTGTAAAATTTACTTTAAAAATTAACAGCTAACAAAAAAGGAAATTCATCTGAATAACAAACTTTAATGCAACCTTAATGCAATTAGAAAATTAATAACTAATCGCGACTTAACTTAACGGTTAAGACGTTTTACTTTTTAAAGAATTTACTTACTCTTTGAACAATTAATAATTAATACAAAAATGAATAATCTAAAATAAGGATCAATATGACTAACAACATACAAGTGATATAAAAGCACGCGATGTTCAGAGTCTACTAACTCGGAACAAGAATGAACGGTCGTATCCTTGTGAGCAGCCGCTTTATACACTTCACTCCAGGCGTGGCACTATTGTCTCTGGATGTAACAAAGGATCTGCTGATGTAGATTCTCACGAGTGATATTCCGTCAAACTTGCTAGTCTGAGCCTGCATACTTGTAGGTGCCTCCAATTCTACTGCTGACTCGGCAGTCCTGACTGTGGGAAGGTGACTTTGTATCATAAAGACCCATTGTTGGGGCTCCATTTATCTCCTCCCCTTTTTGAAGAACGAAGCTACGGTTCGTTCCGGATTTTCAAGGGAAATCCGGCTTAGGCGTTTCTTGGACTGTTTTTCTTGTCTTCTTTGGTTGTTCTTATTTTCTTCAACCCCATTCTGACGGCTATTGTTGTGATTGCTATTATGACGGCCCCGTATAATAGTATGGTCCATATACTCAGGTGATGGATAGGTATCTTTATTGGTCCTGGTATATTCGGTTTGATATTCTGAAGTTGATGTTGTATATAATCGATGTTATGTAGCTGTACGTTTTCTAATGTTAGTTCAGCTACCTTTTCTGTATTTACGTGATCTTTTGAAATGGGTGTTTCTAATTTAGGTAGATTGAATAGCTGTTGTGTTTCTACTGTTGTTGGGCCCGTCTTGTAGATCTTGGTGCCTATTTTCAATTGCCAACTTGGTTCAAGGTTGACTAACTTGGTACCTTTGATTATGTTGGTCCACGCCTGTTCCTGGCAAGTCATTCTGGCGTTAGTTTCTTCGGGTGCTATAACTATGTATTGACTGGCTCCATATCTCGCAACTGTGGTTTTATTAGTTTTGACTAATTCTTAATTACAATTGTTGATAGGTTTTTCAAATTTGATTAGTTTGATTTCACATGGGTTTTGATCATTCATGGTTGTTGGATTGTCGTCTTTGCAGAAATAGATTTGTTTCCTTAAATTTTGACACTCTTCGTTACGATAGGCATATTGTTATGCTTAGGATTAGGTATTTGGTTCTAGAAATTATCATGGTAAAAGTGTATGGACTGCTAGGGACAGGTATAACTGATAATAATCATACTCTGATTCGTCTACTAAAGATATTTCTATTTGAAATATAATTTGGAAAATGTTTTGAGTTGCTCTTATTTTAAATATTTTTCGGTATAGATTTAGATCAGTGGTTGTTATTAATTTTGCATTTGTTACATAATTTTGTATTTTATTGATTTCTTTTATTATAAATTTTGGTTTTAATATTGATGTGTGAAAGATTCCCAACTTTGAAAAAGTTATTGCATTTTCTGTTGTTAGTGCAAGTTCTTGAATATTGTTTAATAAATGGCCTAGTTGTGTGAGTAATTCTAGAATTTTTATGCGATGGTAGTGACTTAGTTGTTCGCTCCTCAGGCTATCGATTGTATTTCCTAATTCATTTATTCTATTTACTATTGTGTCCTGGTTATGACTCAACCCTACTATTGTTCTATTGAACTCTACTATTGCCTCGAGCATTACCGAATTCTGACACTTAAAAAGTTCTTGCATTTTATTTTGGTCTGTCGTTGAGACTTATATTGCTTGATATATGCGTCGAGATTCCCTGTGATAGATTTAAAAATAGAACCTAGTCCGTTTATCATGCCACGTTTCTGTCGGTTATTAAAAATATTCATATTTGGAAAAATCCTGTAAAATATAACGTCTATGTTGTCTATGGCAAAATTCAATATTAATATGAAATTATGATATTCAGAATGGTAATCGTTCGTCATGAATGTAACGGTGTTTGCGTAGTGTCGTTTTATTTGGTTGTAGTCCTTATGTAGTTGTGTCAAGTCATGTATGTGTATCAAATTCCAACTGCTAGTCTCAGTGTATGCTGTTCCTATTTTCTCTGGTAGCATGCCTGGATTGTCTGTCAAGTCTTGTATTTGGGCGCTTATTCCCGTTGACCTGCAAGACGTAAATTTCTTAGCCTTGTTATGCTCTAATAATGAGATTATTGAGTACGGTCCTGAAAATGGATTTTTATGTTTTTTATTAAATCCCGGTGGTATCTTTTTATAGACAATATCGCCTTCTTGGAATGGTTGGTTAGTGTGTTTATTTGTCCGTTTTATTTTTGAGTTTTCTATTCGGCTTCTGACAATTTCGTAAATGATTTGCATGAGTTCTTTATGTTGTACATTATATTCTTGGGTAATTATTATTTCCGGGTCGTAGTTGAACATTTCCGGTATATAGCCAAAGATTAAATCGAACGGTGACTTTAGTGTCTGTGAATGTATCGTCGAGTTTGTAAGAGAATATACAGTATGGTATTAAGTCTATGGGTTTCATATTTTTAAATTTCATTTTAAATAATCGATAATCTTCTATAATCGTGCTGTAAAATCTTTCGGTTGGTCCGTTTGATGTTGGGTTTTGCGGTGTTGTATGTAACTCTATTTGATATGTTTCCAATAGTTCTTTAATTACCTGGTTTAAGAACTCTGTACCTGGGTCTGCAACTATTGTTTTACACGCTCCGTGTTGTGAAAAGTATTTGTTTAGGTTTTTAGCAATTTCGGTTGCACTTTTACCCTTTATCGGAAATGCTTGGCCAAATTTACTAAACGGATCTATTATTATTAGGAAGATAGCTTGTTCATGTCTCCATGTGTAATATTTCTAATGGTTTGGATGCTGTGGGGGTGTGTTCCAATGCGATTTGTACAGGGTTTCGATTGTACTTGCATGTTTTGCATAATTCGCAATTTCGTACATACTCTTTTATATGTTTCTTTAAATTGGGATATTAGTATTTTTTCTTCATTCTCAGGTAGATTTCTTCCGCTCCCCGATGGTTACTTTTACCCTCCTGGTATTTCTTTATTGTGTCGGTTAACTCGTCCTCGTTAATTTCATTCCTAATTTCCAGACATCTATAAAATTTGGGCGATTATACGTTATTAAAATTTTTATTGATTGCCAAACTTACCACTTCGGAATCTTGTTAATTTACAAAAACGCAATAATATTTCCTCTGTGGTAAACAATATTCTTTTATGAATTTCTCTATTTGATCAGGTTCATTTAAATTAAAGTTTGCATATATGAAATTTCTTTTGTCCCTTCTGACTGATAATATGTCTGGTTTGTCCGTATTTTTAAAAACTATCTGATTAGGTTTGCTGTTCACGATTTCTTCCTCGAGTATCGGTATATCGGGTGCTGTGTATGACTGCATTTGAATTAGCTGTTTCATCATCGTCAATTTCTATTATTTCTTTCTCTTCGTCAATATTATTGGCCATTGATTGGTTATCTATGGGTTCATTTTTACCCGGGAAAGTGCATCTGCTGCGCAGTTTAACTGTCCTTTTTTGTACTCAATTTTAAATTCATATTCCTCTAGTTTTAATCTCGAACGGAGCAATTTTGAATTAGGTTGTTTTAAGGAAAACAGCCATTTTAAAGGTTTATCGTCTGTATAGATGATGAATTTCCGTCCGTACAAGTATGGTCTGAAATAATTCGTTGCCCACACGATGGCTAGTAATTCTTTCTCTATCGTGCTGTATCTGGATTCGGTGTCATTTAATGTACGGCTGGCGTAAGATATCGGGTGATCCGAATTTGGTTCGCCCTGGCTCAATATTGCAGCTATCGCTACATTTGAAGCGTCGGTTGTTAATATAGAATATTTGGAAAAGTCTGGTGGTATTAGAAGAGGTGAATTCATTAAAATGTCTTTGCATGATTCAAAGGCCACAATATACATCGTTAACGTTTATTTTAGAGTTTTTCCTTAAACATTTGGTTAGTGGTTTCGTGACGTGTGCGAAGTTCTCTATGAATTTACGATAGTATTCCACTAACGCTGTTTTTTCTATGTCCCTGGGGTCCGTTTTAATTTGGTGATATCCAGAGATCAAATCGATTGTCGAAAAATATTGGGCTCTGTCGATTTTATCTAATATTTCATCTATTTTGGGAATTGGCTGTCTATCTGGTATGGTCTCCTCGTTCAGCTTCCTGTAATCCACCACAATTCTCCATTTTTGTTTATTTGATTTATCAATTTTCTTTGATATGACCCAGATTACTGAACTATATAGACTGTGGCTTTTCCTAATAATTTTTTGCTTTTGAATGTCATTTATTTCCCATTATACTTCTGGTTTATGTACGTAAGGGTAATATAATTTAGAATGGACGGGTATCAGTCAACAGTCGTTTTTATTCGGTGTTTTATTACATTTGTGTGCCTTTAGGGTTCATCTTTATTTAGAAAAATGTCCTGATATTCTGATAATAAATTAAATAACACTTGTTTTTCTTCGTCATTTAAATAATTTGTATCTATATGTTCAATTATTGCTTTTTCGTTCACGATTGGTTTTTGATTGCCCCCTGGATTGTGGGTGTTTATATGATTAATATGAGCTGCACGAGAAATGCTATTCTGTTTAGCGACTGGCTCGTATAACATTTGCATCTGGCTATCTCTTCTTTCAAATGCATATTGTCTGTTTAATCTGCTGACTGGCTTGTTATGTATCATATAACCTTCTTGGGTGTCACCTAATATATGGTTTACTATGTCAAGTTCGTTATTACGTACGAAATATTGCTGGGTTATTATATTATTTAAATCTAAATGTGTTTCGGGTGATAGTAAACCATCTGCTTTGGTTTCTACCTTTACCGATTGATTATCGTTATAATCTTTTGGAAATTGTATTCTTATAATTTTATCGCCTATGTACAGCTTGTGATTCTTAAAATCTATTTTAACTTGATGAATTCTATCTCCAATAGACCGCTATAGTCATTATTGAAATTAAAAAGACAGAATTCTTGTGTCTTATCTGAAATTGAATTAAGTTTAATATTGGCACGTTTCGAATGTGCTGACATACCATCTGCAGTCCGTATTACAAACGGCTGACTACATATATTGTCTGGAAACCTATAATAAGCTATGGTGGGATTCAAAAGATTTTTTGAAGAACCCAAATCTAATAAAAGTTTACCCTGGATTTCTCTAAGTTCTATATAAGGTAAACGGCTTAATGCACTAATGTTATTTATATCTATTACGGTTCTTGCGTTGAGGGCACGGCAACAGGAAAATTTTGCTGTTGAATATCGTACTCTTCTGCTGGCGAATTTTCATGATTTAATTCATAGTTTACATAATTTCAATCGTAATTTATTTCATTTATATTGTTATTGCTAAATTCTGTGTTATTTACGCGAGCTGCGCGCCTTTGTGGCTGTTGTTACAGTCTCGTATTAGAGCTGTCTACTTCCATGTGTTCTTGATAGTTTCTGGTCACATTTTGATTTATATGGGGTCGTCCCGGTTGACTATTGAAATTTGGTCTTCTAAATTGATTCGAGAAATGTTGTCTCGGCGCGAATTGTTGTTTTGTCGGGCTTGGAAATTTGTTTGATTATTTTGAGCATTATGGTTTTGTTGAAACGGTCTGAAATTGTGTTGAAAGGGTCTTTGAAATTGTATGTTATAAAAAGACGGGTTATTTTGTTTCTGGAAAAAGGTACGGTTTTGTCCTTTCGGTTTATTATTATTGAGATGTTTGTGTATCGTTTTGTCTCTATAATCAAAATTTTCTTCTGCAGATACAAATTTTAAGGCCTGCTCTATGCTCTCTGGGCTCGTAATCCGAATCACGCTCCCCATCGGGTTACGTAATCCACCTAGAAATGCTTTTAAAGTTTGGTTTTGATAAATGTTCATTTTAATCACTCGTACTCCCTCATTATGTTCGTTCGTAATTAAATTTGATATGAGGAATTGGTCTATTACGGCAACGGTTGGCAAATGATAATGCATCTTCAGCATTCCTTTGTTTCAGTGTTAACATCTCGGCCAGTAGACTACTGTCATCTCTCTGGTCAGTGAAATTCTGCACGATTGCACTTCTCACATCTGCCCATAAATTTATTATCATCGTATTCACAATGAGCGGCGCTGTTCCCGTTAATTTCATTTCTATATAATTTAGTAGAAAGTGGTTCATAAATAACTTTTCACCGGCTACATAAAACTGATTCATGACCAAGTCACAAGATTTCAAAAAGTTGCCTACATTGGCTGGTTGACCATCAAACTCTGGGATAGCCTTAAGGAAAAATTCTTTGAATTGGTCTGTCATGTTGCTGCTATTACTATTACTATTTAAATTGCTCCCTGTTATTTTGTTATCGGTAATACTGATTGATCTAAATCTATATTCTATATTCGATAAACTTTGTGATTCTTCTTCTGAATCAGACATATAATATTTCAATACAACACATATACATAAAATTATGTAGGAAATGAAACATGGCAGTAAACTTACCACAATACGATGGTTTCTGCTCTCATTTGGCTCTGCTTGGCTACTGTTTCTGCTCTAACTTGGCTCTGCTTGGCTCGAATTGGCTATTAGGCGTCGATACGCTTGAAAATCGATATTCTTTCGGTTTTCTAACCAATACTAACGACCGCGCCACTTACCTTTACGGTTAAGACGTTTCACTTTTTTAAACAATTTATTTACTCTTTGAAAAATCAATAAATAATACAAAAATGAATAATCTAAAATAAGCATAAATATGACTATCAACATACAAGTGATATAAAGTCTAGCACGCGATGTACAGAGTCTACTAACTCGGAACAAGAATGAACGGTTGTATCCTTGTGAGCAGTCTATTCATACACTACCCTACAGGCGTGGCACTATTGTCTCTAGCGGTGACTTTGTATCTGCTGCTGTAGATTCTCACGAGTGATATTCCGTCCAACTTGCTAGTCTGAGCCTGCATACTTGCAGGTGCCTCCAATTCTACTGCTGACTCGGCTGTCCTGACTGTGGGAAGGTGACTTTGTAGCATAAAGGCATATTGTTGAAGCTCCATTTATCTCGCGTTTCATTCTCGATGAGAAAACAAGCGAAAACAATTTTAATGTTTTTTTGGATGGTATCAGTTCAAAAGAAGACGTAAAAAGTTATCAACATTATTTATAGTTGGCAATGTTAGTTTTCTTTAAAACGCCTTAGCAGCTTTTTGTGTATTTGTAACCGCAGGACAGTAGTTGTAAGTTTTTAACGGCGATTCAGAAACATCGTTTCAACATAAACAATTGAAATAACTAGAAAACGATGAACGGCAGCAAATGTTTTCGCTACAAACATGCATTATAATGATATAGGAAATGCAAAGATGCAATAATATAAGGATAAATGTAATTAGAACTTCTGTCAAAGCATCAAACAAACCGCCTACTTTCGAGGTCGACTTTGTCGAGGCAAATCTTTTACGCATCTTGTTTCTGTGAATTTGGCAACCAATTTACTTACTGTAGATGTTGAAATTGGCGGTTTATCCTTTTGTTGTTGGTTAAATAATTCGCATGCTTTCTGATGACTTTTAGGCCTGTCGCAATATCCAATCATCATTGTTTACATAATTTACATGTTACTTCGACCTTAGATCTGACATTTGTCAAAAGAATTAGTCTTGTGCCCAGTTTCACAAAGCTCGATAAAATATTTAACGGCCACCTGGCTAATTAAGGCCCAATACAGCTAATCACGGCTTCAAACTATTGGGTTGTCATGACAAAAACCTGAATCCTAGCCTGTGATTGGTCGTCTGAAGCCTTGATTAACTAACTGGCCGTAAAATATTTAATCGAGCTTTGTGAAACTTCGCAATTGAATCATAAACTGTGTTACACAGAAAAATATTAGGCTTATGTTCACAAAAAACAATTTAAGATATTATAGACTTCTAAGCAAAACATATAAATATTTTTGTGACGGCTACATTATATTTTGCTTCATTTCTAATGAATAACATTTCTCTTCTTTAATATAAAGTTACTTAAAAAATTGAATTAGAATACTTTACAAAGAATGTTGACATTTTTGTTGGGCAACTAACTGTTACTTCCACATAGTCACAACGTGTGGAGGCATCGCATTGGCGACAAAATTTTTTTTTTCGCTTAAGCGGCGTATAAAGTATGAAAACATATAGACAACATGATTTTGGAACAAACATTTTTTTGTCTGTTGGTCTGTCAGTCTGTATGCCTGTCTACTTGTAGCCACAATAACTTTAGAACTAATGGAGGTATCGTCTTCAAATTTGGTATACAGTTAGCACTCGACAAACGAACGATTCTGATTGTTTTTGGATAAAACGGCTTTATGGGACAGGGTATGAATGGGTGGGTGATTTGGTGAAAATTGAGATTTTTTGTTACTTGAGTAATGTAACATTTTAGGATTTATTTATTAGAAAACTTTTAATTTAAGCAAACATCTGGTATTCTGTGCTGAAACTAAATTAAGTTGAATGTGTGGGGGTGGAATATTGTTGACAAAAGTTTCGAATTGTTTTTTACTAAAACGTCGTAAAAAGTCTCAAAACATATAGAAAACTTGATTCTGAAGCAAAAATTTTTTGTCTGTCGGTTGGCCGGTCTGTCGGCATGTACGTCTGTCTGTTAATAAGCACAGTAACTTTCGAACAAAATGAGATATCATCTTCAAAGTTGGTATCCAATTAGCACCTGATACAGGAACGCTTCGAATTGTTTTTGGGTGAGATAGCCTCTGTCAATAAAACTCGAGTAATATAACGTTTCCAAAGTTTATAGGTGCAGGAATAGAAACATTTTCTTTGTGGTCAAGTCACGGGCCCTAAACTCATTCCATGAGAATATCTTTCTGAAGAAAATAAATTATCACAGCTGTGTGGAGGTCAGAATTCAATTTGCATCACTGTTGTTTATTACATCCACATCGTCAATACGTGTGGAAATATGGCGTCGGCGACACAAATTTCAAATCTCGTAAACGTCGTAAAAAAATGAAAACATATAGAAAACATGACTTGGGAACGAAGATTTTTTTGCCTGTCGGTCTGTATGGCTGTCTGTTTGTAGCCATGATAACTTTAGAACGAACTGAGATATCATCTTCAAATTTGGTATACAGTTAGGACTCGACAAACAAACGGTTCGGAATGTTTTTGGGTAAAATCGTTTTACGGGGTAGGGCATGAATGGGGGGAGGGGGGATGTGATTTGGTAAAAATTGACATTTTTTCGTTAAAACTCGAATAATATAACGTTTTAGGGTTTATTTATTAGACAACTTTTAATTTCATCAAGCATCTGGTATTCTGTGCTGAAATTAAATTAGGGGTTAAGTGTGCGGGGGTAGAATATTGTTGACAAGGTTGAATGTGTGTAGGTGGAACATTATTGACAAAAATTTCGAACTTTTTTTTGCTAAAACGGCGAAAAAGGTCTCAAAACGTATTGAAAACTTGATTCTGGAACGAATTTTTTTTGTCTGTCGATCTCTGGGTCGGTCACTGTCGGTCTGCCGGTCTGTCGGCATGTACGTCTGCCTGTTAATAGGCGCAATAATTTTCGAACGAACTGAGAATCATCTTCAAATGGTGATCGTTTGGTATAAATTGGTATCCAGTTAGCATCCGACAAAGAAACACTTCGAATTGTTTTTGGGTAAGATAGCTTCAGGGGATAGGGGATAAATAAGGGATGATTTGGTAAAATTTGACATTATTTCAATAAAACTCGAGTAATATAACGTTTCAAAAGTTTATAGGTACAGGAATATAAATATTTTCTTTATGGTCAAGTCATGGGCCCTAAATTCATTCCGTGAGAATGTCTTTCTGCAGAGAATAATTTATCACGTCTATGTGGAAAGTTGTGTTTAATTTGCAGCACCATTTACTTCCACATCGTCACAACGTGTTGAAGTAACGCATCGGCGACTAAAATTTAAAAAAAAATTGTTTTGCTTAAAGGTCGTAAAAGTGTCCTCATATACAAAAACATGGATTGGGAATGAAATTTTTTTGTGTCTGTCGGTCTGTCCGTCGGTTGGTCTGTCGGTCTGTACGTCTATCTGGCGCAATAACTTTCGAACGAATCTTCAAAGTTGGTATATAGTAGTATAACGGCCCGGATTGTTTTTAGGTAAAATCGCTCCAGGGAAAGGGGGACAAATGATGGATGATTTGGTGAAAATTGAAATTTTTTCGTTAAAACTCGATTTTAGAATTTTTATGTTAAAAGACTTTCTAATTAAACATCTGGTATTCTGTGCGGAAATTAGATTGGGCATTGAATGTGTGGGGATGAAATATCGGTGACAGAAATTCCGATTTTTTTTTACTAAAGCGGCGTAAAAAGTCTCAAAATATATAGAAAGCTTGTTTCTGGAACGAGTTTTGTTTCTGTCAGTCGGTCGGTCTGTCGGTGTGTACGACTGTCTGTTAGTAGGCGCAATAACTTTCAGGTCAATTGAGATATCATCGTCATATTTGGTATCCAATTAGCACCCGACAAAGAACCGCTACGAACTGTTTTTGAGTAAGATAGCTTTAGGGAGTACAGGATAAGTGGGGAGTGATTTGGAGAAACTTTTTTCGCTAAAACTCGAGTAATATAACGATTCAGAAGTTTATGGGTACATGAATACAAATATTTTCTTTGTTGTCAAGTCATGGACTCTAAATTCATTTCATGAGAATGTCCTTCTAGGTGGAGTAGATTATCACATACACGGAAGTTGTGATTTAATTTGCAGCACTATTTTTTAAGTTATTAAATTTATATTTTTCGTCGCATTTCATTTGTCAAATATATTTTTAAAACATGGATTTGAAGTAGAGTTTTGGCGCCAGTATCACATTAAAACCTACAGTATCTTACAAGTCACAAATGACAAAAAGTCTTAGAATCTCGTTGGTTTAGTGTTAAGGTCGTGGGCCTTTGAGCCGAAGGGTACTGCGAGTTTGATTGCATGGGATCTTCTTTCCCTTTTATAGGTCATACTGGGAAATTAACATCAACTGAGGTTGTGGCATTATATTTGAGCAAGTTGAATGTCTGCACGTTCCGCCCTTCGAGGAGAGCGTAAATGCGCCTGTCCAGTGTCCGTTCGATATTGGGCACGTTAAAGATCTACCCCCTTTTTACACAAGGGTAGGGGTTTTTCAAAATTTCTTCAAAATCTCCGGCCTTAGTCGCGGAAATAGACCGACGTAAAAAAAAACTGTCTTGCCGAAGCAAGAGTGTTATTGTAGCGAAGTTTTATTAAACACTATTTTATTCAAAAATTTTAGCTAAATGCCCAGGTTCACAAAGTTCGAATAAACATTTAACGGACGGTTAGTTAATCGTTCGTTAATATAGCCAATCAGAGCTTCAAAATATTTGGTTGTCATGGCAAAAACCAGAATCTGTGATTGGACTTCTAAATACTTGATTAACTAACCATCTGTTAAATACTTAATCGAGCTTTTCGAGGCTGGACAAAAGAATAAATAATCGTTTAAAAAAAAGCCTGTTTGCATTAAGTGCGCTATCTTAGCAAATATTCATTTAGAAATATTTTACTCAAAAATTGTTACTTGAAGAGTAAATATTCTAGATGCAGAAAATGCGTTATGGCACCGAATTTTCACAAAAGTATTTGAAATCCTAATAACTCAATTTCCCATTAAGCTAGAATCTTTAATTTTGATCCATAGTAAACCCTCTATAAAAGCAGCATTGCCGCTAAATGTAATATAAATAACGTAATAAGCTTTGAAGTTACAAATTTGTGAAGAAAAACTGTTTTCTTTTAAAACACCGGTTCGGTTAGGTTGGCTAAACTAAAATCATTCAAGTGATCAACAAGCGAAACTACCTGTCACGTTTATAATTTGGCAGGTACCGTATTTTTTCAATAGCTTGAATAAGTTTGTTTAGCACCTCATCGAAAGGGTTTTCCTTGGAGAAAAGTAAATTTTCTTCTCGACAACTTTTGTAACGTTAATGAAATTTCTAACACCAGTTTCTTTGACATACCAAATTATATATTTTTGTATAGGAATTTAAGTTCTAAGCATTACATTTTTTTAATTTTGTATGACGAAAGCAATCTATTTAATTTCATAAAAAAAGGATATTCTGGGTTAAGGGATCCAATGACAAAAAAAAGGTTTGTACCCAAGACAAAGAGGAGAAGTTAAAACGTAATGCATTGGATAATGTACGGTCACATTGCTACGTTTACCAGTATCCAAAGCTTAATAGTTGAGTCAACGTATGCGTTCACCAGTACCGTTGAGTTCCAGCTCGAACTCAACTGTTACCGATTTAACAAAGTGGAAATAACTTTCGCTGACTAACTAAAGATAATGCTGAAGCATGTGTAAATAAGTAGCGATGCACTATTCTAAATTTATCTATTATCGGGCATATTCTATGTGATTCCGAATTCATAAAAACATGTCTTAGATATTCTCAAATCGTTGCTCGTTTTCTAATCCCACTCAGTTGCAGGCGGATTGATCCCACCCCCGCTAATTAACTGGATTAGTTAGCTAGCACTGAAGAAGAAATGTGGACTGTATGCGAACTGTATTTGAAGATTAGATACACTGGGTTCTAAAGGACTCCAAAATAACACCTTTGATTATATGCATTGAAACACTTATTTAATTCGGGATAATATTACTTTTCCGTAACATGGGGGAATTTTTTCGGTAACCTTACGAATGCCCTTCTCCTAGGAGACTATTCTCAGGCGCCAGCATCGACTAAGTTCTCTAGGAGTCGATGCACTCACTCAGGACTATGCTTCATTCCTAAGTGGCTGTCAACAGCTACTTAGACCCAGGGTAAGCTATAGTGAAGACAGGGTTCATTTAAGTCTTAAGGCAAAGTCACTCATGACTTTCTGTTATGGCCTTTATTAGCGATAAAACTTTTATAAATTATGTTGTGGATTCGTTAGGAAGTGCTAAATGAAATGCCAAATAAAATCAATAATCTACTTACAAACGTACTTGTGAGAAAACATTTACAAATTATATGCTTGGCAAGAAACGAAAACAACTTATTAAACTAACCGGGGATTCCTGACACTGACTCTGAAGCTAAACTATATTATTTACAATAGGAGTAAATTATTAATGACCAGAGGCAGAGGCAGCTTCAATGAATTGAGGCGGTTAACTACTCGAGAATTATGTGTGCAGTGTCTTGAAGCGGGGATGTGGTTCGCAGTCGGTAGTTTTGAGAAACGATACGGCAGTGCGGATAAGTAATATTACGCAAGCGGTCACTATAAACAAACATGCAGCAGGTGAAATAAAAAAAGATAATGCAAGATTAAAATAAGCTAGCTGCGCACTATGACTCTTATAATTACAGGTTAACTACGGTCCAACAGTCATACGTTGCATTTAAGCACCTGGATCATTACCCTGTGAAGACGATATTCATAAATAGAGGAAACCCTCCCCCCAAGAAAATGAAATATGCCACAAGCACCACCAAACAGTTTCCCCAGATCAACCAGGAGACTAGGTGTCGCCGGACTGTTTCGATTGCCAATAACTAGGCCTCTACAATGGAAATCTACTGCACCCTGAAATATCCTCACTTCTGCTCATCACCAAGACCAGGGAGGCGGCGCTACGGAGGCCTACTTTACAAGATCTGGCAGTAGCTAGACCTCAGACCGCTACAATGGCAGTCCGCTTGTATTCTCCCGCTTTGCTAGTGCCCCCACGCTCCAGGGAAGACCGCAGCTCTGAAATGTAACCCTCGACTCCTCCAGGTCTACCCACAGGCACCGATAGTGATGAACGTTGACGTCCCCTGGCTCTTATACTCCGTAGTGGACCTAATCGCAAGAAGCACATTGGCAGCTGACCCTCTGCGGAGTGTATCTAATGCAGTTAAGACAACTACACTCGGACAGTATAATCGGGTGTAACATCAAGACAAGTTCACTGTACTCTTTGGTTATTATTATTATGATCTATCTACGGACTAGCACTCATATACTGCATTATGACACTTGGGGTAAATCACCCCATGGAGAGGGCCTTCATGAATCGAGACATCCTTCCAAAGGAGGCGGAGGACGCATAGAAACCCCCCAAACAATGCCCAACAGAGCAAGCAGGAGAACGGGTATTGCCGGACTGTTTAGTTCGCCAATACCTAGGCCGCTACGATGGAAACCTACTGCACGTCGGCCCGTCACCAAGACCACGGAGCGGCTCCAAGAAAGGAATCTGTGATGCTTGTCGGATAAAATTTGGTTACTTAATATAAAAGGAAAAAAAAAACTTATTAATCAGTAACAGTTTCACAACTTTAGAGATTATAGGTTGAAGATTTATAGGCCTGTAGTTTGCGGGATCTATCTCCTCGCCTGTTTTAAATACAGCAGTAACAGAGGCAGTCAGCCAAGCAGTGGGTAGTATTTTCTCTCAAAGTGAACTGAACAACGTACCTCCAGAGGGACCGAAAGGGGAGCAGCGCATTTTTAAAAATATTGCAGGAATGTCACCAGGGTCGCGTTGTATAGGAAACCTAATATATCTTACACTTCTTGTGGGGTTACGAAAATATTTGAGAAACTATTAGAACGCCTAGGAGACAGTACAGTCTGAAGTAAACCTGGAGGTTCTACAAAGTAGACAATACCAAAATTCGCTGCTAAGTCCTCAGTGACCATTAAGTTATCAGTGCAAACATTATTTTGAGAATCTTTCAAGCGAGGGGTAGCAACTCTAGAGCCCAGCCCAGCACGCATACATTTATAAAAAGCCTTGTAATTGTGAGCAGAGGCCATGTGATCGGGGTAATCGCTTTTAGCTTTCCTAATCTGTTTAGAGGTCATTTTAGAAAACTAGTGAAACAAGGCATAGTCTGATTCGGAACATGATCTCTTATTTCGCTGCCAGAGGGATCGTTTGACCCTCAAATGATGAGAGAGACTACCAGTAATCCATGAATTCTTTGGAGAAAATGGACTGCTTTTCCTTAATGAATTTTTGGCAAATAAATTCTGCACTGTGTTTGCAAACATATCCCACATATCCTCCAGAGAGGCGTCCCTGAGAATTGGAAGCTTAAATGGTGAATTACAGAGAGAACAAAATACAGACGTTGTTTGATTTGCCAATTGGTGACTGGCAATTCAAGGAGTGAACAGAATCTGGAGTATTCATGAGAGCCAGATCCAGGACTGGTTTAGTGGTGTGTACAAAGCACTTAAACTCCCGAAATTTGGCAACCAGTGATGCGAGGTTAGTATAGAAGACGGATCATTCATAACATCTGCTTCCCTGTTTTTTGGGGAACCTCTACAATGGTTGGCATATGATTCTGATACTTTATTGTGATGTTGTGTTCTCCAGCATTGCTACGCTGACTTACATTTTTTCCCGTGGTTCGATTGGCTTTCTAATTTTGAGGTTAGGCAACCTATGTTATTTGAACTTATCTTTTAGTTTTTGACATATGTCAATTTTTCTGAAGAAAATTTGGCACCGTAGTAGTTTACGAATAAATTTGTATTTTGCCAACGGTTTAATACCAGGAAACTAAATTTGTGGAGCTGTTGGCTGGCAGTACAGTCTAACTCCGAATATTGTTTTTTGGCACAATTCAAAAGACAATTTTATTTTATGGTGAGTTGCGTAAGCATTACCTATACATAACTTCAACTTCTACCGAGTTATTCTAAAAAATAGAGAAATCCCGGGATATCCCTTGCTTTTTCAAATAGACAATGGAGACAAAAAACATATGTAATTAAGAAGATGATAGTGAGATGTACGACAGTGTCGCCATCGGTGGCGTAGCCAGGTAATACGTTGTCACGGCAGCTTTAATAAACACAAACCGTGTTATATAAGCATAAACTGTGTAAAACTAACTAACGGTTTAAAAAATCGCAAACCCTGGTACTTTTATCTAATTAGGGACCATGTATCTATATACGGCTAGGTGCATTCCAACTATAATTGGAAACGCATACCGGTTTCGCTCTTATTAGAGCCCATCAGTGCGCTATACCAAATTACAGCCAGAATTCACCCAACAGCACGTGCGGCTAAAGGTAGCCAGCCTCGTAGAACATAGTGAGATGTACGACAGCTACGCGACCTATGGCGACACTGTCGTACATCCCACTACGTTCTACGAGGCTGGTTACCTTTAGCCGAACTTGCTCTTGGGTGTATTCTGGCTTCAATTTGGTATAGCGCACTGATGAGCTCTAATGAGCGCGAAACCGGTATGGCTTTCCAAATATAGTCAGAATGCACCTGGCCCTATATAGATAAGAAGGTAATATTTTGTCAAAGTTTAAGCCAACTGTGCTAATTCATAAATAAAATTGATTCGAAAATGGAAACAATTCAAACGAAGTTGTCTCAGACTTGTTTGTAATCCATGGAATGTGTCAAAAAATTATTCAGCCAACTGTCCGTGAGTTTAATTTAAAATATCAGAACTTTCCAAGTATGACATGGGAAAAGTTTTCACGATTGAGAAATAATTTTATTTTGGGAACTTGGCTAGGCCCATTACGAGATTCAAACCACTAACTCACAATGATGATAGACAAACTACCATTCTGGAATAGTTTCAAGCACATCTACAAGCCTCAAGAGAAACGACGCCTTTGGAATTGGAATTTTCATACTTTGCAATATAAACCATTTGACACCATCATAAGCTACACCCTTTGTTCTTCATTAGAATTTTGACAGTCGCTATCAAAACCAATTCAGAAGTGCTGCGCAATCTGTTGAAAGTAGAATAA
Source organism: Tillus elongatus (assembly GCA_964006375.1). NCBI lineage: Eukaryota > Metazoa > Arthropoda > Insecta > Coleoptera > Cleridae > Tillus > Tillus elongatus. The sequence goes on along the minus strand of OZ023262.1, from coordinate 102,466,544 downwards.
TATAATTCTAGAACAATTTACGTTAGAGTTCTTCCAACATTGTTTATGTTCGTTAATACTTTGTCATGTGTAATTACATAGGAATCCACATTTTTAGTTAAATCATTACAATAGTGTTTTGTTTCCATAGCATATTTGAAAAAGCAAGGAACAACTCGCAATTTCTTGATTCTCATTAAATAACTCACTAGACGTTGAAGTTAGGTATAAGGAATGCTTAAGTAACTCACTATAAAATTCAACTCTATTTCGAATTGTGCTAAAGAAATAGTAGGTGCTATTTAAAAAATTGATTATTTGATAATTTTTATATGGGACATTTGAAAATCGTCTGCGCTCATTTGGTACAAAGGAAGACCATGAATGGGACATTATGAGTTAGCCGATACTTCCAGCTAACTGCGTCACAAATTTGTTTTCCTTATCTTAAACCGTTGGCGAGATACAAATTTATTCGTAAACTACTACGGCGGTAATTTTGACATATGTCAAAAACTATAACAGATAAGTTCCTATAACCTGGCCCATCTAAACTTAGAATTAGAAGGCCATTCGAACCATGTGAAAAAAAATGTAGGTTTCTATTTAAAATAGGAAAGGAAAGGTTGTACCGACTTATTTCACACCCTGTATAGTTGGAAGACTAAGAATATTTTAGGTAAATGGACATGATCGATTATGACAGCACGCCAAATTTCAAGTTTCTAACACAATTGCAGATTGCAAAACTTCTAATGTACGGCCTACGTAAGTCACTGTATATATTAGATATCAATAACGATTTAAATATAAATTTGGATTCCGTGAATAGCAAGTCAGTTAGACTCACCCTCGGGGAAAGAATGTATGAACAATGGTACTCTCAGAAACAAAGAGGTCAAGAGGTAGTTACTTACCAGCAGGTTAAATACAAATAATTGGTTATATAATTATATATAAAAAAATTTCATAAACAAATAAATAAATAAAGAGGTTTAACAGCATCCGAATGGCGTGATTGTCTGAAAATCACATGTAATGTGACTCCTGTTCGTAGTATTTCTGGTCGCAGTATCGCAGACACTTTAAGGAGTATGGAACTCTTACACATATGCTCAGGTTCTGTACGCACGGAGAACTGCTTCGAAACAGTCGTATCATGAAGTTAGGGGAGTACTTGCTTGTACCCTAAGAGAAAAAGGTTTCCAAGTAAAAGAAGTTCATGGACTCTCAGAAATTGGAAATAGCAATCGAGAAAAACCATAAAAACGGTTATATTATAAATCCGACCATACGGTTTGAGAAATATATGGAGCGGCCTGACCAAATTCAAGAAGAAAAGTGTCTTAGTTACGTTAGTTAAAGTTTATTAGTAACAGGTCTTCTGTTTGGTGCAAGGGGAACATTATACAAATATTATATTAATTTTAGGAAAAAAATTTGATTACCCGTAATTAGATTATGAAAATATTTCAAAAATTTTAAAGTTGTCAGTGTACATTTTTAGAAATCATTTATATAGTAACAGATAAGTTGAGATGTTTATCTTTTAAATAAATTAAGATTACGTAGCTATTATTTTGTATTCTAATATTGTGCCTTATATATATATATATATATATATATATATATATATATATATATATATATATATATATATATATATATATATATATAAACAGTCTTTGGATATGTGTTCTAGGAGCCCTGACTTGCGGTAATGTTAAAATATTTTTTGATAGTCTCACGTTACCTCCCTACTAGTGAATTATTTTAATAAAAATCACTAAAAGTGTCTCCTCAACACTTTATGAAACCACAATAGAAATATTATAAGTCAGGAGAAATTGCAAAGTGTTTGAATTCCTTACGCTCTATAATTTTTTTAGCCAATTTGCTAATTATATGCAACCTCACACATTAACGAGCTTTCATTCGCAAAAAGTAAACACTTAAGCCGTTAATTTGACATGTGTTCTGACAAAGATTATGAACGACGAGTCTAAATCTATTATTAACATAGAAATCAATCAGGTGGTTTCTTTTTCACTAGTAAGTGAAACTCTCCGCTCCATCAAATGACTGAATTGTTTTACTTTCATTACAGGTGTCGCTGGAATTACTGCACCCACAGTTTGGGTTTTTGGGTCATTGGTGCGGAGGGGTCCTCATATCACCAGAATGGCTTCTGACTGCTGCCCATTGCATCAACAAGTAAGTATTATCAATAGTCTCTGTCATGATTATATGTAATATGTATTCATTACGATGCAAACAAACGAATGCAAATACACACTACGTGTATTTGTTTAAATAATTATCACTTCTTCCTAATTTACTTATATTTTTAAATGGGGTACATGAAAGACATGGGTCACTCTAGGTGCTAAAATACGATTACTGAACCATATATACCTTAGGACAAAATTGAGGTCCTTCGAATTTACAGAATTTTCAATGTTGTGGATAAAATACATATTTTTACTAATAAGTCGAAAATGCCTGGACTCCAAAAATGTCCCGATTTGGCTCAAACACTTGTCCATTCATTGGGGATAATTTTAACCTATATTACTTGACCTCTTTAAACCATCCTGCGATTTACAATTCTGGTCTAATAAACAAACTTTACGCAAGAAATAAATTTTTGGAAATTCGATTTTCACGCAAATATTTTTTTACTGATGGCAACATTTTTTTACACCAAAAATAAAATAACCATAGGCGGAGAAACCGGGAATCATAAAGGCGACGAACAAAATTTTCATAAATAACAGTTCTTTGGCTGTTGTTAGTAAATAACTCATTAAATAATTTGCGAAGTAAGAAATTTTAATCAACTTATAGTTATAGGCGGAGTAAGCGAGGCGCTTATAAAATAGGCTTACCGTAAGCTTGCAATTTTTCAACAACTGAATGTTCTCCAAACCTTCTTGGGCACAAGTCCTCATAAGAGAACATAATTTTGACAAAAAATGTACAAAGTCAGAGGCGGCGCAACCAGTCGAAGGGGAGGTACTACAAGTAACATGTCAAAAAGATTTTGTCACTATCCTGCGAAATATTTTGATGTTTGGTTGTCGTTCTTCTGGGTAGTTGTTTTGATATGAATATTCAGCCGCCTCAGAATTTCGGTTAGAACGAATATAACATTCCAACATGTCAAAATATTATTCATTACTGAACATATTGTTGAATAATATTTAAAATGGACACGAAACAAACTAATTAGTACAAGATTTGACAGCATTCTTAATTGTCGCGATCTTCAAAGGCGTCTTCGTAAATAACTAATCTGCTTTTTATTGAGTTCTCTTGGTAAATTTAATTTATTACTAGGTTTACCTATTTAATTAAATCATAACAATTTTTTAGGATAATGTTGTAATGTAAAATATCATTGGTCATAATGGGCCGATGCATTGGTGTGCTCAAAGTTCCTATTTTCTTATCGTGAATCATTACGGAAAATTATGTTAAAAGTGGAAATCTATTGTTACACTCCATGGCCTACTTCTTTTTGTGTCATTTGTTTTCTGGTATTGGATTTCGTAGCCCACTATCCTCAAAACGGTTAACTCAAAATTTCCAGTGCAATTACAAGCTATCTCAAGCATGTTGTACATCATTGGAAAGCTCTTTTCACAGGCTATCGCATGAGTGAAAAATCCAATATGGCTGCCATAATAAAAACAAACGTTGATACATGTAGCTCAAAAACAAATGACAATCTAAAGTTGAGAATAGCACAAAAAGATTACTCTGGAAAAAGTGTCCTGATAATGTGCAAGTCTTAGTCATGTCAGATCAACGCCTACTTAGATATTAAAGAAGAAAAAAATTGACAAATTTTGTCTTTTTTTCAAAATAACTCGAAAACGAAAAGAGGCAAGTCATATTTGGAATGAGCATGAAATTCTATAACACATTGCTAATTTAACCGTCTCTCTATCTCTAATAATAACGGAGATAGCAATACATTCCCATCCAGTTTGCGACACACTGTATAGGTTATACTGGTAACCAAATCTGATACCCGCTTTCTTTAAAAAAAGACAGCCGGAGACAATTGCCGATTTTAAATATTTGCTGATGAACGATGCCAGCTTATCGGCGTCCACCTTGTAGTTTGCGGGGTTATACCTTCTGATCCAACGATGAATCGCCGCATTCTTTCAGATCCTGGATCACCTTGCCCACCATCTCGGACGTCGGAGGTTTCAACTTTGGATTTTTCACTTTCTTTTGATTCTTTGCTTCGCAAGTTTTGCTGGAGCTTCTGCGGTGATTGAACGACCGTACCTGCCATTTTTGTAATTTGCTTGACGGTATGTCATCATCTATTCTTCCGTGGCTTGAAAACAGGCTCTAGTAATATCTCAATTTCTTTACCATATCGTCTAAACTACTGATTATCAAAAGTCTACGATCACTTGTTTTACCCTCTTTTTCAAACAGCGTAACTTTAGTCTTTTTAAGTTGGGCCGTAGATTGATTTTATCTGTAACTGTACTCAGTTTCTCGTAACGCATCACCAGTATTCAGTAACACTTCGATCTTAGAGGCATTAATTTGTATCCCTTCTGTTTCAGATTAGACTTCTGTTATACATTTGGTCATATCCTGAATAATCATGTAGATATCACACATCTTTGTCTGTTGTGTGTGTGTGTGTGTTTTGTTTCTTTAACGTCGGCCTATTTCCGCGACTATGGCCAATCACCGACGCCAGGGAGCAGTTTAACCTCACTATCCTGAAAATTTTGCCGAACACCTGCCTTTCTGTAAGGAGGGTAGGGATCTTTAACGTGCACAACATCGCATGGACACGGGACCGACAGCTTTACGCCCCCTCTGAAGGGCGGAACGTGCAGACATTCAACTTGCTCAAATACAATGTCAGAACCTCGGTTAATGTTAATGTTGCAGTTTGTACTGAAAAAGTGAAAGGAATATCCTGGGATCGAACACAGTACCCTTCGGTTCAGAGGCACACGTTCTTACCCCTGAAACACCGAGGTTTTTATCTTTGTCTGTTAACCTGTTTAATTACAAAATAGTCCCTGTGCATTCCATTGGTTCTCACACATTAGCTTCTGCCATCATATAGCCATTTCATACATGTAATTGGTAAAATTTTTATGTGTGTAAATATGAAAGCCAAAAAAATACCATGGCTTTTAGTGAATTTACTTAAGAAAAATTCACTAATGGAGAGATCCCAATTTTTTTTTAAAATATCGCATATCCGAGGTCAGTTTCAATTTATATATATATATATATATATATATATATATATATATATATATATATATATATATATATATATATATATATATATGTATCACTCCAATAACTCAAAAAGTAATGGGCCGATTTTAATGAAAGTTGTCAGGTACCATTATTTTGTGTAAGTGGCTTGGATAAGTTCGTTACAGGAAATTGGACCACGTTTTCCGGGAAACTTTTGTTACAAAAAAAAAATAATTTCAAAAATAACAAAGCTGTGGCAACCAAATTTGGTAGACATATTTACATCGTAAAAAAGTAAACTATATACCAAAACGTAGACTTCTAAGGTAAAATAAAAAAGTAATGGGCATTTAGTGAAGACAAATAACAGTGCCACTAAGTCAGAGAAGACGCATTACTAAAATATTGTGTGTATTAAGCAAAATCTATTAAATATGACAGATAACGTTTATTTTTCATTTGCGCAAAAAGGTCAAGAAGTACGAAAAAAGTTACTTAAAAATTTTATAATTTTTCTCCTGTAAATGTCAAAGTGGATATTTGAACGTCAAAAATTTGTGATATTTAAATATAGATTCTATAACTAATGCTGTTTCTAAATGGTAAATATTAAAAGGAACGTAGATTAGAAGGTACTCAATTTATATTTCAAATGTTCTTATTTGATTAAAAAAATGAAAACGGACCCTACGTATTACAAATAAATAACCGAAGACCATTATCGGTTATCTACATTTTATGAGAGTTTAATTTGCATGGTACAATCGCTGGAGGGTTCGGATAACTGACTTCCCAGCAAGAGACGTTGGAGGACGTGGGTTCAAATCTCATTCATAACTTAATTTTGTTTTAATTCTTTTTTCACTTTTTTGTCTTTGTTTCATTTTTCACGTTATCTGATCAGATTGTGTAACACCAATATTTGTTATAGCGACTGTTTGTTGAAGAAAGCACTAATGAGGGGATAAGGCCTTTTAAGACTATTCATTTAATTTTTATAGCAGCTGCTGTTGCCCTTGGTTGATAAAACCGTTCCATAGTTAACAGACGTAGATATTTTTTCAGCGACCTCAGAAATGTCTATTCTCTTCTCTGCAACCGGTTTCATTTTTGACATCATCGACAAGCTTAAAAATTTTCTATGTAGAAACAGTATCTATTTCTGTCTTTGGATCAGATTTTGAATATCTTGAAATTTATATAATTTATTTTTATTAGCGAATATTTTTATACAAAATGTCCTTTAAATAGCGAATTTTCTTATATATTACTTTAATAAATTTTCTTTAAGAAACATTCGTTAGGGATTTTGGTGTGAAAAATTATTCAACGAAGTTTCGATGAAACATTATTTTAATGAAATTCGTCGATAATAATGTTTTAATGGATTTTCGTGCAAACAAATTATTTGATTTGCATTTTCATTACAGATTAGGCAAATAATTTGAATTTTATGTATTCTTTTAGCGAATTTTTGTGTCGTTTTCGCAGAAATTTGTTTGTGTTGTAGAAATCTTTTGTTTTTGTAAGATTTTTATTAAATTTGGTAATTGATAATACTTATTTAGCTATTGTAAAAATATTTTTTAAAGATTTTGGTGAAAAAAATTGTTTGCAAATTTTCATGCAAATTTTTTTTGGAAGTTTCGTCGAAAAGATTTTGGTGAATAATTATATCTTGGCAGGTGGGTAAATATATTTAAGAGTTTTGTTGACCGGGAAAATAGGATCAGTTTTTTTCGGGAACATTTTAAGTTTATTTTCGGGATATTTTTGTACTTCAAACATAAAGTTATTGGATGAAATATGGTACATTGTTTCTCCTATACTGGTAATAACAAATTTGAAGCCTGTTTTCTTTAAAAAAATGTTATATTTGCTATTAAAAATTTTTTAATGCAAAATTCACTACCATAAAGCACTTGCTGCCTCCAGACTTTTTATTTAGTAATTAGTATTGTGTAAAAAAAGTATACTTGGCATATTTTTGTAAAATTATAATAACATTGTAATTATAAGAGTTATAAAACACCGTAGTTTTTTGTTTAATAAACAGTGTAGTGTGCCACAATAATACTTGGCATTATATAGATACTTTAATAATATTGAGATGGGGGAAAATGACAAATCGTTTTATTAGTTTATATTTATTTTGCGCTTTTCCAAAAATTAACATTACAACTGATTTAAAAATGCGGTATATGGTACTTTGAACGGTGCTGTAAAAGTATGTTAATATAGTAAGTAGTCTATGCAATAAAATAATGAAATATATTGGCTTCTATTAACAGAAACAGGTAACTACTTTGGTATTTGATTTTAAAATTGTAAATATTTAACCTGATTATGATGTGACGCGGAATGGTGGCTGACCATTTTCAACTGTTACGTCATTGTGATGGCAAAGAACTAGTAATATCAATAATTAATAAGCGTTTTGCTCATCAACTAAAACTAGTTTTATTTTACCAACTTAAGACCGCTGAATTCAAAACTGCCATACAAAATTTTCCTTCACGTCTATATTTTTAGATGCAGATAACTAAAATACATCTTTATCCAATATTCATTTTACAGATAATATACAATAAAAGCAAACAAACTAAGAACTAAAAAACTTTGTTGATACATTTCTCCTTTTGTACGTTTTTACATTGGTTTCCTCAAAATTGACCAGCCAAAATCACCCATCAAATTTTGATCGCAGAAGAAGATATCTGCTCTCTAAATCCATGAGATCTTGATAAAAGTGTTCCCTATGTTGGTCGCTCACCCTTCCTAAGTTGTGTGGGAAAAAGCCCAATTGGGAATGTAAAAAAGTGGATCTTTACTGACATATTAGCTTCGATTTTATGGTAATTTGTTATGAATTCAGCAAAATTTCCTTATAGTTATCGCATTTCGTATTCCCTAAAAATCCAGCAATTACATTCTTAGAAGATCTCCAAGCTTCAGTTTAGGCATCTGATAGGTATTGCCAAACAGGTTATCACTGAACAATTTTTAATTTGTGAACCTACAAATCTACCTTCTTTAAACTTCGTCTCTCACAACTTTGGGAAAACTTTTTGTAAACACTTCAAACCATCACCATTAGGCTTTTTACAGAATTTTTCATTAAACCAAGCTTAGTGTGCCAGAGTGGTAGAAAGACCTTTTTTTTAATATAAAAGCGGGTAGATTCTAATCTTGATCTGGCCAGGAATAAAAGTTTATCTTGTAGGCCGTACTTTCCTCGAGTAATGTTGGTCAACTGCTCTACTGTCCCAGAAATACAAAAAACAACAATATTTTGTATACCCTCCCTGCTAACTTTTAGGAGAGTTGTAAACTTAAAAACACCGCCAGTCGTATGTATGATAATGAATTTACTAAAGTAAAAAGTTTCATTCTCCCACATGTTTCTTTAGTGCATTATGCAATTCTGCATGACCCACGGGAATAAAAGGCTTTTCGTTACCAATATGAGCAAGTAGAGCATTCAAATTAGTCTTGGATGAATTAATAAATAAACCCCATTCTTGAGGACTATAGGGTTAACTCATTTCTTAAAATAAACTAAATGTATCAAAACAGCAACAAACCAATAATAAAGGCGTCCTTCCTTTCTGAAATAATTTCTGCTTCGATAATACCTAACTTTTGTATCATAGCTAAGATGGTTGCATTGCTATAATCGAAATGCAAGTAGTTTAAGAGCAGAGAAAGTTGCAACTCCCACGCAATTTCTTTAAGCCCTGCGTGTCCTATAAGATTTGGTCTTGTGGATTCGCTTCCTCCACTGCTCAGTGAAAATTTGTTACCCAGCATATCCGATATACTTCATAACTGTCTGTTGATTGTATACTTCTGGCACCGGGCACTGGGTTAAACAGGCTTAGGTAAATCCTTCGAATGTAACACTGTTTTGGATACAGGTGAAACATCTTCCACATTCGACTTGTTTCTCTCACTGAAACACGTTGTTTTGGTCAGACAGAAGTAGCAGTCAGTTGTATAATCTCTTGGCTCCTTTCACAACAAAGCTAGACCAAAATAAAGATAACGATCTTCACCAGCCACCCACACACTTAAAGTAAGTCTCCAGCTGTTCCAAAATGCATGTGGAATCCATGTTGTGTCCTGATTTGCAACAGAAACCCCAAAATATTGCAGATAAGCAAACTTTAGTGCTTTCGTGATGCTCCAACCTTTATGGCCTGTTTCGTATAGTCCACAAATATAACAAAATTTATCTGGATAAGTAACATAAGTTCTTTAAGACATTGTTACTTGAAAAATGCAGCACGAAAAAACTTAATTTATTGAAATGCAACTGACGCAATATAGGCTGGTAGGAAACATACCATTTAGCGGAGACCAGAAGATGATTACTGAATTGATTCAGCAATGAAACAGCTACCTATACAAGAAAATATTAGTTTTAAAAGACTGATAAGAAAGCGATGAAACTGTTTCATACATAATCTAATTGATAAGAAATACCAATGGTGCGGGCATGTCTCTAGCAGAGCTATGTAAAAAAAGCTCAAACATCTCTATAGATATGTACTATGAATTCTATATCTTAAATGCAGGTGCGAGCCCCCATAATAATAATAATAAAACATAGCTGATGAGATTTTTGCTCTTACTGAATTTGCGAACCAGCCGTTACGGTAACAAAGCTTTAAGAAGCGGAGATTAATGTTTATGCAAACATCTATTTTTTACTAGCATTCCCATATCGGATCTGAGTTTGATATTTTAAAATCCTGACGTGATGAAATTTTTATATAGTCATATATGCATTCAACATGTCTAAATTAATACAAAAAAATTCTGGACGCAGCATAAGGGCGTTATGGTAGCGAATTTTCTTTAAAATGTTTTTAATGACAAATATGTCTTCTGTTCAAAAGAAGGACATCAAATCTACGGTTCTAATTGTTGCTAGAATGCATCTAGCCTTACATACTTTGTCCCTATATTAGAGTAGTAATGGGCCAGGGCTAACAATTTACTAAATTGTTAGTTAGTTGTATACAGTCTCTATTTTTTTAACACTTTGTGTTATTTGGAGCTGGCGTGACAACATACTACTTGGTTCCGCAACTAGGTGGCGGCACGTCCACCACTCAGTAGCAAATTTGGTAGGCAGTATAACCTATACAGTAGTGATATTCTACTATATTTCATTAAAATAGCTTTGTTGTTTCAAAAAGTACAAACATTTTCCGAAAATATACTTAAAATGTTTCAGAAGAAACTGGTCTGATTTTCCTGGCCAACGAACCTCTTCAAGCTATTTACACAACCTGCCAAGATATTATTCACAAACAGATTTATGACGAAATTGTAAGAAAAAATTTATAAAAATTTGCAAACAATTTCTTTTACAAAAAATCACCATTTTCTTTTCCAGAAATTGACTTCGCTAATGTTACACTAAATTATATTTTTCACCAAAACTCGACTACTTTTTTTACAATAACTTATTAAATAATTATTAGTATTTACCAACATTTCACAAAAATCACACAACAAATTATATATATATATATATATATATATATATATATATATATATATATATATATATATATATATATATATATATATATATATATATATATATATACGATATCTGTAAATTAACTAATAAGATTGATTATTTGAAATATTTTTATTTAAATATAATTACAATTGAACTTTGTCTCCCTCGAAATAAATCCCTTGTAAAGCCACACAGTGTTGGCGACAGTTCTTTCACTCATCATAGCAGTGCTGGAACGCAGACACTGAAAAAGCCTCCAGCTGGTCGGTTACAGCAGTTTGAATGTTTTCAAGTGTCCCAAAATGATGTCCCTTGAATGAATTTTCAATCTTAGGAAGAGAAAAAGGTCACAGGGACCCACGTCAGGTGAGGAAGGGTGTTGAGGAGCCACAGTAATGGTTTTACTTGCCAAAAACTCGTTTATGGAAATTTCTGCGTGACAAGGCGCATTATTATGATGCAGGATCAAATTGTTCTTGATGTTTGGTCTCACACGCATGACCCTTTTTCGAAGTCTTTAGAGAAACTCTAGTTGGTTTACTGTCTATCTTTGAGGCGCAAACTCTTTGTGGAGGATTCCCTGGCTATCGAAAAACAAATCAGCATGCTCTTGATCTTTGATTTGCTCATTCTTGCTTTTTTGGGCTTTGGAGAGCCTGAAGTGTGCCATTTTATGCTCTGGCGTCTGGTTTCCGGGTCATACTCAAACACCAGTTCCACCACTTTCCAAAAAAATTTGATTATTTTCAGTCGATTCTCAAAAATCAAGACACCTCTCCCTCCTAATGTCCTTTTGTTCCTGCTAAAGGTTTTTTGGAACCATTTTCGAGCAGATCTTTCTGACTCCCACTTCATTGGTCAAAACTTCAGGAGCGGTGGTGTGACAAAAATTCAACTGTCTCAGATCATTCTGACCGTCAACCGACGATCTGAATACACAAGATCGCAGATTCTGTCAACATTCTTATCGGTTCTTGAATTTGAAGGCCCTCCGCTGCGTGGGTCATCTTTATCGACTATTTTCTTTATAAAAATGCATTAAGCCCCCGAAAAACTTGGGCTCTTGACAGATCCCTGTCTCCGTAGGCCTGCTGAAGTTTTTCAAAACTTTCTGTTGCACTTTGCCAAAGTCTGAACTAAAACCTGATAGCACACCGTTGCTCGAAATTAATGTCACTCATTTATAGAACGCACCACGAAAACCGGTTTCACTGAAACAACGAGTTCTAAGTGCGTAGCATATGTCAACCTGTCGCTCCTCTATTCCATATGCTTCCAGTGTGGACATATCAAATGCTGCTTTGTTAGTCTCATTATTACTTAATTCACTGACCTCGAATATATATATATATATATATATATATATATATATATATATATATATATATATATATATATATATATATATATGTATGTATATATATATATATATATATATATATATATATATATATATATATACACAGATCTCCTCATTAGTGAATTTTTCGTTAATTACGGTAAAATAAATACAAAACAAATATAAAAGCGATGTTAAATGGTTAAGTAGGTAGTGTACTTGAGGGGTAACTAGGTTATTTGAAAGTACTCTAATTAAGTTTATAGTGAACAAGATAGTTATACCATGTGTGATCACAAACCTTTACATGTAACAATAAAACTAAGATGTATGACCTCAACTGTCGCAATAGTAGTTTTTGTGAACAGTATTGTGTTTACTAAGTGTTAAAATGGGGTGGTAACTTATCTGCCTCTTTTCCTGTTATGGTGTTCGCGATACCCAGACGTCTTTGCTGGAGTTAGTTAAGCAACAATCAATTATTTCCAATGATATTCACAGAATAAGCCAGCCATATAATAAAATCCAGTTATCCAGAAAAATTCAATCCATTTTCAGTAAAATTACCAGTGGAAAATAAAGATTATTCTTTAGTTTCCACTGGTCATTTTACTGGCCTAAGCCAGGCTGAACAATACCAGTCTGGAAAACTAATACTCTCTGGACAATAAAAACTGGTAAATAAAACTGCTGTTGCATAATTATGGTTCGATAATAAATACGATTGTTAGATTAACCATATTTAATAACACAAACTAAAAACTAAGAAACAAACTAAGCACCAGTAAATGCACTAGATCGCGTGGTGACTTCTTTTAGAGTGTCAGCTCGGAAGCAATTCCTTTTAGAGCAGGCGTTGTTGTCGGGTGAATGCGGTGATGCCGTTTTCAATTACTTTCCCATCTCGAGTGAATGCGTTTTTACATTCTGAACAACTGGTAACTAAAAACTCGTAACTAAAACTGGTGGATACAAACTCGTACATAAAAACCCGTCCCTAAAACCCTACAAGAAAAGTCAAAAACTAACATCAGAATTCAGTGACATTGTGGAAATTAAACTTACGCTGTATATATACATCCAGGTGTTTTAATTATGTTATTTATAAGATGGTATCTGGTGATAAATTAAATCCAACTAAAGTGGTATATTGTACAACTCCCGGTACATATATTTTATAAGGAACTTGACGATATCCAGCACAACCGCTGTAGGTAATTACAACCTATAAATTTTTAGGACCTTAAATTCACCTCTGACTTTCCCACAAAAGTAATTGTTACTGACTATGTCATTTCAGAGAACAAATTTGCAAATTTTCATATAAGAAACATGTGTATAAGATATGACTGATAAGAACTGGCAATTGAAAATATTTTAACATAAAATCATAAGATATTTATCTGCTATTTACTTATAGTTCGTCCCCCAATTTTATTGTTTTGAATATACTTATAGTCCGTGTCAACTTTTCTTTAATAAATTAATAAAATTAAAATTATAATTTACAAAAATTTGCAGGTGATATATAAAACCGTCACATGGGGAATGAAGATCTCTTTGTAAGCTCCTACTACGAATTCAAAAAATGGGCGTTGAAGCTGTCACTCGAAAAGGAATTGAATGTAGGAGTGACGTTTTGACGTTGCAGGATGCAACTTTTAATCTAAATCTGACGTGTTTCGGGATTTTTTATAAAAATGCACAATAATTGAGATAGGTATTCAATTTATTCCATTTGGATGTTCCACATTGTAAATCGCAATACCGCATCACTGTAGGAGCATTCTCACAAATTTTAAAAGAATCACAGATCACAGGTACTCGGAAGTCTACTATCCGATCTCCCCTAAATCATGTTAATTGACAATAAACGCAATGTCATCCTACAGGAGTCATTCCTAAGCGCTTTGTACTTAATGAAAGTAACCAAATATCTTTAAAGCGAATTCTTAGAAAAAAAATCAAAAACTGTTAACATCTCTGAATGCTCACAGGGTGTTCTAATTTTTATATTCCACATGAGTATGTGTGTGTGTGTATTTACTTGGAAACAGGTCCTTTAGCCACAAAAAAATGTATACGTATATGCATACACATAAACTTACTATATGTTAAATAGTTTCACGTCCTTCTTAAATACTGATGTTCACCTGTTTCCAAAATTCGACCAGAACGTTGAGGATGTCAACTCTTCCAAGACTTGATAAATATAAAATAATGGTTGGAGAGCAAGTGTTTAGTCTCAGACGATTTACGTAAAGGTTTTTTACTGTAGGTGGATAGGTTTTACAACCAAAGAATATATGACTAAGATCTGCACTATACAAATCATCACATGCACATTTTGAGGACTGTATGACTCCCAATAAATTGCTGTGAATTTTTCCTCGGTTCGTTTTGAGCCAAATAAATGTTAACACAAAAAGGGACTCTTAAGAAGAATATATTTGGGACTTTATTGGGTAATGTAGGGTGCAAGAGGAAATATGGGTTTTTTGATGTTTTTGATATATCTTTCCACGCATCCAACACAACATTTTTAACTATCGTACGCAAGTCGTGTCGCAAAATTAGGTTTTAAAGACACCTGTTTGGACAGCTTATTTTCCTAGTTTATCGGCCACATCATTTTCATGTATCCCACAATGGCCTTTGACCCAAATAAATGTTATATCAGGATCCCTATTCACATTTTTAATATTACATAGAATTGGACATCTAAGTCCTCCAGGTTTAATGGTAGAAATCGCTTTAAGTGCAGATAATGAGTCGCCTATAATAACACCCACTTTCTATGGCGGCTATTTCAGCTGTATATATCGAACAAACTTTGTGAGGTCGACATTGAAATTTAAAGTTAACGTGTGGCGCATAAACTGCATATCCAAAACCATCTTTTGTCGGTGCAACTAAGGTTCTGCCAACATAGTTATTCAGTACATCTTGGAAAATAACGTGGTTAATAATTTCTGACCATCAATATAAGGGAACTATGACCGTCGGCCTTAAAATCTGAACTCGAAACGAATACCTGTATAGATACACTGTTTTACCTCTATATATCATGAAAATTTCGGGACGCAGCAAGTGCATTATGGTAGCGAATTTTCATTATATTCATTGATTGTTGTTGCCCTTACTTGGTGAAACTTGTCCATACTGCATACAGACTTGGAGAATACTTCTCTGGCTTCACTGTTGGTTTTTAGTGGTGAAGGACGTAGCCAGCGCGTGAGCTAACTGGAGCAAGTGGCCCTTCGAATTCTGGAAGTTCTAGGATGTTCTTCAATGCTTCTGTGACTATAGTTTCGCTGCTTGACAGCATTTTCAGACAGATTAAAATTGAATTAGTACGAAATCATGACAACTACAAATAAATATCTGTTGCTATGTTATGATATGATGTTTTGATCAAAAAATTTTATCAAATTGAAAATAAAATGAAACACAGATGACAGATGAGGTTTTCAAAATGTCTATGTGATGTATGTCAATATTTAACATAAAAACTAGAACTAGCCTATAATAACTATGATAACAGTTACAACAATAAAATAACTAAACAATAACAGTATAAAAGTAGTTTCTATACAACGAAAATATCGACATACATCAACTAATTATTTTATTACAACTTTTTTTAAATAATAGTTAAATTTATTTTCTTTGACATATTTAATTAGAAAGAAGAATATCTAAGAAAGGGGAATTCATTAAATCAGTTTGCTCGTTTAAAACAAGGTAGTTATTGTCGTATGTGTGCCTTTTGACTTCTAAAGCTTCAAAAAAGTCTAGTTTACGTTTGTCATTATAAAAATGTAATGTTCGGTATCAATAATATGTTTTGCAAATGTAGATTTGTCAGCGTGGTTATTTCTAAATGCAGAAATATGAGAGCAATATAGCAACCACATTTCATCAAAATAGCTTTGTTGTTTTTTAAGATACGATTTGTAAAAGCTGTCTAACTGACTTGACTGAAGGATTCTCAACTTTATTAAATAATTTCATGAAAGAAGCTGGCGTCTTTTTTTAAAGAAAATTTGTTACACTAAGATAGCAATACATTAAATGCTTCAAATTTGCATAATTCGATTTTCTTTGAGTCTAGAAAGTTGAGTTTTGGCACGTAGTAAGGTATTTATGAGAGCAATATAGCAACCAAATTTCATCAAAACAGCTTTGTTGTTTTTTAAGATACAATTTTTTAAAATAAAAATTCGCTAAAAATCATTCGTTTGGACAAAGGCAGCTGCTATTGTTGGGAAGTTTTTTTATTTTCCAATATGAATTGATAACACTTTGTACACAGTTTGTAAAAGCTGTCTAACTGACTTGACTGAAGGATTCTCAACTTTATTAAATAATTTCATGAAAGAAGCTGGCGTCTTTTTCCAAAGAAAATTGGTTACACTAAGATAGCAATACATGCGTTCGTGTTGACTTCATGTAGCCAAGGCAAATTCGTTGACGCCTAAAGTTAATACGATAAATTATTAGCAAGTTGGATTTACTAGCAGATCCACATAGATTACACTCATAATCCATAATGGACTGAATCTAAGCTTTGTAAAATAGCAAGGCAGTTTTGGGATCAGCGCTCCATCTGTGGTTAGTTATGCACTTGACCTTTTTACACGCTGTATATGCTTGGACCACAGAAGTTTGGTATCTAATATAACACCTAGCTATTTATACTCCTTGATAACAGGAAAAATGCGATCCGACAACGTTATTGTCTGCAGCGCGTTGAGCCTTTATACAACTTTTTTCTGGTGGCAATGTCATACCCAACTGTGAAGTTTAAAAGAGCTTGCACATATTTTTCCATTTTTGTAATGCACTCGTGATAGGAGTTCTGAGTGAAATATATACAGATATCATCCGGATATTGGATGCACTTAACTGATTGATCCATGCATATATGTTAAATAGAATTGTACTTAGCATTGAACCTTGTGGAAAACCTTGATAAACAGTTCTGGGACCAAAGAGTCTACTTTTGTATGTAAATGGTCCGTGCGCAATGTCATCTTACAGGAGTGATTGCTAAGCATTTTGTACTTAATGAAAGTACCCCAATCTCTTTAACGCGAATTCTTATGAAAAAAAATCAAAAACTGTTAAGATATCAGAGTGCCTACAGGGCATTCTAATTTTTATTTGCCACATGAGTGAAGATAATACTTTAAATAGGGTAAACCATACAGTAATTGACACACTGATAGTGATTGGCATTTTCATATTTAAACACGTTTTATAAGATTTCTGCAATTCCTATTGTAGATCTCCCGATATAAACTAGTTTCTTAGACATTTCTGAACACGAGTTCAAAATTTTTATGCTATGCGGCGCCACTATCAGTCTAATAGTGAACCTAGAAACACGGTTACATGATCCTCTCTGATTTCTTAGTGAACCTGCTAAGAACTGAAGGTGAGTAGTTAAGGTTTTACATTTACTAGACAGTATTTTATCATGTGTGTTTTATAATATTTATATGACAGAAGATGACTGATCACAACTAAGGTGATAATTTCGAGGATTTTGAGGTTCGGGCGGGAATATAATGGTGTGCCAATCACTGTAATTGAAAAACACACCACAAATAGTTATTGGAATTCTATGCCAATAATCGAAATCATTATGTTAGTATGTCGAACAGTAATTGGCACCTTACAAACATGTTCTATTAACAAAGAATTATATTAATTATATCTTGTTATCGCAAGCAACATGAAAACTTTTATTTATTTACACCGCCGCGTTTATAAAAAATGGTGGTCTTACATTTTTTATAGTTCGTAAAACTCCCCAAGATTCTATTTGTATTTTTTTTTGGGGTACACATTAGAGTGAAAATTTTGTATCTAAATTCTGATATATATTCAAACTTTTAAAAGATGGCTGGCGAAGGGGTGTTTTAGACTTTAGACGCAACCATCCTAACCAATCAATTACAAAAGAAAATTTTGCGGTGATCCTTGAATCAGTTGTCCAACATTCACTTAAATCAGAGACAATTAAAAACAATTTTAGAGCATGTGGCTTATTTCCCTGAAATCCATCCGCTATAGATTTTTCGAAGTGCCCCGGAAAAAATAATGCACCACTTCAAACTGATGAGTCCTCTGATGAAAAAACAGACGATAATTATATCCTCACCCTAAAAGAATTCAAAGATATCATAGGGGAAGAGAGGGTAGCTCAACTTAAAGAATATTGCAACAGGGGAGAAAACATACAAAATCTGGGATTGTTGCAAAATATATTGCAATGTTTCAAACCATCAAAAAGAACCAGTCAGTGCTCCAACATTATTGCACCTGCAGAAACAATTATTGACCAGCAAATCGATAATGCAGAGTCGAATGAGGAGCATATATTGACCGATTGTATTAATATTGAAAATACTGAAAGTTGAAATGATGATTCAGTGCAGATCTTGAATAGTATTATGAGAGTTCCCGACCTGACTGACTTAGAAAATATGTCAATATTAATTACCGACCCTTCTAAAGATATAAGTGAAAATCATAAATTTGAAAATCAAGTCTCAATTCATACTACACAAAATACTTGTTTGCAAGACTACGTGACCTATCCAGTCACGCCAGAAAGAAAAAATAAACGAAACATTGAAAAAATGCCATTTGTATTGACTTCATCTGTATGGACACAAAAACAAGCAGATAAAATGCACGCTAAGATTCGCTTACAATAAGCAAAAGAAGATAGGAAAAACGAAAGACTCCAAAAAAAAAAATGAAACAAGAATAATTATGCGAAAGGGAAAAAATATCAAAGACTTCCAAAGACTGAGAAATATCACCAGGAAGGCAGTATTAATGAAATCGAGGATGACAAAACGATTAAGGTTATTTCAAATATTGTGATTACTCTAAAAATAGATGCAATAGAACCTATCCATTTGAATAAAGGACTTGAAAGTGGACATATAAAAATGACTGAAAAATTTGTGGACGAATTTTCGAAATCTACCAAAGAGCATGAAGATATAATGAAAAAACTTCTTCAGAAAAAAATAGCATGAACGGGTTATGTGCAGAAACACAACTAAATGAGAATCAAGCGCTACTTAAAGCTAAGATAGTCAATTTTCACAAAAGAATTAATGAAACCGAACAGAATGATAATATTAGTGTGATCTCAAATATATCAGTTACACCGAAAGTTATTCAAAATGAGGCTACTTATGTTGGATATTTATTTAAAAAGGAACTTGAAGAGGAAGAGGTAAGCGTTCAAGGAAGAGTCGAAGGAAAGCTTGCCCAATTGAATAAGGAGAACAAGAATATGAAAAAGTCCGGCGACCAAGCAGCTTCAAAAATCATTTTTTCAGAAAAAAATATGTTCTCTAATAGGGATGAATCAGTCTTATCGAAAAAGGCTGAAGATGTTACAAGCCCATTCAGAAATGCTTCTGTCTATAGAAATGTCTGCTTTATTTGTAGCAGAAATATCTCGATATTTCTAGAAAAATTAAGTGTAGTAGCTGCTCACGAACATTCCACACAAACTGTATTTTGAAGAGACAAGATTTTACAGATAACGTTTTATATATTTGCAATGGATGTGCGAAGAAATTTAATAAGTAAAGTGATAACGAAATCTATGTTATTTACCTGTATTATTGAATATATACATGGATATTGGCAGTGGTTTTTTTATATGATTGAAGTAAGTTTCATTTATTTTATAAATTTCGGAATCCCTCCCTCTCTCTCTCTCTCTCTCTCTATATATATATATATATATATATATATATATATATATATATATATATATATATATATATATATATATATATATATGTATATATATATATATATATATATGTACCTAGGTACACATTTAGAAGGGGAATCGTAGATATTTTGGCTGTGCCAATAAGTGTGAGCGAAGTGCCAATGATTCTAGTCAAGATGCCAATCACTATAAATCTCGACATGACAATAAATTTAATTTATTTAATATTTTTCCTTTCATGATAAGCCAATTTTTTGCACGCTGTGTCAATGGGCAGACCTCTACTGATCTGAATGAATAATTATTTTTGATATGGATGCACTAAGGAATTTATAATTCTGTTTGTAATGGTAAATTTTACTTAAGATGCCAATCACTGTACTGTTTACCCTATATCTACCTACTAATAATATAGTTAAGTTATATTTTTGTATCTAAAAATTATCTTTGGGATCCTCGTATCGAACGTTGACAAGGATTAAATTATGTTATAGATGATGAATCATTTTATGGTATAAACATTATTTGCATTCGTTTGTTTTATTGCTATTGCATATATTTAGTATTAAAATTCTCCAGATATTGCTTCCGGCTATACGATAACTGGACTCTTTATGCAACATCTCACTGAGAAAATCACTTTCGATAAATTACTCTTCGCGTCTTCTTCCACTTTTACACCTGTTCTTGTCCTTGAACTAGATATAACCTGTTCTGTACCGACGGTTCTCGTTCAGCTAGTGAAAACAAAACACTCACAGTATATGAAAGCGAATTATGCTCTTAAAAAACCCATTGCATATACTGCATGTCTATAATTTGTTTAATGCTTCTGACGCCTCTAATTGAGAGATAAAGAAAGTGAATTGGCGTTTGGATTATAATGGCGTATATTGTGTACCTGCGTACAATAATATCTTATAACCTTGAAAAATAAAACTTGGGTCATGTTAGCAATAAAAGGCGATAAGAAAAATTCAAATTTTATCACTAACGCAAATAGCTACGTTTAAAATAGCAATCTTTGACTACTTTTAGTGAGTTTTCTTTAAAAACAAATCACTAATGAGAAGATCGCGAATTTTGAATTTTGAAAAAAATTCTTTAAATGAGCCCGAACTAAGCCCCCGAGAACACATATCCGAGGCTAGTTTTAATTTTTATATATATATATATATATATATATATATATATATATATATATATATATATATATATATATATATATATATATATATATATATATATATATATATATATATATGTGTGTGTATGTGACAACCGATAACTCAAAAAATAATAAACGGATTTTGATAAAATTTGGTGTATATCTTCTTTTTGCAAGTGGATAAGTTGGATAGCCAGGAAGATCTGGTCACATTTTCGTGTAAAATTTTGTATTTTCTTTCGGAAAATTTTAATATCTTCAGAAAAATCAAAGCTATATCAACCAATGGGGTATGCTGGTTTATATCGTAAAAGCTAAACTATGTACCAAAATTCAGATTTCTATGTTAAAAGATATAAAAGTTATAGGCATTTGATGCAAGAAATTTAGGATGCTCCGGAGGACAAATGAGGACACAAGACGAACAATTCTTGGATGGTAAACACAATTGGTGTAATTGTATAGACAAAAAACTATTTCGGATTAAGGGATCGAAAAATATTAAAACAGTAAAATAGGCTTTCGTACTCCACAAACACAACTGCTTGTTCAGTATATCTTATTATTTGCCAGTTGGACTTGCACAAACTAATTGTCGTGATAATTGATTTCGTAGTTATCTGTTATGATTAAAGTCAAATGTTATAACTAAATAAATCTTGTAAAGTTAAAATCTGACAAGCTCAAATTAACAAATAATTAGAAATTTATAGTGTATAAACATCGGAATTTTTATACCGGCGTTTTCTCTCTCTCTCTTTCTCTCTCTCTCTCTCTCACGGCTCGTCCGCCTCGATAGCACTGCAACCTTTGGCTTATTGTGCATGCCCTTAGTCTTTTTACTCCACCCATTCCAAAATTACTGTGCCTTGAACTAGTCTGCACAGCGATTAGTAGGGTGAAGTTTTATATTGCTCTGTCTCCGGTCTAGACTGGCCGTAGATCAGTTGTCTTTTGCGGTTCAGAGCTTTACACTCGCACAAAATATGCTGGGCTAATTCCTCCCCCTCGTCGCAGAGTCTGCATGCTAGGTCCCCCTCAAACCGCGCCATTTTATGCAGGTGTTTCTTGACGACCAAGTGTCCCGTCAAGAGACCTCTTATGTTTCTGAGCTGTCCTCTGCTAAGATTTAGCAGCTCCAGAGCTCTCTTTGAACTGGGTTCGTCAATTATTGACTTCCCATGTCTGAGCCCTGTACAGTCTGCCCAGTACACCTTTTGTTGGTTTCTGACCCAGGACTTAATGGATCCCCTGGCAGTGCTCTTTGGCACGCCCAGAGCCGGTTCTGGTCCCATAAATGGTTCTACTAACCCTCTCTTTGCGAGACTGTCAGCTTCTTCATTGCCTTTGACCCCCGAGTGGCGCGGCATCCAGATGAGGGTGACCTCATTCTACCCAGCCAGGTCGCTCGTCTCGTCTCGGCACTCACTCACCAGCCAGGAATTTACCCGTGGGTCACTTAGGGCCTTAAGGGCTGCCTGGCTGTCTATGGCTATGAGGATCCGCTTGTTGGTGTAGCCTCTCCTCTTGTTCTCCCGCATACAGTGCAGGATGGCGTACATTTCGGCCTGAAAGACCGTTGCATGGGCATGACTTACCCTCGGTCCTTCCGAATAAACACCTGCCCCCGTCCCACGGTCCCCGCCGGATCCATCCGTGAACCAGACGAGCGCGTCCCGTATGTATACCGGAGTAATCTGCGTAAACTCTATTATTATGTGCATAAGACTTGCATAATTACTAGCGCCGTACTAGGTTGGTGACGGGCATATTACACGATCACCAACACTAATATTATAAAGTGATAATTTATATAAACGTTAATAATGAGATAATTTACTAAAATTTAAAAGACGCTTCTGTGGCTGCGCAGGGCAGAACATGAGGTTTAATGTAACTCTGAAAAATATGTGGGTTCATACCTTATAATTTAGGTGGCGTTAGACATACAAATAAAAATCAAGACTCGTTCAACTTTATTTATTAATAAATCATGATTTTATATAAAGCCAAAATGACTGTAATTTATTGTGATAGGTGAAAGCAGTTATAAACTAAATGAATGAACTCAAATAGAGGTTCCCGATTAGCAGTGTACTTAACTATGATGTGTATGCCGTTGTTCCTGGGATTAACTGGGTACAAGAAGGCTACTCAGGGCTGCCAAAGCTCTGGACACATTCTCCTCGATTGACGTTGTCAGAGAATGCTGCTGCAATAGGTGCTTCTGCACGGCATAGTGTTAAACGGGGCTCCCAAAACGAAGATGTTAAACGGGGCTCCCATAACGATGATGCCGATGGGGCTGCCCAAAACGATGATGTTAATGGGGCTGCTCAAAACGATCGTGTTGATGGGGCTACCCAAAACGATGTTGTCTATAGGGCTGCCCAAAACGATGATGCTCATGGGGCTACCCAAAACGATGGTACTGATGGAACTGCCCAAAACGGGATAGCTACAAATAGTTTACTCTAAGTAAACAGTCACATTTAAGGTTATATGTGCGTGATATGCTTGTAGAGGTATCCACGTTAAGAAACAAAGTTCATCTGCAAAAATAGCAATTTAAGATAGCAAAGTATTTAATTTGACTCACCTAGGATGAGAGTGCTGCCTTATTAATTCAGCCAATTATTCTTAACATTATTATTGTTTCTAAAATGTCGTTGAAAATAAAGTGAGTTGAAGGCTACACGAGCTTATAAAAAATTATGGGTAAAAGTTTACTTTCCGCATATATGTTCGAGTTTTATGAAATTTTATTTACAGACGTGTTTTAGGCTGTTGATGCCGAAAATCACAGTAAAAAATGAGGACAGGAGCAAACTTTTGGAGTCATTTGGATTTTTTTGTAGGAAAAAACGAAAGTTGTCCTCACTTTTGCGACATGTTTTTGTCATATTTTACACATTTTCGGGGATATTTCGTTTTATATTAAGCTAAAGAAGGGTGTATTCCTTTATTATAATTCATTTCCACATACTTAGTGTACCCCCTATACTGTTTACGTGTCTATCCATATTTCCCTTATTTTCATCGATAATCGATACTAAGTTGGCGTTGACATTTGACATATAAAAACCACTTCATGTCATACACTGTTTTATTGGAAGAAGCATGTTAATAAGTAATAAAATTTAAATATGAAACGTGAAAACCATGAAAAGTGAATCTGTTTAGTGAAATAAGGTGTAAAGCATTATAAGTACAATTTGGAGAACCCAGTTCGTCACAAAACAGTTTTTAGGCTTGACGATTATCGTTTCGCTAACAAAGTTCGCGCATCAGAGTGATAAATAAACTATGTGAATAAATACTAGAACTACTATTTATATGCTGGTTGCCAAGCAGATTTTAAGGCGTAATTTAAAAATTTCGGGACGCAGCAAGTGCGTTATGGTAGCGAATTTTCATTAAACGCCTCAAATTTGTACAACTCAATTGTATATAATCCGCAAAAGTTGAATTTTGGTTCGAGGGCAATATATAAACCAAATTTCGTAAAAATAACTTTGTTATTTTTTTGAGATATTTTTTTTTCGGAAAAATTAAAAATTAGAAACACTGGTCCGATAAGGCTGGCTAACGAACTCATTCAAGCTATCAATGAAAGAAAGATTCTTGGAAACACACACACACACACACAATAAATAAATAAATAAATATATATATATATATATATATATATATATATATATATATATATATATATATATATATATATATATATATAGATACATATATAAAACAAAAATCAGCACACTACCTGGTTCGGCACCGAGATGGCGACCCTGTCGTACATCTCATAATGTTCTAGGAGGCTGGCTATCATAGCCGTATTCTAGGTGTGTTCTCGGTGTAATTAGTATATCGCACTGACGAGCTCTAGTTAGAGCGAAACCGGTCTGCGGTTATAATTGTGGTGAGAATACATCTAGCCTCATACACACACACACATATAAATAAATAAATATATATATATATATATATATATATATATATATATATATATATATATATATAACATATATATATATATATATATATATATATATATATATATATAACATATTCAAATTCAAACGGACCTTGGTTTCGGGTTCTAGGGGCCTAAAGCCGCGATCATTTGAAAAAAGTTTTTTAAAGTATCACCATCCATACCTTTCTACTAGTGATTTTTTTAAATAATAGTATTGCGCATAGTAATAGTCCATGGCAATAATACATGTCATATTCAACTGACAAATTATTTTGACAAACGTCAGATCTACTCTCAAAGTGACATGTAAACAAATATTTCATTTTCTGATATGATATGTAATACAAATCTAGGCATGCTTTTCTTCCTATATTTGTCTTTATTTTTGGCCATCACAATTTTACTCAGAGTTAGATATAATTTGGTATTAGAGAATGAGGAGATCGCTACTTTTCGAATTCTGAAAAAAATTCTATAAATGAGCACGTACTACGCTTCTTAAAACCCATATACGAGGTCAGTTTCAGACTTTATATGTTTGTTAATATATATATATATATATATATATATATATATATATATATATATATATATATATATATATATATATATATATATATATATATATATATATATATATATATATATATATATATATATATATATATATATATATATATATATATATATATATATATATATATATGTATGTATGTATGTATCACACCGATAACTAAAAAAATAAGGTGCTGATTTCGATCAAATTTGGTAAGTACCTTCCTTTTGTAAGTGGCTTTGACAAGTGTGTTAACCAGAAAAATCAGCGCAGTTTTCCCCAAAAATGTTGTGTTTTCTTTGGGAAAGTTCTGATATCTTTAGAGATAACAAAGTTAGGGCAACCAAATTTGGTACGTGGGTTTATGTCGTAAAAAGTAAATTACTAAAAAATAAATTACGTACTAAAACTTAGATCTGTAATTTAAACGACAAAAAAGTTATAGGCTTTTAAAAAAATGAGGTTTACCTCTTAAAACGCCACAGTTACCATTTAAAACGTCCACATTTTTAGGCAACATTAAGACCCTACAACCAGTATGGGTTATGTAGAGAAAATATCGCAGGAATGGTATTTTACAAACCCTTAAGTTTTAGCTTCAACCACCATTTTCCCCCATTTTACTGAAATATTTCCAGAAATTCATTTCAAATAGACCCTTTCTCTGATTCAGTTCAGTTCTTTTAGTTATAGAGTTTATGGTTCAATCTTCCATAATTTTTCGTGAATTTTCGTAGAAAGAATTCGCTAATAAGAATACCGCGAGATAGATGGACCCACAACAATGGTCTATTAAGACAAAAAAGTAGCAACCCGAGTATGCAGACCCCACAGTCAGAGGATCCGGATAGCATCATGGGAAACTACGCCACAAAGCGTGAGAAGCTGAGGCAGCAGTGTAGAAGTCACCTCTGAAGACAATATTGCCACTCCTGTGGTAAATAGGTAGCTCGTCTTCAGCGGGGCGTCCATGCCAGTCGTTTGTATCGGTTAAAAATTCAAACGGATATTGATATCGACGCTTAATAACCGGTCAAAGAACCAAGCAGTGCAAAGTAAGAGCCAAGCAGTAAAGAAACTGAGCGAAGAGGTCCAATGGAACCAGTAGCAGTAATTGTTATGTAAATGTTTGCTACTTTCCAATTTTTATCCTTTTATCCACTTTTTACATTTGTGTATTGTCGATAATTGTATGCCTGACTCAGATAAAGAAATAATAGATTCATTAAATTTAAAGTATATATTAAGACACGTAAGCATTAGTGAGAGTAATGACGAGTGACCTAATTTTACGAATAATTTAGTTATCAATAACGTAAATATGGCACATCAATTTAAGGAATTTTATTTTAAAGCAATTCGCAAGTCTGACAGCCAAGCGGCAAATGTGGGAAACTTTTTAAAATCAGTAGATTTAGTAATGATTACATTTTATGCACCAGTCCAAATTTAAACCATTTTCTGTTGAATTTTGTACAAACCAAGCTAACAGGCAAACCAGACTAATCATAAACACGAAAATCATTAATTCATGGATATATTTAAGGCAAGCGATAGGTTAAACTGTTACTGATCAACGTGATGACACTAGTTTGTTAGGGAAATTGTTGCAACTAAGACAAAGACCGAATGAAGATACATTATCGTTTAATAGCCGGTGTAGGATAATAGAATAACTATTAATTTCAAACATCATCTCGAATGAGAACAACAAAGCCATTCGAGCGTTGAAAATAACGATATATCAGCCACAAACACTAAAATCATTCTTAGGAGGATTACGCAACCCTCTCGGGATGAGCTTGCGCGTGACCAATCCTCCAATCATTGAACAAGCCTTGAAGTTCATATTCGCCGAGGAAAGTTGTGACTATAGGGATCAATCGCTACACAAACAACAATCCCACACAAACAGACATGCCACACAACAGAGACCGTTTTATAAAAGGCAACAAACGCCACAGTTCAGTAATATGCAATTTCAGAGGTCTTTCCAGCCAAAATTTAGGTCGTACAATCAAAACAATAATCAAAACAGTAATCAGGGCGATGATCAAACCAGGCCCAATTTCACACAAATACCCAGACAAAATACCCAATAAAATCAATTCAGACGCCCAAATTACAATTCAAATAGCGTAATACCAGACACTATCCAAAGGCCATCGATATAAGTGTTGCAAATTCGAGGGTAAACAGACAAAATTCAACACAATTTAGGAATAATTTACCCCCAGTACGTAGAGAGCAATTGCATCATACCGATGTTTATAATGACGAAACAAATTGTAAGGAGTTTCCGTTAACAAAATTTTATAATGAATTAGATTACCATACAGATTTTTATAATGACGAACCATATTACAGTACAACGAACCACGAATTAGATATGTCAGAGCAATATAATGAAAACTAGCAAAATTTTCAAATAGACAGTCAGTCGAGGGACAACAGATAGTAAATATGAATCACTTAAACTTTCAAATAAATAGCACAATTAGAAATAGTAATAATAATATATATTTTGAAAACAGTCAAGGTAGTAACGCCAGCGCACATGGCTTACCGTTACACAAATTAAGAATAAATCAGTCAGTTAGCCAAGACAATAAAAAACGAAACAATGCACAAGGTAGTAATGGTAGTAGTAATTATAATTTTATTAAAGGTATTAATGATGATATAAGTAGGCTGAACTTGAAAACAGAGAGCAGGTCAGCAAATTCTGAAAAACCAGTGGGTCAAAGTCAACAAATGGACTGTGTTGATTTAGATCAATTGTATAAGTCTCAACGAGAAGCTAGTAATGTAGACAGTATAATGAGGTATGTATACTCAATGTGCAACGCAGTAAAATCAACCGGCCACTTGAAATTATATGAGTTATACCTACTACAGAAGCACATTGTAACAATATCAGTATCCCGAACAAAATAAGTTATACAGGGACCACACAAAATGATAAGTTAAATAATAATTTAATTCAGATACATGATAACCATAGGCAAATAAGTAAACAATCAATTTCACAAATAAAAAAATCAGAAATCAATAAAGAAAGAGATTTCTCACTCAATAAGGTTTACAAGTCGGAAGTTAATCCCGTAAAGATTCAAACTCAAACAAAATTAAACAAGATAAATAAACAAGATAAAACCATGAATATAAACGACAATAAAATTAATGAAACAATTGTATTATTTCACTTAGGTAAACGAAGTCACAGGAACGCAGAAGATACATATGAATGAAAACCAAATTCCTTTTTCCAAAAATGGAACAAAAAATCAAAGCTTTTATTAGAACTTGCCAATATTGCAACAACGAAAAAAAATAACTCGTTCCAACTAAATAAATTAAACAAACAGTCAGATTATATTACCTAGCTAATAAAAAGGTAAAGCTAAGATGCTTACTGACAATTAGGCCATTGCTAGCCCTTTTAGCTCATCTAAACTAACCTACCCTCCACCTTAAGCTCGATCTCAACGACAGCATTCATTTGAAAAATCATCCGCTGCCGGTGAGTCTCGAACCGTCGTTCTCCGAGTCCGAATTGGAAAATCTGAATCGACTTTCCCTCACGGCCACGGAGGCGCTATATTACCTAGCTAAATCGAACCTAGATATTCGGATAATCGACAAATGAGACATGACGCAAGAGGCTAACTAATAAGACAAAGAACTGAAACACGATAATTATAACAAGTAATTAACATACTGACATTTCATTGTAACATAAAAATCAATACATAACTGATTAGAACAATGATAGATAAAATGTTAATTAATTAAAAGAAAAAAAATCAAGAAAAACGATCTTATACAAAAATCATAAAAACAATCGTATATCAAAATAACCAAATTTTATATAAATATTAATGTTAACGTAATGTTATCGATATGAGAAAAAAATCTATTGTTTGTAACGAGGTGGATTAATACACCTCGATACAATGTGATTAAACATATATGCACCAAATAAATTCATAAATCTTAATTTATTTCATACAATTTAATTTAAAGAACAAACACAAGATACCAAGCAAAAGTGGTTTCAGATAAATGAAGATATTGTTACGTTCTACGGGGTTCTGGATTTGTTGATTAACAAAACACAGCTTTCCAAGCTACTAATTTATTATTACCAACTATTTTCCAACACCAGTGTCAACTAAAATATTTCTCTTCTCTATTATTAAATGTCCATAGAACTATATTCCACTATCGCCTTCTATAATTGCTCCTTATACACCAAAACTTACTGTTGACTCGCTTATTACTCTATGATCACTTCTTTTACATCACACTACTCAATACTGAACTAACTTACTCTGCGCACCGCTCGTCTATTTATACTGTCTATAGAGATTCTAGACGTTCTACACTATTCTACCCTATTCTACACCTGTCACTTCTGGTATATTCTAGGAATGTCATTCCAGAGTGTTCGCTGTGACACTATGTATTAATCAGGTGACATTGTCCTATCATCGGCTATCTACAATTGATCACTGATGGACGCATATAAAAGGAGGCTGAGAATTTAAGAAAAATCAGTTCACTTTGAGCAGTCACCGATACACCGACATAGCCAGTAAACAGCACTCCATGGTCCAGCCGAGTGTCTTCAGTCTTAGGTGAGTTTTCCCCGATATTATACTGCAGTGTGGTAAATGATTTGCAGGCTATTACAACAGATGTTGGCTCCTGGATGTAATAGCATGGAACGATCTAGTTTGGTCTAAAACGCCTGCCGCAGTTGTTGATTCCTGGGAGTTAGCATCTAAAGATCAAACCACACCGCCGCCCCTTTTCCCTCCTTGTACTCGTCGACCAGGGTGCCTATGAGCGGCGCTGATTCCCGATCGTAACCCGCTGGTCTGGCCAAAAAGCTAGAGTTGTTTAGTACCTGATACTGAGTCCTGCGTGCTAAACAAGGGAAGCTTATTCCATTTGACCCGCTTTGCCCCCCCCCCCCCTTCACCCTCCTAAAAGGCAACCGAAAGCTCACCGTCGGCTGGGTAGGCTGTAACCTGGGAACTCTGAAAAGAAGTCCTGCCTGGAAGAAACATTCCAGTTCCGCCTCGCAGTAGAAATAACCGACCAGGCATTATATTTCGATTTATATAAAGTGCAAATAATGTATATACTGTAAATACTTTATTATTTTTAGGAACTTTTAAATAAATGTATTTATTAGAAAACTTTCTTCACTGAGTTATCCTGGCACTCAAAAAAAACAACCTTACATGTTATACCATCGATAAATTTTATAATAAGTAATTGTGCAATATATTACACAGATAGCTAAATACTGTAAATAATGGTTCACTTATTGACTATTATTTATTTGTGAACATTTTTTAGATAAACCAGCAGAATAAAGCCATAAACGATACACTAAATAAGACAGTAAAATTAAAAAACACAAGGGTCAATTGTAAACCCAAAACGAAACCAAACATAACTAACCAAATAAAAATAAGTTATTTAAATGACGACGAAAAACAAGGACAATACATGAATACAGACAAACTGAAGTAGATAAACAAATAAACGACATTTTACGATGAATAAATTAATTATTAAACGCAACCATAAACAAAAACTATTTTATAGTTAAAACACAAGCCCACAACACCGTAGAAACCACGTAGAACTTTTACGAATTAAAATACTAAATTTTACGAAGACTATAATTTTCAAAATTATCAGAAATAATAGTTACTCAAGAGTACATGCTAAACATAAAGAACAAACGCAGATTGTTTAACAAATAATACGAAGTCAGATCATAAATTCGAAAACTATGATACTGCAGCGAACTAACAAAAATACGAACCAACCTTTTAAAAAACGTATATAAGAAAAAAGTCCCCTCAGCATTCCACAAAAAAAAAAACAGAAAAACCCTTTTTAGGACCTTACTCAATAAATTCAATGTTAGAACACGATAAAGCAATTTTAATAATAAACATTTGAAGAAATTAATAGCCAACACATTATTATAAAATATCCAAGTCAGTAATAACAGGGGTAATAATTAGAAAAATGTCACACTAAAAGTAGAATCATAAATTAAAAACAAAAAGCCGTCTTCTGAGCTTCACTCAATAAAGCATCAACTGCAGTACGATTTGACAATAATCCTATTTATTTATAAAGCACTTAAACTAATTAAATAAGATAACCACTGTAAATTAATATCCATCCATAAGCAGAAGAGACGAGTTCAATTACAAAACAAAGTGAAGCAAGATCAGCAGACTTTACAGTCTTGTAATTTAATAGTTGCATTTTACTATTAATTTCAACAACACACCACGAGGGATTACAGCCTAAATACTATGGTACCGTGGGTGTCGACAAGGAGGAAAGAGGCAACTTGGTAATTCTGGACTTGAAGGTTTGGAGATTCGGGGAGAAGGAAAAACATGTGCCGGCAAGGAATTCCACAACTTGGAAGTCCTCGCGACAAAAGAACGGACATAACAAGATGTTCTATGTCTGGTGACCTGGACAGTAAAAGGGTGCATTCGCTCTGTTCCCCTGGTAGATCTGCTGGGGGCAGCAGGTGGAGGCACTATGGAAGAAAGCTCCTCTGAGCAGTGCCCGTGCAGATATCTATAAAAGAGAGAGAGGTATGTGATAGATGATATGTGAAGTATATAAAGTATAGAGATTCGTTGGTGAAAAGTATTTGCGAGCCCGGAAGAGGAAACCTAATTTCTTAGCAGCCGCTTCTGCAATTGATGTAACATGTTGGTGTCAGTTCAGATTTCGATCCACAGAGATGCCAACAAGTGATTTGGTGGGGTTAAATTGTACAAGATTTATACTTCCACAGTCTAATATTTTTTGAAGATCCACGGAGATAGAACCCTCCATGAGTCTGCGATCCTCATCTAATTGGGCTAAAGAGACAAGCTTAGAATATTGTATATTTGAGTGGAGGGTGCTGTCGTCCGCGTAACTGTGAACTGGGTTGGATGTGCTAGAGAGGAGGTCATTGATGTGGAGAAGAAACAAAGTAGGGACTAAAGCTGAACCTTGAGGAACTCCTGCATTAATTGGATATAGTTTAGAGGAATGGCCATCCACGACAACAGAAATGCTCCGGTTGGAGAGAAAATTTGCTGTCCAGGTACAGAGTTTTGGTGGTAGGCCATAGGCCAGACGTTTATTAAACAGTGCTGCGTGCCAGACCTGCTCGAATGCTTTGGATATGTCTAGAACGACAATCTGGGATTCACCGTGTAGTTCCGTGGGCTTGTTCCAAGAATGGGTGACAAAGGAAAGGAGGTCGGCAGTCGATCTGCGCTGACGAAATCCAGACTGCTTGTCGGGGATTAGACTGTGTTTTTTAAGAAATTCTAGTAATTCGGTGTTTATATACTTTTCCGTCACATTAGCGATGACTGAAAGGATAGAAATAGGCTTGTAGTTACTAGGAAGCGCTTTCGATCCTTTCTTGGGGACGGGTTGTACTCGAGCAGTTTTCCATTTACTAGGGAATATGCCTCTATTTTAAGATGTCTGAAACAGACGAGTCAGGACAGGAGCAAGTTCTGGTACGCATTTTTGAGAACAATTGCTGGGATCTCGTCATGGCCAGAGGCTTTCTTGGTATTGAGAGAAGAGATCATCTTTCGTACCTTTTTAGTTTTTAAAATGATATCCGTCATTTTATGCGCGACATTGGGGACTGTTGGTGGTTGAACATCTGGAGGTGGGTTGAGAGTTGAATTGCCGGCGAACAACGAGGCAAAAAGTTCAGCCTTGCCCAGGGCGGTAGAAACAATTTCATCCCCTGAGACAATAGGTGGGAACGTGCTCTTGCAGAAATTAGTCCCAATAGATTTAGCAAGAGTCCAGAAGGGTTTGCTGCCGCTGGAGCTTAAGAGGACTTTATTTTTGATGTGGTTATTAAACGAGTTTTTTTCCTCAGAAAGAATGCGGACATAGCGGTTTCTTGCGTCGTTAAATGGTTGACGGTTTTCTTGACTGGGATTTTGTAGAAGCTTTTTGTGAGCTTTGACCTTTTCAAATCTAGCCTTATCACATGATTTAGAGAACCAGGGCTTTTAAGTGGCTGCAGAGGTTTTCTGTGTACGTGGCATAAATAATTCCATGCCAGCTTGGATAATTTCAGTGACGTTTTGTGAGATATCAGAGGGGTCAGGATGAGAGAAGCAGACAGGCGCCCATGGAAATGAGGAAAAGTAATATCGCATTTCGTCCCAGTTCGCGGAGTTGTAGTGCCAAACTATACGTGGGTGTGATGACTGTGTGACCTCGGGTTGCATTGCGCAGGAAGCAGTGACCATGCCGTGGTCTGAGCGACCCAGGGGGGCGGTGACTGATATATTATAGCAGTCAGGATTTGTAGTAAGAAGGAGATCCAATGGATTTGAGCTGTGTGTTGGGATGCGAGGAAAGTAAGTAGGTTGCTGAACCATATTGGCTAAAGAATTGCTGACTGCAAAGGCCTCCGCTGCTCTTCCTTGTGGATCGGTTTTTGAAGATCCTAGCCATTCCTTATGATGGACATTGAAGTTACCAAGAATAGTGACCTCGGAGGAAGGTTATTCAGAAATCAGATGGTCGGTTTTTTCAGAAAGGTAGTCAAAGTGCTGGACAAAGTTTTTGTCAGAAGGTGACCGGTAAATGCAACTGATGAATTTAGTTGCAGCCCTGAGAGAGAGTTTTATCCATAGTATGTCTTTTCTTCCAGCTTCTAAATTGGAGAGTCTGGTGCAGGGTAGATTGCTACGGATGTACGCGCACACGCCTCCATGCAATATAAAAGAAGTAAGGAGCTCATACATTGAGAAATTAAGGTGATTAGCGGCTGTTTTGGCACTGATGTGAGTTTCGGTGAGGAAGAGGAGTTGGGGCCTATTAGCCTGGAGGAAATGGTGGACGGAGTTCAGGTGAGAATTTAGGCCACATATATTCGAGAAGGATATTGTAAATCTCGATGCTGGCGCTCCCTGTACACCCCTCTCCCGGAGATCCAAATGGAGGGGTATTTTATCTCCGGATTTTTTTGTACAAGGAGGAGCCATAATCATTTTTGCTTATAAGGGAAACCGACTCATACACCAGAACCGGAAACGTCCGTTGGGACTTCACCGACCCTTGATGTAAGGGGGGTGGTACCTCCTCGAGCGTGAAAAAAATCCTTTACTATCATGTAAAGGAAAATTCCACTACCACCTACCATATTGCAAGTATACCATACCAGCCAACTATTAAAGAGCTGACCAGCTTTAGAACTTGCTTGCTTGTTACACTTACAACCATTGACAACCTCTTTTTGACTTATTATGTTGTTATATAACCGAATTGTTTAGCTATAACCTGAATTAATTAATCACTACACTTACTTGACCTAAAACAATTATATAACAATTGTAACAAAATAAAACAAGACGATATCGAAAAAGGCAAGACTAATGACGAATTACTAACGATTACATATTAGAATATGAAAACTTATAGTAACCCTTAGACTAAGATAAGTAGCATAGATAACATAATTTACCGAATAAGTTCCAAACATAATTAGTCGTAATAGAGATAACAATAACAACAGAAAAAGACGTGGAATTATAAACAGACTATAATTAATTTTCAATATCAATAACAGGTAAAATCAATTACAATTAATAATGGTACACATATCTATCAGGCAATTGAGGAATTGCATCACGATCAAAACAGTGCATACCTATTCAGTGGAACTAATAAACTTCTACTCTACCTGCAACTACAATTTAAACATTCGCTTAATATCACACAGGCACCAATATACTTAGTTTCTAGAATTGAACAGCTAAAAGAACCAGTACTAGCTGACTTCTCCACTATACCGTCAGGTAAAATAGTTTTCTGCAAACCTTGTAGTCCTACTTATAACAATGTTTTCATCGTTAGAACCATTTCTGGGTGGGACAACAACTTATATCTCAGTTGAATGTTGAAGCATATTCATCTTCCCCCCAACCAGGGCTGCGATCGCTCCATCATTTCGCAGGTACCTCTCGCGTTCTTATTGTCTAGGTCACAATTCCAGTTATTAATTGTAATATATGTAAATAAGAATGTATATAATTATTGGGTAGTTTTATTAAAGGCTGTGAGTATATCTTGTATGTTTTTATAGAGCGATAAGAAATGCGTTATCGCCGACACCAAAAATATTCACAGTCCTACAGATACGCTCGTAAATTGTAGTAGCAGTAAGTTTATTAAAAAGCGATTTGTATTATAGTAATGTACGTTTTAGAATAAAGCTTATTTGAGGTTACAAAGTATTTAATTTACTTGTAAAAAGCCACCACAAAACGCTACATAAAAAAGGCGACGAGGATAAGTGACTCAAATTGGGAAAAATAGTAAAAGAAAAGGTAAAAAGTGATATAAAGTTTAAAATTGTTAAAAACACAGTAGGTACTCTGTTAAGTAAAACAATGGCAACAAGTACGAGCATTGGGCATTTAAGAGAATTTAATCCCAGTTTATGTGAGTGGAAGATTTATAAAGAACAGTAAAATCAGTATTTTATTGCAAATAAAATAAGCGAAGATGAAATAAAGAGGGCAGTGTTATTGAATTGTTGCACAGAAAGCAGTTACCAGTTAATATATAATTTATGTGTTCCGTTAAAACCAGAAACGGTAGATTACAAAGTGCTAATCAGGCATTTTGATAAGCATTTTTCACCGATGAAGTTAGTATTTCCTGAAAGACAAAAATTTTATAGTGCAATGAAAGATAAAAATGAAACCATTGCTGAGTGGTACGCAAGAGTTAGGCAATTAGCAGCGATGTGTGAGTTTCAAACAGAACTTTCTACTATGATACGAGATCGATTTATAATGGGTTTGGAAAAAGGTGTTATTTTGGACAGATTATTTGAAGAGGACGCAACAACGCTAACATTGGAAAAAGCATTAGAAATTGCAAGTAATAAAGAAGCAAGCAATTCAGCCACAGTCACAATATCAACCCAGGGGAAGACAGCAAGGCAGTTGAAATTCCAGTGAGCGAAGAGCAAGCAGAGGTAGGTCATTCCCTGAACAGTGGAGAAGGCACCAGGCATCGAGAGGTTCGTCGACGACCCGGTATTCCGACAGCCCCAACTTCACCCGGTGTGCAAGAACGATGGAATGCTCGACGTGTGGTAAAAATCATACGACACCATGCAGGTATAGACATTATATTTGTAAAAATTGTGGGCTTAAAGGTCTTTTAGCGATTAAATGTAACAAACGTTCAAATTTATTTAAACAAAATAATAATTTCTTGTTATCTGAATTAACGGATGATGTTGAAAATGTGTTTAAAATATATTCTAACTGTAAAAATGATCATATTATTATTCATGTAAAGGTAAATAATTATAACTTAGAATTTGAGTTAGATACCGGTTCCTCTGTCAGTGTGATTTCAAGCGAAATGAATGAAAAATATTTAAAATATTTAACGTTGCTCAAAACAGATAAAATTTTAAGTACTTATGATGGTGCAAAAATTATACCTACTGGAAAAATATTGGTAAATGTTAATTATAATGGAATAAATGATGATTTATATTTGTACGTAATAAATAATGGCGGACCAGCATTATTAGGCAGAGATTTTTTCAATAAATTCAATTTGAATATTAATAAAATAGAATCAGAAAACCATAATGGTAATATATCCATTGTTGAAAGTTTCTATAAAGAATTTCCGGCAGTATTTAGTTCAAAATTAGATCATTTTAATAAGGGTCGTATACGTTCAAATTTAAAAGGTAATGCTCAACCAAAGTTTTGTAAAGCTAGACCTCTACCCTTTGCCCTTAAAGAAAAAGTTGAGAAAGAAATTAAAAGACTTCTTGATTTAGGTATATTGACACCTGTCGATTATAGTGAATGGGCTACACCAATACTTCCAGTCTTAAAAAGTAACATGACAATAAGGTTATGTGGAGATTATAAAATTACATTGAATCCTCAGTTAGAAGTAGATAAGTTTCCCTTACCCCGTATAGAAGAATTGTTTGTTACACTACAGGGTGGTTAGCAATTTACAAAGTTAGACTTATCGCAAGCTTATCAACAAGTAGAGTTAGAGGAGGAGTCAAAAAAACTTACGACAATTATTACACCGTGTGGGTTATTTAAATATAATAGGTTACCCTATGGGATAATTTCGGGACCAGCCAAATTTCAGAAAATTATGACGTCAGTGTTGCAAGGATTAGAAGGTGTTACGTGTTTTTTAGATGATATATTAATTACCGGTAAAAATACAAAGGAACATTTACATAGAGTAAGAAAAGTTTTACAAAAGTTAAATGAAGGTGGTTTAACTATAGAAAAATCTAAATGTGAATTTTTTAAGGAAAGTATACAATATTTAGGTTACAAAATAGATCAGACAGGGTTACATATTTGTAAAGATAAAGTAGATGCAATAGTCAATGCACCAGCGCCAACAGATGTCACTAGTTTAAAATCAATTTTAGGTCAAATAAATTATTATACTAAATTTATTCCAAATAGTTCGACATTATTATATCCATTATATAAACTTTTGAGAATAAATCAGCCATGGCAGTGGACAATGGAATGCGCTCAGGCATTAACAAAAGTTAAAGAAATATTAAGTTCAGCAGAAATTTTGGTACATTATAATCCAGAAATACCTATCCAATTAACAGCAGATGCATCTTCTTACGGTATTGGAGCCGTAATAACGCATATTATTGATGGGGTTAAAAGACCAATAGCTTATGCATCGAGGACACTATCAAAAAACGAGATGAATTATAGTCAAATTGAA
This sequence comes from Tillus elongatus, assembly GCA_964006375.1. NCBI lineage: Eukaryota > Metazoa > Arthropoda > Insecta > Coleoptera > Cleridae > Tillus > Tillus elongatus. The sequence goes on along the minus strand of OZ023262.1, from coordinate 102,428,117 downwards.
AAAGAGGCATTAGCAATTATTTTTGGGATTCAGAAATTTTATCAATATTTGTATTGTAAAAAGTTTACATTGATAACTGATCATAAACCGCTTGTTGCAATTTTCGGTCCTAAAACGGGAATTCCTATTTTTGCAGCAAATCGATTTCAGAGATGGTCAATAATTCTTTCGAATTTTCGGTATGATATACAGTATATAAAATCAAAAGATAATATTGCTGATTTTCTTTCTAGATTGCCGATAAGAAATAATATGCAAAAGATAAGCGAAATACCATATTTAAATTATGTTGAAGAAAGTAATATGTCAATATTAAATAGTAACTTAATAGATAGAGAAACTTCAAATGATCCAACATTACAAAAAGTTTATCACTATATAAAAAATGGTTGGCCTTCATGGAACCGAATAAAAAAAGATGAAAATTTAAAACAATACTATTTAAATAAAAATTCTTTGTATGTAGTTAATAAATGTATAATATTTGGTTATCGCATAATAATACCTAATAACTTACAAAAAATGGTATTAAAAGAATTACATTCATCACATTTAGGGATAAACAAAATGAAAGGTTTAGCAAGATCTTATGTATGGTGGCCTAAAATGAATGAACATATTGAAAATATAGTTACTTAATGGAATGCATGTTTACAATTTAGGAATTCACCACAATGTGCAAAATTAATTAATTGGGAATATCCAGAAAATGTGTGGGATAGAATTCATATAGATTATTTAGGGCCATTTATGAATAATAAGTATATGTTTATTTTAGTTGACGCTTACTCAAAATGGATAGAAGCATTTTTTGTAAATATTCCAAGTACAAATAATACAATTAAAATATTAGAATGTTTATTCTCGCGTTACGGAAATCCAAAATTGTTAGTATCAGATAATGCAACATACTTTGTGTCAAGTCACTTTAGAAACTTTTTGTTAAGAAATGGCATACAGTTCAAAAATTCTCCACCATATCACCCAGCTAGTAATGGCGCAGCAGAAAATGCGGTAAAATCAGTAAAATATGCAATTTTAAAAGCAGCTAAGGCTGGAGAAAAAAACCTTGACAAAATATTAAATAACTTTTTGTTGGATTATCGCTGTACACCTCATTCTACAACAGATATTGCACCTTCACTACTATTCTTAGGTCGTAAATTACGTAACAGATTTGATTTATTTTTACCTAGCAAAATTTCGGAAAATAACGAAGGTGTTACACAATTTGATAAAGAGAATTTAAGAAGGAGGGTACAGGCTAGAATGAATTCACAAACAAAATACTATAAAGGAAAATACATATTTTTTATAATAAAGGGGATACTGTATTGGTTAAAGATTATAGAAATTTAAAAACAAATTGGATAAAGGGGAAAGTAACAAAAAAGATTGGCCCAAGATCATATTTAGTTTTTATTCCCGAATTAAATAAAACTTGGCACCGTCATCTGAATCAAATTCTAACTTATGGTAGTTTAGATGTTAAGGGTCAAACCAGTGATCTAACAGCGTTGAATTGTGACAATGATTTTCATCAAGATCAAGATACAAGACAAAGTGATGAAATAGTTAGAGGTTTTGCAGAATTGCCAACGCTAGTGATAAGTGAAATTGAGTATGTAAAAGAATCGGATAAGGCCTCTTCTGAGGTGACTGAAGATGAACCGGTTGTACCTAGACAACGTAAGAGAGAGCGAAAAGCTGTAGAAAGGTTTCGCTTTTAAAAATCATCTTCAGATTCCTCAAGGGGGGAAAGATGTAATATATGTAAATAAGAATGTATATAATTATTGGGTAGTTTTATTAAAGGCTGTGAGTATATCTTGTATGTTTTTATAGAGCGATAAGAAATGCGTTATCGCCGACACCAAAAATATTCATAGTCCTACAGATACGCTCGTAAATTGTAGTAGCAGTAAGTTTATTAAAAAGCGATTTGTATTATAGTAATGTACGTTTTAGAATAAAGCTTATTTGGGGTTACAAAGTATTTAATTTACTTGTAAAAAGCCACCACAAAACGTTACATTAATGTAGAAAAGCGAACTTAAGACATTGTAAGTTTAAAATGCGAACATTGAGTTTAGGCGGGGCCACTTTGTTTACAATATAAGTTAAGCTAAATATTCACTACATTATAAAGTATAATAAAGAATGAAATCATAAATAAATATAGCATTTTAGTATCTCCATCCTCATTTTAGCTTCTTCAAAATAAACTCTAGATAAAGATTATACATCTCCAGCAACGTCTTATGAAAACTTTTAGGTAAATGAAGGATAAATCAAGCTCTGAGAAGCCAAAACAATTATGGTAATTTTTCATTAGCTGCAATATTTTACAGCTACATGTGATTTAATTAAAAACCCCAACTTACATTAAGGTGGATGCTGATGTTGAGATTCAGATTATGAGCTGTAATAAAGAAAATAGACCACATCTCTGCCGGTTATTTCAAAATACACATTAATTTCTTTGAAATATGTATCAAACTCAGGGTGTGTCGTAAACTAATATTTTCAAGCATAGGGGACAATATATAACAAACGATGGTATAGGGAGCATATACATGGTAGCACCCGGCATATCCGTTATTATGAAAACTGTTAAATAAACGCAAGAACAAAACTTGTAGGTAGATATACTTGAGCTCACTCTCATAAAATAAATTCATGACTGCTTATAGAGCCTCGGTGGTTAAGGAGCAGGAACGTGTGCCTCTGAACCGAAGGGTACTGGGTTCGATTCCAGGCTTCTTCTTTCACTTTTTCAGTACACACTGTAACATAAACATTAACCGAGGTTCTGGCATTGTATTTGAGGAAGTTGAATGTCTGCACGTTCCGCCCTTCGGAGGGGGCGTAAATCCGTAAATCCCGTGTCCATACGATGTTGGGCACGTTAAATATCCCTACCCTGTTTACATAAAGGTAGGGGTTCGGCAAAGGGGGATAGTGAAGTAAAACTGCTCTCTAGCGTCGGTGATTGGCCATGGTCGCGGAAATAGGCCGACGTTAAAGAAACAAAACACACACACATGTCTACTTATAAAATAATGAAGTATTAGAAAAACTTTGGGACGCAGCAAGTGTGTTATAATAGTAAATATTTATAAGTGTTTTACACTAATAGTATGGCATATTACTCAAAGTAATATTTTCAATTTAAACCGACGTCGAAGATAGAACTTAGACGTCCCAATACAAGCTCATTTGAAGAATTTAGCTGTTTCTACTATCATAAAAAATATTTAAACCTAGTGTTCTAGGGCCTTTTGAGAAACAAATTAGAGACTCTCTTAGACCAAAAACTGAACCGGAACACACGCTAGGAAAAAAACTATTTCGAGAGCCACAATGGCAATATAGACTTGTAGGAAAAACATGGAGGTTGAATCCCAGGACGGTATATTGGATATATCAAACTGTCTTCAAACGCGTGGTCAAACATGCATCTATAGTATGGTGGCCAAAAACGAAATACGCCTCAATACAAAGCAAATTACAAATAATGAAAAGGATAAGCTGTCTTAGAATAACGCGAGCTATGGCATCATGCCCTACAGCTGCAATAAAGTCAATGCTTAATATTACTCCACTATTGATATAAGTGAAGAGGGAAGCAGCACTAAGTGCCTCAAAACTATTCCAAGCAGACAAACTCAAACCAAGAGACTAGGTCGGCCACTTTAAGAAACTTTCCACTGGAGGTACTCGCGAAACCAACAGATTAAATGCCAGCCCAGGAGGAATTCATAATTCCATTTGACGTGGTCATAAGCGACCGTGGTCATAAGCATGGGATATATACAGTGAAAGGTTGAAAAACAACTCATCTGTATGGTACACAGATGGGCCTAAACAAATTGAAGGAGCAGTACTAGGAATAAACGGACCTATCTTTAGACTTGTTAAGTCTCTCGGAAATACTTGAACCATCTTTCAAGCAGAAATGTTTTCCATAGATCTGTGTGCACAGGACAACATACGAAGAAGGCTCAGAAATAGACATATCTACTTCGGGTGAGACAGTCAGGTAGCACTAAATACTTTGAAATTTTCCAAAACCGAGTCCAAACTTACCATGGACTGCAAAAACTCTAACAAAAATGTATCTTTAGAATGGGTACCAGAGCATCAAGGCATTGAAGTAAATGCGAGAGTAGATAGCCTTGCAAAAAGGACAGTAACAACACCATTATGTGGTCCAGAGCCCCATTCTGGACTAACACAATGCCATGTAAGAAATTAGCTTAATACTTGGGAGAGGAACCAAATACTGTCATACTGAAGGAAAACGCCAGGCTTGAGGCAGGCAAAACGAGTCATCAACATAGCAACGAAGAAGCCTGAACTGTTCTTAAATTGAACAGGAGCGACTTGAGAATAATCACAGGACTTTTCACAGGACGCTACCCATAAGGAATCACCTTATGAAGATGGGCAAGGCGGACAGTGAAAACTGCGGATACCGCATTGAAGCAGCAGACACAATACAACACTTGCTACGCAACTGCATTGCTCGGTGCTGCAAAAAACTCAAATACTTGTAGTGAGAGGTGGCATTAACCCCTCACCCCCCACGCCGGGAAATAGCAGTAAAATAACCCCCCAAGTCTAAACTTTTTGGGCAACTATTAGAAAGAAGACTCACGCACCATAGACTCATTGGGGTGGCAGCGTTGAGAGACTATATGCCTATACGACTCATTAAAACAATCTATAATCTACAAGATACAATTACAAAAATTCTAAATGATGGTAATTCGCATTAAAGCATTTTTTAAAGAGTGAAAAAGAACCCTCCAGTGTTGCTGTTCGTACTTTCTGAGAAGAAAGCCTGTAGAATGCTTCTAATTAGTTCCTTGTGTTTAGCGGTTTTCGGTAAACCTGATGTTTGATATACAAAGCAAATCTGGAGATCTTGCAGCCGATTCCCATGGTCTCAACCGCCCTGTCCACCTGTCTTCATACACTTAGATGATTTCTTGAAATACTTTCTGGGTGCAATGGATCGGAGCTCAATCTAGATTTTACCAGCAGTTGTTCCCAATTTCAAGGACAGGTCGTTAAGAAAATCTATAGACACAGTCCGCAATAAATTTAGCTCACTCTCCGCCGTTAACACACCGTCGTAAATGTCATCCATCCTAAAGCAAAAAACATTGAAAGTAAACGTAACCTGAGGAGGATGGAGGTTTTGTACTAACGACAACGTGTAATCCTGTAAGTGATTATCCTTCAAAATCCTTAGTACTAAGCATCTACTGATTTCCAGATCTTTAGCAGCTCGACCTGAGGCGTTGAACTCGAGGCTATTCAATTTCCCCTCTTCATTATCAAATGCGGTTTTTGATCGCCTTAACACTTGTCCAGTTGGTCCAAAACGCACAAAATTTGCTTCTATTCTCCTAAATTTACCCTTTGTCATCGGATGTAGGGGTGGACAATTTTGCCACATTTTGCGTGTATAAAAAATGAATTAAGAATGACTAGATTTGTATACTAAACATTATTTTCGTTATTGTTATCGATTTTAAGTCTTTTTAACAATATTGTTAACGCACCTAACATAAGCAACAAAAACTTGACATTTGAAAAATTAATTATCATGAGTGCCCATAGCAACCATGCATAGCATGTTCAACACAATGGGCCAAAAACTAAAAGTGTCCGTTTTTTTGGAAATAACTTTAAAACAATTTGATGTAGATACAGGAACATGTGATACCACTTTGTGGTATGTTTATCGGCAATTCGATTAGGTAACGAACAATAGGTCATCCTATAAAATAAAGAATTTTAAAATTGTTCAAGTCTTGCTTAAAAGTTTAAGTTTAGGAAATATTCTTAGGCAAAACTTTTATTATAAAGAATACACCCGATAAGGGCATTCTTTAGATACAATCTAAGGTAGATATCAACTACTTATTTAATTCCACGTAGAAATTACAGCCCATCTTGTAAACATGAACCACTTGTCAGAATTTTCGAAAAGAATATTTTTCTCAAAAACCCTGATAGATAGGTATGGCGTTGTTTAAGTAAAAAGAACCAAAATTATGATTCCTGTCTAAAAATGTATATATATATATATATATATATATATATATATATATATATATATATATATATATATATATATATATATATATATAGGTGTTCCATTTAAAATAACAAAGTTGATTAACCGGGAGTGATAGAAATCTGAAAATAATTTGGTTGGGGAGAATGCAATGGTTATACCTATTCCTAAAATTACTTTTTTTTTGCCAGAACTTTATAAACTTTTAATGACCGGCCTCGCTGAGACACCTGTATATCTAGTTTTATTGTGGGTCTTTGTATATCGGGATCGCAATGGAATAAAGACACAGTCTTTTAATAAATTTGAAAACATCCAGTTTTGATTTTGACTAGGTCGTCATTTTGTACAGGGTGGATTAAAATTAAAACTGATTGTTTGAAACAATTTAATAGGCATTCATGTATTTTATGTTTGAAAATAAAAGGACATATCTTTTGGTTTACTTTTGCTAAGTACGTTTTGTACATAAAATCACTAGTTTTTGAGGCGATCTTGATTTCTTTAAAGAAATACTCACTAATATATTCCTAACTAATCAGGTTGCAATGGATAAATAGGTGATTTTTTATTTCAAATAATTATAAATAATTATGAAATAAAACTTTTGCAGAAATTAATAGATAATACGTGGTTAGAATTTCTTTTTATTGTTTAATTATTTAAAAGATTTCATGAATGGGTATGCGCTGGATGTATACATCAAAGACAAATTTACTGTAATTATCAGGGGAAAACAAATAAACAAATATTGTATTAAAATTTCCTCAGGCAAATCTAATTATCATTAGGCTAGGGTGATAATTTTTACAATAGGTATTCAAAACGACCACTCATAGCATTTACACAGTGTTTTTCTAGTTATGTTTATAGTTATTATCTATGAATTTAACATAAATAATGAACCACCAACTGGATATTCAGTCAGATAGTGTTATAGTACCATTACCATCGCTGGAAAAAAGAAATCCTCCTATTAAAACTAATTTTGCCGAAAAACCTGAAATAATTTGATCACTATGTGACTGAAAAATTCAAAAGTCTGGACGCAGCAAGTGCGTTATGGAAGTGAATTTTCATAAAAATATTTTTAATAGCAAATACGAGCAGGCATCAATCTCATTATCGGTATAGCCTATGTAATAGAAACAATGTACTATATTTTATCAAAATTACTTATTGTTTGAAAATGTACAAAAATTTTCTGAAAATAAACTTAAATATCGGTTTCCTAGCCAACAAACCTTAGGTTAATAGCAAATTGAGTTATTAAAATTTGAAGAATTTAATGAAAATTCGCTACCAAAACGCAGTTACTGCGTCCAGATTTTTTTCTTACAAACATGCATCATATTTCGATAATAAATGCAGAAATGCATAAACGAATTTGTTCTACGAAAATTAGCTAAAAATTATAGACCGTTAAACCACAAACTTAACTAAACATGCAGCGAAAGCATCAACTTAACTAAACCGACAGCCAAAGCATCAGAGAAAGGGTCTATTTGAAATGAATTTTCTGTAAATATTTTAGAAAATGAAGGGCAGTGACGGTTGAAGCTGAAACCTAAGGGTTTGCAGAACACTCTTCTTGCAACATTTTCTTTTCACAATCCGTATTTGTTTCACGTTCTTTGCCCAAACATTGCCAATTCTTAGGGTTCAAATCGCGACTTTGACGTTTTGAGGAAAACTCCAATTTTTTTTAACTGTCCATAAATTTTTGTCTTTAAATTAAGCGACCTAAATTTTGTTACATGGTTCCCTCTTTATAATATAGACACGCGTACCAAATTTGGTTGCCCTTACTTTGTAATTTCCGGATATTTAATTTTTTTTAGAAAGAAAATAATATTTTCCGGGAAAATTTGCGCCGATATTCCTGGCTAACGAACTTATCCAAGCCACTTGCAAAAGGAAGGTACTCACAAAATTCGGTCAAGATCGGCCCGCTATTTCTTTTAGTTATCGGTGTGATATATATATATATATATATATATATATATATATATATATATATATATATATATATATATATATATTTCATCAGAGTGATTTCGGAGGAATGGGGAGTATTTAAGGGGTAGATTCAGTGGGTGAAAATAAGTAAAAGAAACACATAAGTTATAGTTTGAATGTTAACCATTCATGAAATAATATTTTTTTTCTTTTTTGTGAAACACTTTTTTTCAAGCAAGCTTTTTCCTCTTATTTTAACTAATCTTGGGTGATATGTGCAAATCAATTTTGAATGATTTGTCAGAATTAAAAATTTCTAAAATGCCTCAAATATTAACCTATAGGGAATACGCGGATATGATTTTTGTTTATGAGTTTTGTGTATGAAAACACAGTTCACGCAGTTAACGAATATAGACGGAGATTTCCAAACCGAAGGGTCCTTAATAGAAAACTTTTTCAAAGACGTTTCACTAGCGCTCAGGAAACTGGTGTTTTTTCGAGCCCAAGGATTTTTAGTGAAAGAGAAGGTCTTGGCGCACGAACCGCAGAAAATATTCTCAATATTGTTAAAGAAAACCCGAGGGAGAGTACGAGGAGGATTTAAAATTAACTCAGAATGTCATAGAAAGCCGTCCTCAATACGCTCAAGAAAAATTGTTTAAAGCCTTTCCATCTCCAGTCCGTTTAACACCTTGAACATGGCTATAACATTTCAAGGTTACAATTTTGTGAATGGAGTCGTCAAAACCCGACAATAAGTGAATATCTTTTATTCAGTGATGAGGCTCAGTTCACTCGTGATGGTGTAGATAATTTTCACAATGAACACGATGGTCAGAAGGAAACCCTCATGCTACGTTTGAATGCAATTTTCAGCATCGATTTAGCATAAATATTTGGTGTGGCGTAATCAATGACCAGTTAGTGGGTCCATTTGTGTTGGATGTGCGTCTTACTGGGGAAGGATATTTACATTTTCTAGAAGATAAGTTAGCAGAAATTTTAGAAGATGTTCCTTTAAATGTTATACAACAGTTATACTTCCAACATGATAATACCCCTCCCCATTTTACTCTGCAGGTACTAAATTTTTGAAAAAATCATTTTCCTGTGCGCTGGATTGGTAGAGGAGTCCAATAAATTGGCCAGCAAGGTCTCCAGACTTAAACCTTATTCTGTTTGGGAGTGGATGAAGTTGTTGGTATACGCCACTAGAGTAGACACAAGGGAAGCATTACTTGATCGTATTACGAATGCGCCGCTTTAATAAGAAATAATCGCGACGCTATTAATCATGCTATTCACAACATCAATAACAGAGCAAACAAGTGCATTGAAGTTGGTGGTGGTATTTTTGAAATTGTTCTTTAAATATTTACCGTCTATGATATTCCTATATCCTAATTTTCCTTTTGAATATAGATAAAGTAAAAATCGATAAAATTTTTTAACTGCATTTATTTCAACAATGGCTGACATTCGAATTCAAACTTATGTGTTTAGTTTTAATATTTTGACTCTTGAAATACTTTCCATTCCTCCGCAATCACCCTATATATATATATATATATATATATATATATATATATATATATATATATATATATATATATAGAGAGAGAGAGAGAGAGAGAGAGAGAGAGAGAGAGAGAGAGAGATAGGCAATGTTGGCTTTGACTCAATTGCAGATATGTACGAAGAGAGAAACAGCACTAAGTGCCTCAAGACTATTTCAAACGGACAAATTTAGACAAGGAGACCTGGTTGGTCACTTGAAGGTCCCGGAAATTATTCCACTGGAGTCACTCGCCAAACCAACAAGACAAAGTCAGGCTAAATTGTACCTCATGGTTCTATTTGAGGTCCTCATAAGTTGCCGCAAAAGAAACAGTGAATGGCTGACAAAAACTCCCGTATGGTATGCAGATTGGTCTAAGCAAATTAAGGGAGCAGTATTGGTAATAAAAGGACCTAACTTAGATTCGCTAAGTCCCTAGGAAAAATTTCCACCATATTCTAAGCAGAAATGATTCCTATAAATGTCTGTATACAGGAGTGTATACAAGGAAAACTAAGAAATAGAGAAATATATATCCTCTAGACACTCAGTTATTACTCTGCAATCTTTCAAAAACAAGTCTAAGCTAACTTGGGACTGCAAAAAATTCTTGAAGCAACTGGCTATGATCACAAAAGTAACTTTGATGCGAGTACCAGGACATCAAGCCACTAAAGAAAATGAGGAAGCATATAACCTTGCAACAAGAATAGCAACAACGCCATTTTATTGTACAGAGCCCTATTGTGGATTAACAAAAACCAAGTATTATCATACTAGATGAAAGTCCCAGGAGTGAGGCAGGCAAAACGCTTCATTACCATATCAACAGAGAAATCTAAGCTGTTTCTTGAAATGAACAGGAACGACTTCAGAAGAATCACAGGATTCCTCACAGGACACCGCCAAGTTGGGTATTACCTAATGAAGGTGGGTAAGGTGCTCAGTGAAAACTGCATAAACAACAGAACGTTTGCTATGCAACTGCATGGCGCAGTTCTGCAAAAGTCTCAAATATTTTGGAGGGGTGACCTTAACACCCCAGGAAATAGGTTAAGTGGATCCCAAAAATATAGTAGACTACATAAAAAGTCTGAACCTTTTGGCAACTATTAGAATAAAGGATGCTTGCTGAAAGAAATTAAAAGGAGAAATGTGCAATATGACCAATACATTTATTGGTTATATTCCAAGACATAATAACCTTCTGACAAGATTATTTGAAAAACATATACCAGCAAGAAAGGAAATAGCTACACCAAGTGAAAAACTTCTGGACAACTCGTCACAATTGATGAACTACTGAAATTATAACGAAATGTAGAGAGCTGCTGGAGATAGAGAATCATGGTTGCAACGTCAGTGCGAAATCGATGTCAGAAAGTGGTGTGATAAATATACTAAATGTTAAATTGTCAATTTTTTTAGTGTAAATATTTCATTATAATTAATTCCCATAACGCAGTTGCTGCTTTAAAAATGTTTCTATTTTGCATTTTTACATGGCTCTAAAGCACAAATTTAAATGTTAGTGGATCGTATCGTATTTGAGTTTTATTAGTTTTTGTTGCGCAAAAAACGACAAATCGTGTTGCTGCTGTTAGAAAATCTATGAGTCATTTTAGTATATTAAAGTGGGCGTTCATAAAGTAAAGTTGACCGAAAATAACTGGAATGGATCGCCATTCTCCGTACTTTATTGCCGCAGTAGTATAAAATTCAGAAAATATTGCTACATTCAAAAATTGTGTGCGTAGTAATGTAATCACATAATTTAGATTAATAACCCAAAAACAAATTTACAACGGCCCAATATTTTCTTAACTAATATTTAAATGTGGCAAGCATTTAATTCCTGTAGGGGTCAACTCACAAATTAACGTTTTGCCGTAATTTTGTAAATGTTTATCACAATGTTTGACAAAAACCTGGTTCCCAATAGCCTAAAACAGAACACAAAATAATTTCTGCGAAAAAGTCGTTAATGTTTACACAATTTTTTCAAAAGGCACAGAGTAGATAAATATTTATAGATCCATATTTTTTATATTTTGACTTTTGTGTATTAAATTTAATTTCGTAATATTTTACTTTCAAATTACTTTTGAGCTTTTTAACTGGTACCGTAATATAAAAATTTCAGATCAATTAAAAGCGTTTTGACATGGCAAGTGCGTTGTGGGAGGAAAATTACCTTCATTAATTGTTATTGCCTTTACTAAGTAAACCCGTTCCATACTCAAAAGAAACGTAGAAACTTCTTCCGACTTCACAAGCTCTTGTCGTTTTCTTTCGTGCAATCGGTTCCGCCTTTTATGGTATCGCCACGAACTCTATTTTGTAACGTCGAACTATTTCAGCAACTATGGCCAATAACCGACGCCAGGCCGCAGTTTCACCTCACCATCCTGGAAATGTTGCCGAACCCCTGCATTTCTGTAAAGAGGCTAGGATCTTTAACGTACCCAACATCGCATGAACACAGGACCGACGGATTTACGCCCCCTCCTAAGAGCGGAACATGCAGATATTCAACTTGCTTAAATATAATACCACAACCTCGATTGATGTTAATTTTATAGTATGTACTGAAAAAGTGGAAGAAGAACCTTGGGAAACGAACACAATACCCTTCGGTACTGACAAAATCCTCACCTGCCTGACAATGCCGTAAAAGTGAAAACTGATTTTTATGTGCCTGGTGATGCCAAAACGCGAAACCCATTACAAAGAAGATGTCCATACACCTGTATTTAAAATATTCGAAAACGCATGTGACTATCAAAGTATAGTCATCCGCCTGAACAATTAAGTCCACATTTGTATACCCAACTAGAACCAAAGTGGTCGCAACTAGGATCGGAACTTGAATAAGTAGTTATTACGGAATCGCCACTAACTCTACAACCTTGCGGTGAAAATCACTTCATATTATCCACGAATGACAATCACATAATATTCACCACTTATAACTACTTTAGACTAACAAAACTTCTTAGTTGCCTTTAAGGTATTAAAAAAGGTCGGCGTTACTTATAGAATGACTCAAAGTTTCACGAATTTGAAGGTAGCAAACGACAGTAGCTTGAACTGTCTTTAGTTTAGTGAATTGCTACATCAAAGTTTCTGCCACTTTCAAGTAGCAATAATATTAGCTCAGATGTTTCGGGCCTCTTCATATTACACCCAAATGTTACAGAACTTTTTGGTAATATATTCTGGTGGCAGTCACGTTTCCGCCACCTGAAAAGGTCAATCTTATTATTTGTGGCTACTATAAAGTAGTGGTATGTAACGTTCCAAATTCACTATTTTAGTAATTTTTACCCCACGGTCTCACTGATTTATAAAGGATGATTGTTCCATCACAACAACATGCGATGCGACGTTCTGCAAATGTAGTAATGTGTAATATGTGTGAACTTTATTAAAACTCCAAGAACCGTTAATGTCGTAAGAATGGTAAATGGTGAGTTTTGGTACAGCGTCTTTAAACATTATTTAAACACATCATATATTTGGCTTGTCATATCCGTAACACTACCACTAATTTTTAATGTGGACGGCACAAACATCAAGGCAAGACGCATGTCAACAAAACAACCATAAGCTTAAATTTTGTTAGGTTAGATGGCACGCGGGGCACATTATTGCAAAAGTATCTTGTGTTTTAGAAACCAAAGAGTTGCAAGGAGAACTATAAACACCCATTTGATAGATTATGCCGTAGTCGTTACTGCAAAGTAACTATAAAATGTTGAGTTGCAGTCCCACTTGGCAGCTTCTGATTAACGTAACTTCAGGGCTCTGTGTTTTTAGTATTCGTCACCAAAGACAAGTTGTAACTACTTTGAAATTCCATATTGTAGCGAATGCTACGACAAAGTGGTTGTTTTAAAATGCACCGTTTCTGTAGATGGGATTTACAACGCCATTATTACCTACGCTGTTAGAATTAATATCTAAAAATTAATTTATAGCTATTTTAACATATTGTAGGTAGCAAATTTTTACAAAATTTTTTGTTTCATGTATAGAAAAGTAAATTAGAATACAAAGTGCTACACTTCGAGGGTAATGATGTGGAACGTCGCATATTACGTGATGTATAATTTTTACTAAAACTGCAAATTTCGATGGTGTGTAATTTCTGGGTGCACAAATCATTATATTTTAACAGTAAGCTTGCACCAGTTTATATTTAAACACTCATGGTATCCAAATATAAAGCATCAAAAATATATTGATTAATGTTGACTTGTAGTCTCGGTAGTATCTATAGAATTGGAAGAGACATATTATTTTGTGGAATAATTTACAAGACAGAGAAAGCAAGCACAAAACAGAGTAGGTAGTGATAAGTCCTGTGATAGTGGCTGCTTTGTTTCACCCGTCGATACGTGAATGCTATGGTGTTACGACGGAGCCGGATAAGTTCCCGATACTACGCCGTAACGTAGCAATCATGGCCCATTTTTTGGTTGCTTTGTGATAGGAAGGTCCATATAACGGATCACTGACTGGCGGCGAAACACTTAGAAGTTATCGCGGCAGTCGGTGCCACGTTTCAACGACCAATTAATTGTTGGCATATGACGTTATATGACCGATGTAAATCACTTAGTATCATCAATTTCGATTTAATGTTGTAAGTTTTGGTCAAATATGAATTTAGGATGATTTTGATGGCAAACTAATAATCAACACCTTCGTTTTTGGAGATTGTCAGGAAGATGATTTTTTTTATTCGTGTATGAAAACGGTAATATAGTTACATACGGTTGGCTGTTTAGTCATTATGATTTTTCTGGATAAGAAGGTTTATAATTTCAGAATGGGAGCCTCGTTGGTTCAGGGGTAAGAACGTGTGTCTCTGAACCGAAGGTACTGGGTTCGATTCCCGGGGCTTCCCTTTTACTTTTTCAGTACTAACTGTAAAATTAATATCAACCAACGTTGTGGAATTGTATTTGAGCAAGTTGAGTATCTGCACGTTCTCCCCTTCCGCGGGCGCATAAATCCGTCGGTTCCGTGTCGATGCGATGTTGGGCACGTTAAATATTGCTACCCTCCTTAAATACAGGCTGAGTTTCGGTAAAATCTCTAGAATGTAAGGTGAAACTGCTATGCGGCGTCGGTGGTTGACCATAGTCGCGGAAATAGACCGACGTTAAAATACAAAAAAAAAATCAGAATGACAAATCATAGAAGTTATAATTAGCAATCTGCACAATCATATTTAATATATCTAAATTTTAGAATGACAAGTAAAAAGTTAAAATTTGCCATCTACACAATAATATCTAATAAATGAGTTACGTGCTAACATAAATGTAATAAGTAAATATAAATTAATATAAAAAGTCTGGACGCAGCAAGTGCGTAATAATAGCGAGTTTTTATTAAAATCTTTTAAACATGAAAATCTTTGAAAATAAAAAAAAAAGCCCAGAAAACAATAAATTTGGTTTGATATAATTTCATAGACATGTGCCTTTATAAAGTTTCTGTTACATACCAGAGTTGCATTCTTTTCATTGGAAGTTGGTGAAAGTGCGCTACCAGAACGCACTTGCTGCATCCGCACTATTACTACCAGTTGTTATTGTAACTGAAATGGTCTTAAATTAATTTTGTTAAATAAAATTTATAACCCATTTAAATCCCAAACTGCGACTATAAATGAAGTTTTTGCAATTATTCGAGTTAAGTGCAAAACAACAGCTATTCAAACAGAAATGTAAGTCCCATTTAAAACACTTTTTGTAATGTTTATCGTCTAAAACCTGCCCTCGTTTTATAATGTTTGATAAGAACAAATCAGTGCCAAAACAGCCACAAATCACCTTAATTTCCCGAGGTATGAGCTCCTTACTTCCTTTAGATTGCATGAAAGTGGTGCGCATAAGTCCGTAGCAATCTACCCTGCACCAGACTCCCCAATTTAGAAGCTGGAAGAAAAGACATACTATGGATAAAACTCTCTCTCAGGGCTGCAACTAAATTCATCTGTTGCATTTACCGGTCACCTTCTGACAACAACTTTGTCCAGCTCTTCGAATACCTGTCTGAAAAAACCGACCATCTGATTTCTGAATATTCTTCATCCGAGGTCACTATTCTTGGTGACTTCAATGTTCATAATAAGGAATGGCTAGGATCTTCAAAAATCGATCCACAAAGGAGAGCAGCGGAGGCCTTCGCAGTCAGCAATTCTTTAACCAATATGATTCAGCAACCTACTTACTTTCCTCGGATCCCAACACACAGATCAAGTCCCTTGGATCTCCTTCTTACTACAAAACCTGAATGCTATAAGACGTGAGTCACCACCCCTTGGTCGCTCAGACCACGGCATGGTCACTGCTTTCTGCGTAATGCAACCCGAGGTCACACAGTCATCACACCCACGTATTGTTTGGCACTACAACTCCGCGAACTGGGACGAAATGCGGGATTACTTTTCTTCATTTTCATAGGCGTCTGTCTGCTTTTCTCATCCTGGCTCCTCTGATATCTCACAAAACGTCACCTAAATCATCCAAACTGGCATGAAAACCTCTTCAGCCACTTAAAAGCTCTTGTTCTCTACATCCTGTGTCAAGGACAGACTTAAAAAGGTCAAAGCTCACAAAACGCTTCTACACAATCCCAGTCAAGAAAACCGTAAAACATTTAACGACCAAAGAAACCGCTATGTCCGCATTCTTTCTGAGGCAAACAACTCGTTTAATAACAACATCAAAAACAAAGTCCCCTCGAGCTTCAACGGCGGCAACCCCTTCCGGACTCTTGCTAAATCTATTGGGAATAATTTCTACAAGAGCACGTTTCCACCTCTTGTTTCAGGAGATGAAATTGTTTCTACCGACCTGGGCAAGGCTGAACTTTTTGCCTAGATGTTCGCCGGCAATTCTATTCTCAACCCACCTCCAAATGTTCAACCACCAACAGTCCCCAATGTCGCGCATACAATGACGGATATCATTTTCAAAATTAAAAAGGTACTTAAGATGCTCTCTTCTCCTAATACCAGGAAAGCCTCTGGCCTTGACGAGATCCCAGCAATTGTTCTCAAAAAATGCGCAAAAGAACTTGCTCCTGTCCTGACTCGTCTATTTGAGACATCTTAGAATAGAGGCATATTCCCTAGTAACTGGAAAACTGCTCAAGTACAACCCGTCCCCAAGAAGGAATCCAAAGCGCTTCCTAGCAACTACAGGCCTATTTCTCTCCATTCAGTCATCTCTAAAGTGATGAAAACGTATATAAACACTGAATTACTAAAATTTCTTGAAAAACCCAGTCTAATCCACGACAGATAGTACGGATTCCATTAGCGCAGATCAACTGCCGACCTCCTTTCCTTTGTCACCCATTCTTGGAGCAAGTCTTCAAGTTTTCTTAAAACGATAACGTACGATATCGTACCGATATCCCAACAAATAATGGGCCGATTTTGATGAAATTTGGTACGTGTCTTCATTTTGTAAGAGGTATGGACAAGTTTGTTATCCAGGAAAACTGGACCAGTTTTTCCTGGAATTTTAGGTTTTCTGTCGAAAAAATTTCGGTGAGACACTCGTCGCAGGAAGTGTGTTTTACAAAGCTTTAGGTTCCAGCTTTAACTGTTACTGTCTTTTATTTTGCTAAAATATTTGCAGGAAATTCATGACAACTTTATTTGATGCTTTTCAAAAGTTTTAGTTACAGAGTTTGTGGTTCATTGGTGTAATTTTCAGCGATTTTCCGTAGAAAAGACTTGTTATTGCGGAGACCGCGACTTTTACATTTAGAAAAGATTGCTTCAAATGAGCACCAACTACGCCCCCTAGAACCGTAGAGCCCATATCCAGTGTCACTTTTTTTTTAATTTCAACAACACACCACGAGGGCTTACAGCCTAAATACTATCGTACCGTGGGTGTTGACAAGGAGGAAAGAGGCAGCTTGTTAATTCTGGAGTTGAAGGTTTGGAGGTTCGGAGGAGAAGGCAAAACATGTGCCGGCAAGGAATTCCACAACTTGGAAGTCCTCGGGACAAAAGAGCGGGCATAACAAGATGTTCTATGTCTGGTGACCTGGACAGTAAAAGGGTGCATTCGCTCTGTTCCCCTGGTAGATCTGTTTGGGGCAGCAGGTGGGGGAACTATGGAGGAAAGCTCCTCTGAGCAGTGCCCGTGCAGATATCTATAAAAAAGAGAGAGGTCACCAACGGCACGTCGGTGGGGAAGGGATGGCAGCCTTTGGGTGAGGGTAGGGTCACCGATGAGACGTATAGCGAGTGTAGAAGCGGCAGCGGCACCCCAGATGTGGGAGCAGTATTCGAGGTTTGGCTTTATTTGTGCAGTATATAAGGTATAGAGATTATCTGGTGAGAAGTATTTGCGAGCCCGGAAGAGGAAACCTAATTTCTTAGCAGCCGCTACTGCAATTGATGTGACATGTTGGTGCCAATTAAGATTTCGATCCACAGAAATGTCAACAAGAGAAAATGACTCATTACTTTGAATAACTTGGTTGTTCATTGTGATGAGTCTAGGGCTAGTGTATCTCTTGTGAGAAAGAAAGCAAGACTTAGTTTTGGTGGGGTTAAATTGTACAAGATTTCTACTTCCCCAGTCTAATATTTTTTGGAGATCCACGGAGACAGAACCCTCCATGAGTTTGCGATCCTCATCTAATTGGGCTAAAGAGACAGGCTTAGAATATTGTATATTTGAATGGAGGGTGCTGTCGTCCGCGTAGCTGTGAACTGGGTTGGATGTGCTCGAGAGGAGGTCATTGATGTGGAGAAGAAACAAAGTAGGGGCTAAAGCTGAACCTTGAGGAACTCCTGCATTAATTGGATATAGTTTAGAGGAATGGCCATCCACAACAACAGATATGCTCCTGTTGGAGAGGAAATTTGCTGTCCACATACAGAGCTTTGGTGGTAGGCCATAGGCCGGAAGTTTATTAAGCAGCGCTGCGTGCCAGACCTGGTCAAATGCTTTGGATATGTCTAGAGCAACAATCTGGGATTCACCGTGTTGTTCTATAGACTTTTTCCAAGAATGGGTGACAAAGGAAAGGAGGTCGGCAGTCGATCTGCGCTGACGGAATTCATACTGCCTGTCGTGGATTAGACTGTGTTTTTCAAGAAATTTTGGTAATTCGGTGTTTATATACTTTTCCGTCATTTCAGAGACGACTGAAAGGAGAGAAATAGGCCTGTAGTTGCTGGGAAGCGCTTTGGATCCTTTCTTGGGGATGGGTTGTACTCGAGCAGTTTTCCAGTTACTAGGGAATATGCCTTTATTATAAGATATCTGAAACAGACGAGTCAGGACAGGAGCAAGCTCTGGTGCGCATTTTTTGAGAACTTTTGGTATTTATATGTTTCCATGTATACAGGTTGGCGCTGAGATAAAGCCTAATATATCCCTAATTATGCAAGATACCACCCAAAAAAATATATACCTTAAAATTGGGCTGCAAAAAATTGAAATGCAGGGCGCTCCCAGGTAGTGACTGAATGAAAAAATTAAAACTGACGTAGCTCACTTTTTCAAATCAAATAGCCTATATTGTCTGTTTTAGAAGTGAAGATCATGCCCTCTGCTTCAACTTTTGTATAATACTCTCTATATTTAAAGGTATGGAAATATTAACATTTATAATCGCATACCAAGATTCATGCAGGGATCAGTTTTCAGTTTTTCATTCAATTCCAGTAACCGATCAGATTATATGGTTATTTAGCAAATTTTTGAAGAAAAATATTAAAATGTTTAAACTAATTTTGCTACAAAAGGGACAAGAAATTATTAACCTGCTAGCATCACTTTTAAACATTTGTTCACTCTTTTATTCAATTCCAAAAACCTATCAGATTTATGTCGTTATTAAGTGTATTTTTAGGAAAGATATTAAACTACTTACACAAACATTTGGGACAAACAACGTGAGAAATATTTAACTTGCTGGGATTATCTATGTTAACATTTGCATAAAATACCAGTAGTTGAAAATATTTGTTTCACAAATATCAAATAAAACTTTACAGTGACAGGCTTAAGTAACGTTGGTATTTCAGTCAGTTTGTCACATTAAAATAACAGGTTTTCGCTTTTTCCGCTTATATTTTTCTTTATTTCCACTGATTCATATTTCAAACATAGTTTTTACGTTTTTTTTCAAGGGCAATTACAGATTAGCTTCATAATTTGAATAAGGTATTCTTTCTTATGTGTAAAAAATATTTCATCAGTTTTTGAAGAATTTTTTTGTGGTGTTTTCCTATAAATCACTTTTTATAAGATTTTTGTAAAATTTTGATGATTACTAATAAATGTTTCATAAGTTATTGTAAGAAAAATCTATTTCAATTTTCGTAAAAAATAGAATTTAATATTACTTAACTTTTTTTCGTGGAAAAACTTTTTGTGAATAATTATATAGGGTGACGCATTGAAAACGAAACAGACCAATTTGCGTCCAGAGATATTTTTTTTAAGAAACGCTGAAACACGTCAATTTTAATATTGAGAGGGACATGTTTCCTTTTGCAAATGGCTTGGATGAGTTCGTTAAGCAGGAAAATCTGCCTAGGTTTTCCCGGAAAATTTTGTGTTTTCTTTCGAAAAAAATTTATATCTCCGGAATTAACAAAGTAAGGGCAACCAAATTTAGTACGCTGGTTTATATCCTTATAAGTAAGCTATCTACCAAAATTTTGCTATGTAAGTCAAAAGACAAAAAAGTTATAGGCATTTCAAGAAAAATAAATTGGGGTTTTCCTCAAAACGTCATAGTGGCGATTTAAAATGTCAAAATTGGCAACATTTAGGCAAATAACTTGAATCTAATACGGGCTATAGAAATAAAATGTCTCAAGAAGGATGTTTTACAAATCCTAAAGTCTTAGTTTCAATCGTCATTGTCTTTCATTTTACTAAAATATTTCCAGAAAATTCATTTCAAATAGACCCTGTCTCTGATGCTTGGCAGTAGCCTTAGCTATAGGGTTTATCGTTTAATGGTATATAATTTTTGTCGAATTTTCGTAAAAAATCAATAAAGCTCAATATATCCGTTATTATATAAGATATGAAAAAATTTTGTATATATTAATTATAGGGTGTCTTGAGCTACATCTTAAAATAATATTTCTACAACCACAGGATGGCCCATAAGTCGTTGGTGATACAAATTTCCATTTTTTTTTAATCAAACACGCCTTATGTTATTGCATTTTTGCATTTTCCATCGAAATATAATGCATGTTGGTAAGAAAAGAAATTCTGGACGCAGCAAGTGCGTTATGGTAGCGAATTTTGATCAAATGTTTCATATTTGAACAGCTCAATTTGCTATTAACCTATAAGGTTGACCAAGAAACGTGTTTTTTCGGGAACACTAAGTTTACTTTTGGAAATTTTTGTACATTTTCACACAATAAAGTTATTTTGATGAAACAAGGCACATTGTTTTTACTATATAGGTTATACTGGTAACCAAATTTGATGCCCGCTTTCTTAAAAAAAAACACATATTTGTTATTAAAAACATTTTAATGAAAATTCACTACCATAACGCACTTGCTGCGTCCAGAATTTTATTAAACTCTACAGTCAATCGTCATAATTGTCGTTATTGGGCAGATAGTAATCCAAGAAATTTTTTACACTCAAACTCCACAGAAATTGAATGTCTGGACTCGCATTTAGACCGTTTAAGCGGACCAATTTTTCTTGATAGAAATTTGAGTGGAGAAACGTATTTGGAGTTACTAGAAGATATCGTTTACCCTTTACTAATTGACATTGTCGAAAATGATGATCGCTATCAAGAAAATCAATTAGTGTTTCAACAATATGGAGCTCCTCCGCATTTTTAACAACGTGTTAGGAAGTTTTTGAACAGAAAGTTTCCAGGAAAATGGATTGGGCGTAGAGGTGCTATTGAGTGGCCCCTAGATCACCGGATTTGACTCCTTTAGACATATTTCTATGGGGCAATTTAAAGAGAAGAATTTTCGCAACAGAACCAAAGTCTCTGGAAGAATTACGACGACGCATTGTTGAACAATGCCGTCCAATAAGTCCACAAATGCTCCAGAATGTCAGAGCTCGTTTTGAACAAAATTTGTACTCTTGTATGGAAGCTGGTGGTCAACAATTTGAACACTTACTTATCTGAATAAACATTTTTGAACGTGTAGTTTTGCTTTTTTTATCGAAAAATTGACTAATTAGTGCATTTTTTATCACAATGAATGAAATACGTTCTTGCAATTCCAACTGTAAATAATTTTTAAACGAGTTAATAAAACAAACAAAAATAATGTGCTGAATTCAGAAAAGAAAGGGCTTTCAAATGATGTAACACTCGACCCATGTTCTCTATTTAGAATATAAGGGTTGTTATCACCACCCTTAAGGGGTTGATGTGATAAAGTTGAGTTTTATGTCAAAATATGTATCCCTCAATATTAAAATTGACGTGTCTCAGCGTTTCTTTAAAAAAATTTATCTGGATGCAAATTGGTCTGTTTTGTTTTCAATGCGCCACCTTGTGGGTAAACACCTTAAAGAGGTGTGTTGGCTAGGGAAGTCTGACCAGTCTTTTCGGGAACTTTTCAGGTTTATTTGCGGAAAACATTTATACTTTTTTAAACAATAAAGTTATTTGGATGAAATATGGTACATTTTTTACGTCATAATGGTTATACTATCTACCAAATTTGATGTATTTTATACGAAAGACGTACCTACTTGACATTAAAAACACTTTTATGAAAATTGATTACCGTAGCGCACTTGGTGCGTCCAGACTTTTTAAAAAAATGCCAATTTTTCATAAAAATTCCCTACCATAACGAACTTTTTGCCTTTAAAATTTATGTATTAATAATTTAAAGTGCGTTAACTTTTTCCTTGGGATGTGCATCTAAGTTTTTGTTTAAAATAGAATAAACCCTCTTTTGATAAACATGCGAAATTTTTTGAGTAGCGCAAATTCACATTTGACATTTCTTAATCAATAAAATATAGTGCTGCAAATTGAATCATAACTTCCACATAGCTGTGATAATTCACTCCCCTCAGAAAGACATTGACAAAACTAATGAAATTAATTTAGGGTCCATGACTTGACCACAAAGAAAATATTCGTGTTCCTGTACCCATATACTTCTAAAACAATATATTAGCGTCTGTCATGCAGCTGAGGTGGTTGGATGGTCACTTCCCCTAAAGCGATGTTTTTTTTCCCTCAGGGCTCGTCTGCGGCCTTGCCGCCCCGATAGCACCGCAACCCTTGGTTGATTGGCCATACCCTTAGTCTTACTCCACCCATTCCAAAATCACTGTGCCTTGAACTAGTCTGCACAGCGATTGGTAGGGTGAAGTTTTATATTGCTTACCCAAAAAGAATTCGAAGGGATCCTCTGGCGAGTGCTAACTCTATACCGAATTTGAAGATAATATATCAATTTGTTCGAAAGTTATTGTGCCTACTACAAGCCGACAGACCGTCAGACAAAAAAGTTTTTGTTTCCAAATCATGTTTTCTGTATGTTTTGACACTTTTACGACGTCTAAGCGAAATATATTTTCTGAAATTTCTGTCACCACACGTATTGACGATGTGGAAGTAAAAATAATCTCTTTGCTACCATAACTCACTTGCTGCATCGAACTTGTATACTAATAAAATAAACACAAATTTGTTTTTGCTGCAACATGTATATGTATATCCTACACGCTTTAATTGCTTGTTTCAGTTTTTAGATTATTCAGATTTTCCTTTGACTCTCCGGGCTAATGTGCATATATTTAAAATCGGGCAGCACCACTGCGAAAAAGTAATTAGTCATAATCCACTTCTGTATTAAAATTAGGGATGATGTAAACAAATCCATAGCAGATTTATGCTAAAAACACTCCTTTCATGATCTGCATTTGGAAATATACACACGTTGGCGTTGCTTTTGATATCAGAAATTACACTAATTAAGTAATGTTTTTTTTTGTCAAAGAGAAACTCTTGCAATTGTAGTTGATTGAAACATTGAGTTATTTTTCTTTCATGAATTATATTTATTTGATAACAACATATTATGTAATAATCAAATAACCCATATTTACTAACATACCTGATATAAATACTTGTATATTGAAACAAGCGTTAAAGCCATATAAAGAAGCGGTCAAAATTTATACTGATGGGTCAAAAATTCAAGATTCAGTGGGATGCGCAGTGTACATTAAACAATTAGATTATTTTGAGCTATTTAGTCTGCCAAAGTTCACTTCAATTTATACTGCTTAAGCTGTTGCCATACAAAAAGCGTTAGTACTAGCCTGTAACCAAAATATGAAATGCTTTGTTGTTTTGACCGATTCCCTTTCACTGTTAAGAACTATATCGAATCTTCAAAATGCTATATATCAGTCCAGGGTAATATGTGATATTGCTTATCAATTAGAAGTCTTGGAACAACAGCACAAAAGAGTTACTTTCATATGGGTAAAAGGGCACTCAAAGCTTGAGGGTAATGAAAAGACCGACTATTTTGCTAAAAAATCAACGATAACAGGTTATAAACATGACTTTTAGAGTATAAGAGATCTACTTCCGCAAGTCAAACATGTGTGTAATATAAGATGGCAGGATCATTGGATTAAGTTGAAAAGTAGCTGTAACAAGCACTTTAGTAGTATCATCCCTAATCTAAGAAAACAGCCCATTTACAAAGAACTGTTGCTTCCTAGGTACTTGTCTACGACACTTAACAGAATTATCATAGGCCATGGTGCTTTTAAGTCTCATTTGTATAAAATAAAAGTTGAAGACAATCCATTTTCTTCATGCGACAATACCAGCCCAGCTGATTTAAATCATTTTATTTTTTTCCTGTATTATGCATCATGAACAAAGAAAAATATTATTTTGTAATTTGATAGAATACAATTTTTTCTTTCCACTTGACGTGTCATCACTTATGTATAAGCTCTTTGTAATAAAAGTGTCATGGTAGCTTTCAGGTGTTTTGTTAAAGACTCCAAGTTAGCTAGGTTTATATAGCCCTTAGTAAAAAGATGATATTCTGAAAATTGGACTGTTCCAATAAATATTGTACTAGTGGCAATATACTATATAGTCTTAAGGGATACTAAATAAACTTAGGAGATTAATGTATAGTCAGAGAGATAAAAGTTAGTTCCTTTGTGTCTTTCCTTGTGTTAACCTCTTTTGACCGCAGTCTCCCCAGTATGTTAAAAAATCACCATTACAGGCTCCATTGGTGTGAAAAGTGTCCCAGTGTTTCTCCTGCAACAACTTGTAGCGTATATGTGTGCATGCATATGTATGTGTGTGTATGTGCACATGAAGAAATAATGTGCATTTTCTGTAATGCACCTAGTGTTAAGTACTGGACGTATAAAACCTATTGATGTGAGTGCGTATACATAAGTGTATATGCGCTCGCGTATGTGTGTGGGTGGATATGTATGTAAGCTTCAATTTCAATATATATTAGTGAATTTTCTTAAAAAAAATTCACTAATGAGGAGATCCCGACTTTTGAATTTTGAAAAAATTTCTTCAGATGAGCGCTAATTAGGCCCCCCAGAAAACATATCCGGGGTCAGTTTCAATTTTTATATGTTTATATATATATATATATATATATATATATATATATATATATATATATATATATATATATATATATATATATTATATATATATATATATATATATATATATATATATATATATATATATATATATATATATATATATTTATATATATATATATGTATCACACCGATAACTCAAAAAATAATAGGCCGATTTTGATTAAATTTGGTGGAAAAATTCCTTTTGCAAATGGCTTGGATGAGTTCGTTAGCCAGAAAAATCTGCCCAGGTTTTCCCGGAAAATTTTGTGTTTTCTTTCGAAAAAAATTTATATCTCCGGAATTAACAAAGTAAGGGCAACGAAATTTGGCACGCAGGTTTATGTCCCTATAGGTAAGTTACCTACCAAAATTAGCTATGTAGGTTAAAAGGCAAAAAAGTTATAGGCATTTAAAGAAAAATAAATTGGGGTTTTCCTCAAAACGTCAAAGTGGCGATTTAAAATGTCAAAATTGGCAACATTTAGGCAAAGAACTTGAATCTAATACGGGCTATAGAAATAAAATGTCTCAAGAAGGATGTTTTACAAATCCTAAAGTCTTAGTTTCAATCGTCATTGTCTTTCATTTTACTAAAATATTTCCAGAAAATTCATTTCAAATAGACCCTGTCTCTGATGCTTGGCAGTAGCCTTAGCTATAGAGTTTATCGTTTAATGGTATATAATTTTTGTCGAATTTTCGTAAAAAATCAATAAAGCCCAATATATCCGTTATTATATAAGATATGAAAAAATTTTGTATATATTAATTATAGGGTGTCTTGAGCTACATCTTAAAATAATATTTCTACAATCACAGGATGGCCCATAAGTCGTTGGTGATACAAATTTCCATATTTTTTTTAATCAAACACGCCTTATGTTATTGCATTTTTGCATTTTCCATCGAAATATAATGCATGTTGGTAAGAAAAGAAATTCTGGACGCAGCAAGTGCGTTATGGTAGCGAACTTTGATCAAATGTTTCATATTTGAACAGCTCAATTTGCTATTAACCTATAAGGTTGACCAAGAAACGTGTTTTTTCGGGAACACTAAGTTTACTTTTGGAAATTTTTGTACATTTTCACACAATAAAGTTATTTTGATGAAACATGGTACATTGTTTTTACTATATAGGTTATACTGGTAACCAAATTTAAAGCCCGCTTTCTTAAAAAAAACACATATTTGTTATTAAAAACATTTTTATGAAAATTCACTACCATAACGCACTTGCTGCGTCCAGAATTTTTTTTAGTAATAATCAAGTGTATAGGGTGATAAAAGAAGATAAAAGAAAAAAGTTAAAGAGCTTGTTAGATTAACATTTTTAAGACAGGTTTTGCCATTGTGAAAAGCAAGGTCAGATGCATCTTTGTTCATTTCTAAGATTGACAGTGACTGAATGACCCAGTTCTGAAAGTCAAAACTCTAATAAATAAAAAAAAAATTAAATAAAAGTAAATGATAGTAAAAATGTTATAAAATAAATACGCTTACTTTATCGTAAAATGTTTTTAGATATTTGTAGACAAGCATCAAATTTAACGTTAACACAAACTATTATTGGTTCAGGGGTAAGAACGTGTGCCTCTGAACCGAAGGGTACTGGGTTCGATCCCAGGGTACTCCTTTCACTTTTTCAGTACAAACTGTAAAATTAACATCAACCGAGGTTCTGACATTGTATTTGAGCAAGTTGAATGTCTGCACGCTCCACCCTTCGGAGGGGGCGTCAAGCCAACGGTCCCATGTCCATGCGATGTTGGGCACCTTAAAGATCCCTACCCTCCTTACAGAAAGGCTGGGGTTCGGCAAAACTTCCAGGATAGTGAGGTGAAACTGCTCCCTGGCGTCGGTGATTGGCCATAGTCGAGGAAATAGGCCGACGTTAAAGAAACAAAACACACACACACACACAAACTATTATTTTTAAATCATAAGGCAAATCTAACTACTCCTGGCCTACATGTAGAAAATAAAATATTCATAATTCTGAACCTGCAATATGTCATTTCGGTTCGTTAGTCTATATACCTCCCATTTAAAAATGATTAAAGGGAGACAATCAATAATCTGGTAAGGTATTATTGCTAAATAGACCGTGGCTAAACAAATACGTTCAAAGCCAATAAAACATCAAAAAATATTTATTTGCCTTCGTAATTCATATGATTTAATAGGAATAATTAACATTATTATCTGGTTAATTGAAATGATTTCGCTCCGAACATAGCTTGAATATTGAAAAATTTCAAATTCAAAAGTTACTTTTTTAGTTTTCTATCCACCCACGAATTATGAACAAACTGGGACTACCTTACATTTTTTCATGTTGTCTCAACCTAACAATTAATTATATCAACATCGTCCATACATGTGGAAGTATGGAATCGTCGACAAAAATTGAAAAAATTGTTTTTCGCTTAAACGTCGTAAAAAGTGTCAGAACATATAGAAAACATAATCTGGAACGACAATTGTGTGTGTGTGTGTGTGTGTTGGTCTTAGCCACGATAACTTTAGAGCGAATTGAGATATCGTCTTCAAATTTGGTATGCAACCGACAAACGAAGGGTTTGGATTGTTTTGGCTAACATCGCTACAGGGGTTGAGGGAATGCTGGGGGATAATTTGGTGAAAATTGAATTTTTTTCGTTAAAACCTGAGTACTATAATGTTTTAGGGGTTATTTATTAGAAAACATTCAAGTTCAGCAAAGATCTGGTATTCACTACTCAAATTAAATTAGAGGTTGAATGTGCGGGGTGGAACATCGGTGAGAGGAATTTAAAAATTTGTTTTTACTAAAAACGGCGTAAAAAGTATTAAAACCTATATAAACCTTGATTCTGTAACGAAATTTTTTTGGCTATCGGTCGATCGGTCTGTCGGCCTGTACGTCTGTCTGTTAGTAGGAGTAATAACTTTTGAACGGATTGGGATATCATGTTTACATTTGGTATCCAGTTAGCGCTCGACAAAGTAACCCTTTCGAATTGCTTTTGGGTAAGATCGTTTCAGGGGGTAGGAGCCATAAGAGGGGTGACTTGGTGAATCTTGACATTTTTTTATTATATTAATTGGACTTAAGCGAAGAAGTGAACTATGACGAGATTTATAGTGATGCAAAAAGAAACATTAAAATATAATTATTGTATCACAAATATTAACAGAGCCGGGTCTAATTATTAGGCCATTCAAATGTTAGCAAAATAATTGTATCTAAGAAAATCATTATAACGTTTCGGTATATTTGCCGTCACGCTCAATGCAAATAATGGTTTCCCTGGAAACTTTATTGACGCCGTTTCATGTAAACCAAGAAGTAATATTTGATACACACTCTCGAATTACTGTCGCCACATGATCGATATCTCGGAAAGGTCTGCTCTCGGGGTTAGGTCTGGAAACCTAAAGGGTTGGTTGTTCCATATTTAGCCCAATTAGCTCAACACGGATAGTCCCAGGATACCGTTTTTCACACCTGCCGAAGTATGAATTGACGCTCCGTCACATTGAAACCATACATTGTGTCTTTCTTTAAGGGGCATTATATCTACAACTTTGCTTTTTTCTTCATTTAAAAACTGTAAGTATATCTGTGAATTTACATTTTCTCGGAAGAAGTAGGTACCAACCACTATGTGGTTTAAAATATCGCACAACGCATTTGTCTTAAAAGAATATATTTTGGGTTTTCTTGTACCAGCTATATTTTTGTGAACTGACTACCGCACTTGATGTAAAAGTCGCCTCGTCTGTCCATAAAATTCGATAAGGAAAGTTTGCGTTTTCTTCTCTTTGTCCTGCAAACTAAAAAAGGAATCCAACCGTACGTACCTCTTTTAAAATATTTATAAAGTTTGGTTGGGACGGCTTCAACTTATTTTTAAGTAAAATCTTTCTTACGGTTTCCCTTTTAACGCTAATCCTATTAGACGTATGTGTAGTACTAGTTTTTCCATGCTCTATTATATCTAAGCATATACTTAATTAAGTCTCTTCATCATAAGTACGTGGATGATGATGAGCTATTTAAAAACCAATTTTCACTGGATGATTTGAACTTGGAGATAATCCTGCTTACAGTAGACTGTTGGATATTTCGCTCAGAATGGCGTGCGTTAAAAACATCAGCAACTTGTCGATGAGATTTATTTTGTCCGCAACTAATCTATATTTTTCCTGCAAAGTCAGCATATTTCCACTAGTCGCTGATAGATATCACTGATCTCTAATGTCAGAGAAACTGTCAAATATTTTGTTTCCCTAAATTGCATGATATTTAATTATTATTTCCATAGCACACCTCTCAGCTAAAGAACGACTTGATTTGTGATTGATTCTTAAGTATTATTACTTCCACATCGTCACAGCGTCTGGAAGTATCGCATCGGCGACAAAAATTTTAAAAACTTTTTTTCGCTGAAACGTCGTAAAAAGGGTCAACTATAAAAAACATCATTTGGGAAAGAACTTTTTTGTCTGTCGGTCTGTGCGCCTGTGTGTTTGTAGCCACGAAAACTTTAGAACGAATTGAGATATCGTCTTCAAATTTGGTATGCAGTTAGCACCCTACAAACGTACGGTTTATATTGTTTTTGGGTAAAATCGCTCCAGGGGTTGGGGGATGAATCTGGGATAATTTGGTGAAAATTGATATTTTTTCGTTAAAACTAGAGAAATATAACGCTTTAGGGGTTGTTTGTTAGAAAACGTTCAATTTCATCAAACATCTAAGGTTGAATGCGCGGGGGTGGAATATCAGTGACAGATATTTCGAAAAAAAAATTTGCTAAAACGGAGTAAAAGTCTTAAGGGTGGCATTTAGCTATCACTTTAGTATAGGGAAACAAGGCCTTCTTAAATTGTAATTATCTCAAGAAATAGTAGGTGTACGGGAACAATTTAAAAAGCTGCATAATCAATTTTTTTATGAAAATTTGCTGGAACACTGTATTGTGTATAAGATTAGACCAGACCTCAATCAATGATCTGAATTTCTTGTCTGTTCTAATAAATGCCATAATCAAAAGTTATGCTGGGTAAATGCTGTAAAAGCAGTTGTCCCCTAACGGTCGACTGCTTATTGTTATAGGCAGAAATATTGCCTGTCTCAAGTTCATCCAAAGGCCTACAATATAATTCATATCTTTTCCATCTACCTCCACCCTACGCCCACCGCTCCCAGAAGCATAGAATTTAAACAAAAGAGCAGATAACCGACAACGTAGCATTTTTCAAAAGCAAAATTATTACCACTTTTCTACAAATACGAAGCCGAAACTGACGACACCTTCTGAGAAGTAGCTCAACTTAGTAAGACTTTTGAAAGAATCATACAGTTTTCAAGGAAAGCGTTGGTTCAAGATGTTCAGCAGCACTTTACGGCATAATATTTTCTAACTTTGTCGGAGGTACTTCTTCGTCTAGGATATCGCAGCCTTAAAACATACAGAAAGCTTGATTTTGAAACGAATTTTTGTTTCTGTCGGTCGGTCGGTCGATCGGTCTGTCGGCCTGTATCTCTGTCTGTTAATAGGGGCAATAACTTTCGAATGAATTGAGATATCATCCTCAAATTTGGTATCTAGTAAGCACCCGACAAACGAGCCGTTCAGATTGTTTGTGGTTAGAATCTCTCCAGTGGGTAGGGGATGGATGGGCGTGATGTGGTGAAAATTGATATTTTTTTTGTTAAAACTCGAGTAATATAACGTTTAAAAAGCTTATGGGTACACAAATACCAATATTTTTTTGTAGTCAAGTCATGGGCCCTGAATAAATTATCACAGCTTTGTGGAAGTTATGATTCAATTTGCAGCAGTATTTTTTTATTAATTTAACAACAACTGCAGGTCTACTGGTTGACAAATGGAGTTTCTAATATTGGTTTACGGCCTTTCTCAATTAAAATACCTTTTTAGTAGTGTAATGAAAATAAGTCGAGCAAATTTTGTTCCGAAATATTGCAGCTAGAGCAACTTTTTATCAAATATGACCCAATTTTTGCATACTTGTTTTTTTAACTCTAAGTAGAAATATTTTTTAACGAAACAAAAACCACTTCAGCAGATGAGCGTTTTGCATCTTAACGGGTTTTTTGATTTACATAAATTCAAATGAGCCAAAAAACCGTTAGGTTAAATTAAATTTTTGTTCAACTTGTGTAGGTCAGTAGAAAACTAAAAAATGTGTCGCAGCAAGTGCGTTATGAGAGTCAATTTTCGTAAAAATATTTTGATAGCAAATTTGTTTTTTTATGTGCAAGCAGGCATCACATTTGGTAACCGGTATAACCTATATAGTAAGAACAATGTAACATAATATTTTATCAAAATAATTTTACCGTTTGAAAATGTACACATTTTCCGAAAATAAACCTAAAATCTTTTCGACAAAACTGGTTCCATATTCAACAAACCTTAGATTAATAGTAAATTGAGTTATTGAATTTTGACGCATTTAATGAAAATTCGCTAACATAACGCACTTACTGCGCCTTGAATCTTACAGTGCACTATATTTGGATAAAAAGTCAAAAAATGCAAAATGTAATATAAGGGGTGTTCGAAAAAAATTTATCACCAACGACTTATGGGCCATCTTGTGATTGTCAAAATAATTTTATTAGATGCAGCTCAAGACACCTTTTATTTAACGTCTACAATTTTTTCTCATATCTTGTATAATAACGAATATTTTGAGCTTTACCGTAAAAATGCGTCAGCCTGTACATATGTAAACAGATAAAAACTGAAAATAACCCCGGATATCGATTCTGTAGGGACTACTTTGCACCCATTTGACGAACATTTTCTAAATTCAAAAGTCGTGGTCTCCTCATTAGCGAATGTTTTTCACGTAAATTAGCTAAAAATTATAGACCACTAAACCATAAACTTAACTAAAACTACGACGTGGAGATTTTTGTAAAATACCTATAGATGTGCGAGGCCCCCAATTCGGGGCCCTGCAATTTATCTGTCCCTACCAGCCATATTCTCGCACCCCAAATTTGTCTCTTCGACTACACACGGTATATGGGGGCGCAAATAGAATGAGTAGTAAGGAAGCGAACCACTGGCAATTGCATCAGATGATAGGAAGGACAGGAGGAATTAGTCCAGGGGTTCTCTACAGTGTGTCCCAAACTGGATGGGAATATGTTGCTATCTCCGTTATTATTAGAGTTAGGAAGACTGTTGAATTAGAAATGTTTTGTAGAATTTCATGCTCGTTCCAAACGTGACTTTTATTTTGCCCAGCCTCTTTTCGTTTTCGAGTTATTTTGAAAAAAAAAATGCCGATTTCTTTTTTCTTCAATATCTAAGTAGGCGTTGATCTGAAATGTCTAAGACTTGCACATTATTAGGACACTTTTACAGAGTAACTTTTTGGGGTATTCTTTTGGAGGGTGTTTTGGTTAATTCTGTTTCGTAATTCATTGATATTTTTTGGTAGATCAAATTTATACACATTATTCTTTAGAGTACCCCAAAAATAAAAATAAAACATCGGTGTTATATCAATACTTCAAGCACACCAATGAACCGGCTCATTGTTACAAATGACACGATTATTAAAATTTTGGTACAAAAATTCTTTGGCCATCCTAGCATTGTGAGCTGGACAACCGTCTTGTTGGTACCAAATATTGTCTAAATTATCACGAACTCTTCTAATTGTTGGTTAGATATCAATTCTCAAGAGATTAGGATACCTTTCCCCAGTTAAATTCTTTTCAAAAAAGAACGGACCAACAATGAAATAACCTGAACTTTTTAAAATTAACTGTCTAATCTACAAATAAAAATAACAGTTTTTTACCTAATAAGCCGCACCAAACGTTAATACCAAATCTGTCTTGCAATCGTCTTTCTTCCTTTAGATGTGGATTTTCATTTGCGCAATAATGCCTATTATGGCGATTATACCCACCACAATTTGCGAATCTGGATTAATCAGTCCATACTATTTTCAAATGAAAATGTTCATCTTGCTGATATTGTCCTTGATACCATCTGCAATATGGAAGTCGCTTAGGGTAATCGTCAAAATTTAAGCCTTGTACGATTGTAGGTTTGTATGGATGGTAATGACTTTGTTTTAATACACGGTGTACCGTACTTTTTGGAACGTCAATTTGTTCACCATAAAACCGAACAGATTGCGGAGGGTTTTCGTTTGAAACCTGTAAGACGGCATTATTTCTTTCTTTGCAGCTGCCTCAGTATTTCGGTTAGAACGATTATAACATTCCAACAAGTCAAAATATTCTTCATTACTAAACATAGTGTTGAATAATATTTAAAATAAACAGGAGTTTATGAGAAGATAATGGACAAAGAGACTGCCTATGATGCTTCGGAAGCATTGAAAGATCAATTTGAGGCATCATCCAAGGATCAGTTATTCAAATTATGCAATGAGTTCTTTGCGTTCTCATGGTCGCACGGAGATGACGTTTCAACACATATTGCAAAGTTGAGAAGTTTGTGGACGGAATTAAATAATGGTCTTAAAGCTAAAAACGAAAATAAGCTACCAGACTTGCTGCTAGTTTGCAAAACATTGTTTATTCTACCAGATAGCTTTGAAATGTTTAGATCCAGTTGGATGATTCTGACAAAAGATACCGAGAAAACCTTTGATGAGCTGACAGTTCAGTTATGTTTATTTAAAAGAAACATGAAGAAATCAGTTGCTAATAGTGAAAAGTTCGCACACGAGGCTCTAATAGCAAGTTCAGACAAACAAAAACAGGCAAATATCAAGAAACCAAATAAACAATAGTCTGTTTGTAAGTATTGTCATAGAAAGGGTCATTAGGTCAAACAGTGCCGTAAATGGATAGCAGATGGACGGCCACCTAAGAATAAAACTGTTCCAGACAAATTGCATGAGCAAAACAATGCACTTGATGTTGCAATAGTTCTTTGTGTTTCTGATAGCCATACACAA
The DNA here is from genome assembly GCA_964006375.1 of Tillus elongatus. NCBI lineage: Eukaryota > Metazoa > Arthropoda > Insecta > Coleoptera > Cleridae > Tillus > Tillus elongatus. The sequence continues at coordinate 102,393,862 of OZ023262.1, read as the reverse complement.
GAAAGTAATTCAACAGTTTGGTTGTATGTTAGGTTAAGCACAATAAAGAGGGGAAACGAAACATCATTTATTTTACGTAGGTTAAGTAACAAAAATGTTGTGCATCTATAAACATAAGCTCCCGTTGTCTCTCCTTATGTTCTTAACCACCTCACCGTGGCCTAGTCTTGTCTGTTCTGAGAGGGTGGAGCAGTTCTGGCGGGTCCCTGAACTGCACTCTTGTATCCCTGTCTTTCCTTTTTATTATAATAGTTCAGTTAAAAAAATATATAAAAAAAATAATAAAAAAGAAAAAAGAAAAACAAAAGAAAACATTAAAAAAAAATTACCTTAAAATAATAATAATAATAATAATAATAATAATATTAATGATACCAATTTAATTATAGAAACTATATAACCTCAATTTTGTTGCTCGTATTGTTAATAATAAACCTTTCCTTACCTCTCGTCTGTCTAATACAACAGTTTGTGACTAATGGACCTGGTTTCCGAGGCCATCAGGATACAACACACACACACACACACACACACACACACACACACACACACACACACACACACACACACACACACACACACACACACACACACAACAGTTTGGTGGATCGACAATGGTGCAACAAAACACGTAACGAATAGTTTTGATCACTTCATAGATTTTAAAGAGTTTCCAGGTCAGTGTACCATTAAAGCTGCAGGACAAGAAAAACTCAGAGCGTTTGGTCAGGGAACTATAAAGATTTTGTCTACAGTTAATGACAAAAGTATGGTTCTAACTTTGCAAGATGTGTGGTACGTTCCTGACATATCGAAAAATCTATTTTCCGTATTAGCAGCACAAGATTTGAATAAGGACAGTAAGTTTGAATCTACGCCTACAAAGTGTTGTCTAAAAGTGAATGGCAAAATTGGGCTATGCGGAACACGTGAGGTAGGTGGTACCCTGTTCCATGCTCTCATAAGACCTATAGCTGCTGAGCAAAATGTAAATGTTGCACTTGCAGACAGTTCATTATTACAACTCTATCATGAAAGATTTGGGTATCAAGATAAGCGACACGTTAAAGCTTTACTAGCCAAGGAACTGGGTATTGATGTCATTTTAAATAGAGACCTCTGCGAGCCCTGTGTCTATGGTAAAACTCACCGCCTACCTTTTGGCACTAGAAGAGGGGCTCTTGTTCCCGGTGAGTTGATATCAGCTGATGTAGTTGGGCCTTTTCACGAATCGTTTGGCAAGAAGAGATTCTTTGTTGAGTTCAAAGATAACTACACCAAATTTCGCTATGGTTTCATGCTCAAACACAAGTCAGAAGTCAAGGAAGCATTAGTACAAATGCTTGTTCATGCAAAACAACAAGGCCACTTAATCAAGGAGTTATTGAGCGATGGAGGTGGTAAATTTGATAACGAAGATGTGAGATCCATTCTGAAAGAACATGGTATAACACAGAGACTGACTGCACCGTATACACCTGAGCAAAATGGCTGCAGTGAGCGTGACAATCGTACTGTCATAGACAGGCACGAACTTTCAAATATACAAATCAAGATATCAAGTATCCTGAAGCTATTTGGGCAGAACTAGTAAATTCTGCGGTGTATGTTTTAAATAGAACTGGGACATCACCTGTTGATGGTAAGAGTCCATATGAACTTTGGATGGGAAAGAAACCAAGAATAAAACACTTTCGTGTGATAAGTTCTATTTGTTTTGTCCATATTCCATCTAAAAAATTCTGGACTCAGCAAGTGCGTTATGGTAGTGAATTTTCATAAAAATGTTTTTAATAACAAATATGTGTTTTTTTTACGAAAGCAGGCATCAAATTTGGTTACCAGTATAACCTATATAGTAAAAACAATGTGGCATGTTTCATCAAAATAACTTTATTGTGTGAAAATGTACAAAAATTTCCAAAAGTAAACTTAAAGTGTTCCCGAAAAAACACGTTTCTTGGTCAACCTTATAGGATAATAGCAAATTGAGCTGTTCAAATATGAAACAATTCATCAAAATTCGCTACCATAACGCACTTGCTGCGTCCAGAATTTCTTTTCTTACAAACATGCATTATATTTCGATGGAAAATGCAAAAATGCAATAACATAAGGCGTGTTTGATTAAAAAAAAAGGAAATTTGTATCACCAACGACTTATGGGCCACCCTGTGATTGTAGAAATATTATTTTAAGATGTAGCTCAAGACACCCTATAATTAATATATACAATTTTTTTTAATATCTTATATAATAACGGATATATTGAGCTTTATTGATTTTTTTACGAAAATTATATACCATTAAACGATAAACTCTATAGCTAAGGCTACTGCCAAGCATCAGAGAAAGGGTCTATTTTAAATGAATTTTCTGCAAATTTTTTAGTAAAATGAAGGACAATGACGGTTGAAACTAAGACTTTAGGGTTTGTAAAAAATCCTTCTTGAGACATTTTATTTCTATAGCCTGTATTAGACTCAAGTTACTTGCCTAAATGTTGCCAATTTTGACATTTTAAATCGCCACTTTGACGTTTTGAGGAAAACACCAATTTATTTTTCTTTGCCTACTAAATTTGGTTGCCCTTACTTTGTTAATTCCGGAGATATATATTTTTTTCGAAAGAAAACACAAATTTTTTCCGGAAAACCTGGGTAGATTTTCCTGGCTAACAAACTTATCCAAGCCATTTGCAAAAGGAATTTTGTCACTAAATTTAGTCAAAATCGGCCCATTATTTTTTAAATTATCGGTGTGATACACACATATATATATATATATATATATATATATATATATATATATATATATATATATATATATATATATATATATATATATATATATCACACATTTTCTGGGGGGCCTAATAGGCGCTCATTTGAAGAATTTTTTTCAAAATTCAAAAGTCGGAATCTCCTCATTAGTGAATTTTTTTTAAAGAAAATTCACTAAAACGCAAGAAAATGGATAAAAAAGCAATAAAGGGCTACCTAGTTGGATATGATGGTGATGAGAGGTATAGAATTTATATCAAAGAAAACAAGAAAGTTATCACATCCAGAGATGTAGTTTTTTAAGAAAAGCTAGGAATGTGTCTAAAGAAAGTCGACGTGCCTTTGAAAACTTCATTTTCAAATGAGAAAGGTGCTGACGTATCAGTTAAGCTATATGAAAGCTGCGAATCAGAAGACGACTTTGAAGATGCTGAAGAAAAAGAAAAATCCAGTACTACTAAAAATTCTGATGGTCAAACACAATCAAGAAGTCTGAGAGATCACTCAACATTGAAGATTCCAAACTATCTTAATGATTACATTATGGCTGCTGAAAGCATAATCAATCTATCTGCTGATCCAGAGTCCTATGAAGAAGCCATTAATAGCGAGGCAAAAATGGATTGGAAAAAGGCTATGGACATTGAAATGAATTCTTTAAAGGAAAATCAAACTTGGGTATTAACGAAATTACCACATGGAGCAAGAGTACTGCCATGTAAGTGGGTTTATCGCCCAAAGACAAATCCAGATGGTACAATAGATAAATACAAAGCACGTATGGTTGCAAAGGGATGTGCTCAACGTCGAGGTGAAGATTATAATCAAACATTTAGTCCAGTAGCAAGAATGAAAACAATCCGTTCTATCATAAGTATAGCTGTAAGTGAAGATATGCTTTTGATGCAGTTTGATGTGTCGACCGCTTTTCTCTATGGAGAACTAGATGAAATCATGTATATCAAGCAACCAGATGGATACAGTGACGGAACTGACCGAGTATGCCAACTGAAGAGAAGCTTGTACGGCCTTAAACAGGCACCAAGGTGCTGGTACAATCGCTTCGGAAAATTTCTCTTAACACTAGGACTTAAACAAAGTAAAAAAGATCCTTGTCTTTACATACGAATTGTGAATGGAATTCGTTTAATATTAGCTTTATATGTCGATGATGGAATGATTGCAGCTAATGATGAGAATGAATTAAAAGTCTTTTTAAATAATCTGCAATCAGAACTCAAGATTTGCTCCAAGCCAGCAATTTTCTTTCTAGGACTGCAAATCGAACAGGCCGATGGCCTCATTCGAGTCAGTCAAAGTGCACACGCTAAGAAGATTTTAGAACGCTTCAACTTTAATGGATGTAGACCAGTTTCAACACCAATGTTAAAAGGCACCGAAACATCACAGTCAGGGAAAGTTGACGAAACAGTTCAAAACTTTCCATACACACAACGACACAAACAGTTGGAACTTTAATGTATTTGATGCTTGGTACGATACCGGATCTAGCTTTTAGCGTTGGTTTTCTCTTAAGATCGTTAGAAAATCCTACAAAAGAAGACATTGCAAATGTTAAAAGAGTATTTCGATACATAGCTGGAACAATAGAATACAGCATAAATTATCGACGTAATTTGAACAAAGGGGTTTTAGAGTGCTTCAGCGATGCAGATTATGAAGGTTGCACTAAAACAGGAAGCTCAACTTCAGGAGTCCTAATTGCGTATGCAGGAGGAGCTATCTCATGGCTAAGCAAGAGACAATTGTCAGTAGCTACTTCTACAGCAGAAGCTGAACTAGTAGCAGCCAATGAAGCAACCAAAGAAATCATTTGGCTGAGTAGGCTTTTTAGAGAAATAACAAAACTGTCTCATGTCCCACGACTACAAATGGACAATGAAGCAGCTCTGAAATTGGCTAAGAATCCAGAGTATCACCGTCGAACCAAACATATCGATAGAAATCATTTCTTCATCCGTGAAAAAGTAATCGAAGGAGTGCTAGATGTTGAATCTGTCTCTACAGAAAATCATATTGCTGACATTATGACTAAACCATTGCAAACCACGCAATTGAAGATTTTATGTGTCAAGATGAGACTTTCATAAAATACACCTTTTTAATTTACATATGATGATAGTTTTTCAATTCAATTAACAAGGGAAAGTGTTGAAGTTTGTGTTTTCATGGTGTTAATTGCTTTAAACTATAGATGACATTACTCTGTACTTGCTTTCATTCTCTGTGGTTTTTTCAGGCTTACTTATACATATTCAACAATCTGTCAACTTGACTTTTACTGTTTTTCAACTCTGTCAAAATAATAAAACAAATACTCGTTTTGATATTAACTTTTGCAAATATAATTATAGAAAACAAACCTAATTACAACAGATATTAATATTCTTGATATTGATATTAATCTAATCATAGGGTAGAAACAAAAATTATACTTACTTTGGTTGGGAAGCAATTTTGCCTATAAGCTCATATTTTTAAGACTTACTGTGCAAAATTTTTATTATTTTCGATAATCGTTAACTTAGATATCTAGAGAAAACAACACTCTAATATCATTGAACTTGAGGAAAACGAAAGGGTCAGTATCACTGCTTTCAATAAATTATCAAGAATGAAACTCAACTCATTTTTATTAAGCATATAAAAATTTAGACAGCAATTAGGAGGTTTGCACGTAGAGATAATCAATATTAAACAGTAATAATTTTTTCTTTACCTGATAGATAACGTATAATAACAGAATTCTTGAAGATAATTTCTATAATAGCAGTATTGCTTCTTAACAGAGAGCTTTTGAGTTAGACAACTAAAGCTTGCCCAATTTTATTTAAACATTGTATGTGGCTAAAAGCCCATTACTCAAATTTTAATGCTTTGATAAAATTTAGAAATAAATTAAAATGAACCACAGGTTTCAATTTTCTTAAAATGATTATTTAATGATTTGTACAAATGTTTGTTAACTTAAATTTGCAGGAAAGTTTAGATGATCGCCAAGGTAATGATAAAAAAAATGTATATACACATATATAAGGAATGAATTCTCCTTTTTTTTTCCAGTGGCCGTTTTTCTCATACAATTAATAAGCCTAGATAATTAATAAGATAGTTGCTTACAGTAGTTTATATATTAATGGTATAAGTTCTTGATTTCTAAATCACTTTCTTTAATTCCCATGATATAGGACCACCTGACAAAATAAATGTACCTATAGCCAGTATGTGAGTGTCTGTCGTCAGGACAGCTACCCCAATCGGCATCGACAAAACCCATCATACAGAAGTTACCGGCAATGAACACTACACCGTAAGCGATAGTTCCCTTTGAATATCTAAGAACACGTTTTGCAGCTATCCAATGCTCTTTTCCATAACAATTAATAAACTGTCCCTAGTATCTTACGGCAAAACAACTATTTTGTCTTATAGCTATAGACAAATATGCAAATGCGCCCACAAGCTCCCTGTACGGCATCTGCTCGTCCACTTATGTAGCTTCTTCGGAGGGTTTTATAAGCCTCACATTTGGATCGACGGGTGTACTCACTCGATTGCCTTCTTGCATACCAAATCTCTTCAGAAAGTCAGTGAAATATATCCTTTCTGATGTAAGTTATTTCTATTGCCTTCACGTTTAAATTCTATACCCAGGCACTGGTAAACATTACCCAGGTCTCTCAGCTCAAATTCTTCAGCAAGTTATAATTTCAAACTTAAAATATTCTCTTTGTTACGAGATGATATTAATATGTCATCCACGTAAGTGCTGACTAGGGTAACATTTTTTTCCTCGCCTAGCGTAAAAACGCATGGGTCAGCTTTGATGGGATTATATCCATATTTCTTCAGGACTCCACTAAGCTTTTCGTACCAACTTCTGCCGGCCTGCTTTAACCCATATAACGATTTTTTAGAAGACATACCTTGTTCTCAGATTCTAGGGAAATCAGCATCTCGGTTTCCATTTTTCTGGACGTCTTCTCAATAGCTTCCATCTTGGCAGATCAAATTTAGGGATTTTGACATACATTTCGCAGGTACCATGTATATAACTTGCTGTAGGTCGCAGTTTAGGTAGGCACAAGTAACATCTAGTTGCATATGCATACGTGCAGCTAGAGCAGCTAGAGTCTAATGGTGCTGAGGCGGGTCACCAGTGCAGATGTCTAGTGGAAATGGATTCCCGGACGTTGACAACAAGTCTTGCTTTTCGGTTTTCAATGCTACCGTCAGGCTTGTATTTATTTCTTATAACAATACAATTACCGACCGTTTCTTGATTTTTCTGTCGGTCAACCAGTTCCCATGTATTATTTCTTAACACTGATGCGCTTTTGTCAGTTATTGCACTATGCCACTCACCACAGAACGGTCTGACAGAGCTTCTTTTATGGTAATCTCTAAAAGAAACTGTTCTCCTAGGTAAACACTAGCTTTAAATTGCTCGGCAATCACCCTGAAAACTTTTGTAGGCCTTCCTCCTAGGCCTGTCCTGTAGATAGCTGGCACGTCTCTTGTTCTACGTGTGCTATGCTCCTCTTCGTTCATTTCTACGTCCCTTTCACTTTCGTTCGCTGGAGGATACAGCTGGACATCAATTTTCTCATGATCCAGGTCTTCCTCGTGGCCGACGTCTTCTGGAGTAGAGTCACTACACATTTATTTCGCGACAAATTTCACATCGCTAGTGATCATAAACTTATTTTCAGCAGGAATCCATATTCTGTATCCCTTGATTTCTCCAGAATATTTAATAAACACGCGTTCCTGGCACCTGGAATCAAGCTTCCTCTTGATCGGATTTCAGCTCAGGCAAAATAATTTAAAACCAAAGTCTCTGAAATATGACACATCTAGAACATGTATCAAGTAGTGTACGATTGTTTTGATCTGATACTCCATTTTGTTCAGGAGTATACGGGCATGTAAGTCGACGTGATATACCATGTTCTTTCAATAAGTATTCAAATTTCTGACATCTATATTCAGTTCCGTTATCTGATTGGATACATCGAACCTGTCTTCCTCTCTGATTCTGAGTAAGCTTTATGTATTCTCGTGTCTTATCCACCATTTTACTTTTATGCTTCAAAACATAAATTACGGAAAATCGTGAATAATCGTCGATAAATTCTAGTAAATATCTATTCTTAGAGTGACTTTAAACTCGCATCGGACCACAAACCTCCATGTGTATTATGTCCAATATATAACTTCTTATGTTAGATTTCCTTGGAATAATCTGGTTATTTTACCACGTAAGCTTACGTTACAGTTCATATTTTCAAATTTCTCCTTATTTATTTTTACACCGGCAACTTTATTATTTCTGACAGATCGCACTAAATTTTAAAAGTTCAAGTGACCGAAGCTACGATACCACAACTTTGTCGTTTCATTTGAAAAAAACTGACATGAAAACTGAGTCTTTCGCGATCTCCCGTGCATAGTTCAGGTCACCCACGTGATCGGCTCTGAGTTTGACACCACCGTACTTATCGAAAACTAATGCATAGTCTTTCTTGAACAAAAGTTCATGGTCGTTGTTGGTTATTTTACTCACAGATAGAAAGTTTGTTCTTAAATCGGGAACGTGCAGTGTGTCGTTTAACTGTATGTCCATGACTTCGCCGAAGATGTCGCCCGCGAATAACGTACCTGGTGGCACTACTTCCGTACATGCATTGTTCGCGAGTCGCAAGTTTTTGTTCACGGATTCTGCAATTTTGGAAAAGATTTTCGTGTCCTTGCATAAGTGCAAATTTACACCACTGTCTAAACACCAGTTCATTTTCACGTTACCGGTACCGATACCGGGCTTCACGGACACTCTCGCGGTTTTAGACTTTGTCGAATATTGACTAGCTAACCACCCTGTTGTTTCGTTATTGTCACCTGTCTCACACTTCGCTGAAGATTGTGCGTATTTCTTCCGCGCACAGTCAGCTGTCTTGTGACCTATCTTCTTACATTGATGACAACGAAACTTGAAAGATGCAGTGATATTCCTGTCTTCTTTATTTCTGTCGTTTCCTCCGCTATTTTTGTTTACATTTTTACGATTGTAGTTGTTCCAATGTCTGCGGGACTTGCGCATTATAAAAGGGGCGCCTTGCATCGGCGTAGATATGCTGTAGGTTTGTCGTACGCCGGTCTCTTCCATAATTTTAATAGGAAGCGCTTCCGGCGACGGCAAGTCGACCCTTGATTCGATGGCACAAAGGAAGTTCTCGCAGCTCACTGGTAAGTTGCTTAACAGCATAATGGATGATAAATCTGCATTTAACCCTATATCCATTTCATGTGGCTTTTCTACGGCATCTAAGAATGTATCTAAATGCTCACGGATGTTCTCACCTTCTTCCTTTCGTTGGAGAGTTAACCGCTTCAAGAGCGTAGCTTTTCGTGCGGGTCCCTTCGACCGATAAACGCCATTTAACTTCAACCATACTTCCCTCGATGTATGTCAGCCTTTTATCTGCTTCAATTATGTAGGGCTTATCGACAGTATTTTGTCTGATTTGACTTTGTTGTTGACCTTCTTCCAGGACTAGACCTGTTTCTTGGAGTCTTCATCTTCAGATGTTAACACCGGTTCCTTCATTTCCCCGTTCACGTTGCCCCATTCGTCTTTTTGCCCAAGAGTGCTTCCATTTGAATTTTCCACGTATCGTAATTGTCTTTATTAAGGTTGTCAATTCGCGAAACGTTCGCAATACTCATTACGACGCCTTTTTACCTAACAAAAGCACAAATACACCGAACACGCGCGCGACGAAATTTTCGAAAAACTAAAAATGGCCGTTACCAATACCCTACAACTTATCAGTCCACAATCCTGAGCCCGTAACCTGTTAGTATTATTGTAGAGCGGAAACAACACGCTTGTGGACTGTATAAATATGTAATTTATAACTTGTATGATGATGATTACAAATGGAAATTAATTAGTATAACGGTAAGTTAGTTAACTGCAATTACAGAGTTTACAGATAAAGTACTTCTCACTTCTGCATACATATTAGAACTTACATTATAGTAGTGAGGAGCGATCGATGCGCGAGTACCAACATTTACAAGGTAGTAGGCAGGCTCAGTACGACAAACCTTTGACTATTGTTAATGGTCTTTAAGGAAGTGACCTTCACTATTCTTATAGCATATCCCAAACCTTCCTTGCTTTCTGTTGCTATGTAAAAAAATCTCAATTCTGACTTATTATATGCTTAATATTCCTATAAGATCAAAAAGGATAGATATCTATAAAAGAGAGAGAGGTCACCAACGGCACGTCGGTGGGCAAGGGATGGCAGTCTTTGGGTGAGGGTAGGGTCACCAATGAGACGTATAGCTTTCTTCTGCATGAAGTCCAGGATAGCAAGTGTAGAAGCGGCAGCAGCACCCCAGATTTGGGAGCAGTATTCGAGGTTTGGCCTTATTTGTGAAGTATGTAAGGTACCGAGATTAGCTGGTGAAAAGTATTTGCGAGCCCAGAAAAGGAATTTCTTAGTAGCCGCTTCTGCAATTGATGTGACGTGTTGGTGCCAATTGAGATTTTGATCCAGAAAAATGCCAACAAGTGAAAAGGACTCATTACTTTGAATAACTTGGTTGTTCATTGTGATGGTTCTACGGCTGGTTTATATTTTATGAGAAAGAAAGCAAGACTGAGATTTGGTGGGGTTGAATTGTACAAGATTTCTACTTCCCCAATCTAATATTTTTTGGAGATCCACGTAGACAGAACCCTCCATTTGTCTGCGATCCTCATCTAGTTGGGCCAAAGAGACAGGCTTAGAATATTGTATATTTGAGTGGAGGGTGCTGTCGTCCGCGTAACTGTGAACTGGGTTGGATGTGCTAGAGGGGATGTCATTGATGTGGAGAAGAAGCAAAGTAGGGGCTAAAGCTGAACCTTGAGGAACTCCTGCATTAATTGGATATAGTTTAGAGGAATGGTGAATGAATATAGTTTAGAGGAATTCTGAATTGCAAAGCATATTCCGCTTAAATAATTTATAAAAATAAGAAAATATCTGCGCGTTTGTATTTAAATTGGTATTACTTAAATATAGTTAATTTACGCGACGTAGGTATCCTCCTTCCCTCACAGCCTAACCATAACCCAACCTCGTTTGAAAATGACAGTTACTTTTTATAAATTAAATTTATACGTCTGTCATTTATTAATGAGAATTTATTTATTATATTATTTGCAAATTCATCTGAATCTTGATCTTGGAGAAAACATAAAACTCTTTTTCTATCGAAATAAGTGCAAGAGTTGATTAGCGGTCATTGTTCATCGAAATTCTGCTGTAAGTTTTAATACGCTTTACACAAGAAACATTTCTCTTAACTGATGTACTTGTTGCTAGAATTGTCGCGATTAAAACAAATAGTTTATAAGCCTCGATAAATATTTTTCGAAAATCGTTAACCACAAAATTATTTAAAATTGCTTCTACATTTAGTTTTTCAAATTGTTCGTCATAATATATAACTTCTAGCTCGTTGATCAGTTTTTGTTTATCGAACGTATTTTTATAAAAGCTGGTTAAATTAGTTATTAGATCAGTTAGAAAGTCCTTACGGTCTTTTTTAAATTTCGATGAATCAGCTAGAGAAAGAAATAATAGTTGTGACATCTCCAAATCTGACTTCTATTGTAGTTGTAATATTATCTATTACTTCATAAAACAAAATACGCAAAGATGTTTTTTCATCGTCTAAAGCAGTGTGAGATAATTTGCGTCTCTTGTGTGGTGGCTCAAGATTAGTGGTAATTTTTAGTCCCGCTTTTTCGAATAATTTATCAAAGGTTGAGTCATTTCTCAAGGATTTGATACGATCCCTGGCCAAAAAGATTTGATTTTTCCAATAATTTATGTCTAATAACCTTTTTTTAAGTATATCAAATAATAAATCTGTAATGTCAGAAATGGTTTTATAAACCGTGGTAAAAAATGCACGAGCCACGTATTTGTATTTCACAATTTTTGGCAAAATGACCTCTAAAGATCCGACTTTAGAGGTCATTTTCTCCGAATCCACTCTAGCAGCAGAGTAATGAGGCGCCTGTACTTGTCGCCTAACAGCTTAGCATATGTCTCGATTTTCTTCACGTCGTACAGCAGTACTAATGATGCAGTAGAGAGAGGGGGAGCGAAATCTGATGTTTTCAAGATTCACATGAAATTTAGGCTACCTACTGGCCTTCCTACCACGGTCTCTTATTTAGAGAGTGTTTTCTTATTAACATATAACCGGCGGCTCGGGGCTCGGATCGTATCGGTACAAATTTCCATAGAACTGCTAATAGAAGAAACCACATTGCAACGAGAAAACTAGATAGGTATAATTATTTAGTATATTTTATTAATTTAACTTTTCTAAGTTTCTAAGTCAAGGTTGGCGGCGCCTACCTTGCCTACCCCGACCAGCCGCCACTGCCGAATTTATCTAAACCACTTGCAAAAGGAAGGTACTCACCAGATATGTTCAAAATCTGGGCATTATTTTTGGGTTATGATACATGTACATGTATATATATATATATATATATATATATATATATATATATATATATATATATATATATATATATATATATATATATATATATATATATATATAATATATATATATATATATATATATATATATATATATATATATATATATATATATATATATATATATATATATATATATATATATATTTACAGGTGGGCACAAGATCAAAATATTTGCGTGTTAAACACAATCTATTAAATATAACATACAAACATTTTTCTTGGCGCATACATCATTTTCGTAAAAAAAATGCCTAAATATACTTTCTGCATCCAGACTTTTTACTGATATTTTACCAAACAAAGACAGACATTATTATTTAAATTTATCTATCCTAATATAAGCAAACAAATGCTGGAAGCAATGCTTGACCGACTTTTCGATTAGATTTATCATATTAAATTAATTTTAGCGATCTGTTCAATTTGCCACTAGCTGCACTATGGACCGCTGTTCTGGGTGAGTGGGACAGAAATTACGAAGAACGAACCGAACAAAGAGTGCCAGTGGAGGAGATAATCATTCACGAGAGGTTTCATAATTTTCAACATGACATTGGTAAGTTGACACGCATACATGGCACCCTACAAAATAATTGTTAATCTAAAAACTGGTCTTTTGTTATGTTGTTTCCTTTTCAAGATATTTGAAAGTAACCCATGCAACAATGCTTTGTAATTTATTTTCAGCACATTTTTTAATAGTACAAGGATCCATAAATAGATATAAAAGACAAGAAGCTGCTTGTGAAATTTCTTTAGTGAAACATACGGTTTTAGACAAATTGATGGAACAAGGTGTTTTGAAAACAAATGCATGTAGTGTTTTGTTGATTTTCTACAAATCCATTGTATTAATTTTGAATGGCTTGAAATAATTTTATAATTAATCTAGTTTTTCTCAAAAAGTTTTACCAAAAGCATGTCGACTAATAAACGCTTATTTAGATATACATAATACTAAAAGCATACCTACCATCATCGTCATTATCATTACAGTCTAAGAGCAATATCAGCAACATCAGCTGTTGGTAGCCATGACTTTCTGCCTCCAGCAGCTCTTTTCATTTCATTATAGCTTTTGCACCTCATCAAATTGGATCTGTGTGTTTATATATATATATATATATATATATATATATATATATATATATATATATATATATATATATATATATATATATATATATATATATATATATATATATATATATATATGAGACATACTTGTTTCTCGGGTTGAACCGCGTCCAGAGTTTATGAAATCTGGACGTTTTGGCTCCTGCTTTGGAGCCATTTTCAAGAGGTAAAGAAATATGTAAGGACACTCGAAGGCCTCAATCTGCCTACTCCTTAAAGTGGTGGACAAAGGTGGGTAAAGCAAATATGTAAGGACACTCTAAGGCCTCAAACTGCCTACTCCTTTGAGTGGTGGACAAAGGTGGGTAAAGGAAATATGTAAGGACACTCTAAGGCCTCAATCTGCCTACTCCTTAGAGTGGTGGACAAAGGTAGGTAAAGGAAATATGTAAGGACACTCTAAGCCTCCATCTGCCTACACCTTAGAGCGGTGGATAAAGGTGGGTTGGGTTGCTGTAGCTCGATTACGGGGCCTCAATCTACCTACTCCCGAAATCTCGCCGGATATCGTCTTTGAGGTCTCGGTGTGTTCAACTCTAGGCCTCAGAGAGATCTGAGATCTATCTAAATCATCTGAATTATATTTCAGAAAGTTCGATCTTTCTATCAAAATTCTCTGCACAAAGTTCTTGGAGGCCACGAAACTTATAGGAAAAATACTTCTCCAGCTGCAAAATCCGCTGTTCAGAACGTCTGGAGATCTCGTTCGTTATAGCAAGTTCGAATGCAGAAGTTCTGGAAGTTTCTCGTACAGCAAGCAATACATCCAGAGTCTTTTCATCCGAAGTAGCAGTCAAAGCGCGGTGGGACTTTGTTTGATTTTTTACGCTCCCTGTAAATTTGTGGTGAAGTCTGCTTACCGTAGACCTGTCAAGGGGTGGGCGGTCAGAGTAAACCCCATTAAATAAATGACAAACGTCATTATAGGTCCTTTTACGATCACCATAACGGATTATCATTAGAACGTTCTTGTTTACTTAGGTGTGCCATATTAGAAAAAAGTAAATGAAGTAAATTAACAAAAACACTGATGTTGTAATTCACAAACTAAAACGCTTGCCACTGTGGAAGATCAGGCTAATAATTTTGACAAACTGATTTTCTGGGTGAAACTATTAGAGTGTGGCCTGAATTATTGCTGAAATAATTCCCTGTCTGACAAGACAATGTATTTTGGTCTTTTTTAGACAGAGCTAAAATGACTTGAATAGTCTTTATTTTAGTTCGTTTATTTTCATAAAAAGCCGATTTCTTCCGTTGCTGCCAAAGGTAAATTAAAAATAATTAACTCCATCACAAAGCATGCTGAATGCCTTTGCAAAACTGTGCCGCGTGACCCATGTTGCGATTTAAGAAAGTAAAGTGTTGTCACCCTCCAAAAGGGGGGGGGTGCTTGAAAAATACCGATAATGTCAGCAAATGGTCGAAAATAATCTGTTATACAATCCTACAGATTTTTAGGCATGGGCTTGCTGCGTTACTTATGCGCAACACTATATATATATATATATATATATATATATATATATATATATATATATATATATATATATATATATATATATATATATATATATATAATTGCAGGGAGGAGTAACAGTTGTTACACATTAGCCTGCTTATACTACTGATATTTAAAGGCAATTACAACCAAAAAAACTTAATACATAGGTAGTTAGTATACATACGGTTTCGTACTACTATTTGACAAGTCTGGTGGTGCCTCAATATTGACTGATTCTATTAGTTAGAAACTAAGGAAGTAATAAGTTGAGCCATAGAAAAATTAATGTCTTGGATGTGATCAAAATTTGGATGTCTGATGTCTAAAGTTATTGAATATTTAAGAAAATTTAAAATGTGGCAGTAGCAAGATTTGGCGGTACCCTTTAAGCAGGTCAGAAATCAAATTTGTGTTTATTGCAAGCACAAGCATTAAGCTTATTTGTAAAACACATTGTAAAATTATGTACTAATAAATATACTAATATACTATGATTGTTGTATATTGCAAGATTTTGTTACTTATTTTAATCGTAATTTTTTAAGTTTTTATATTTTGGGTGATATCTTCCCAGAAACTAAGTAAAATGGCCCAAAAAATGAGTAGACTACATAAATGGTTTGAACTTTTGGGAAACTACTAGGAAGAGAAAAGAGTCATGCACAAAAGACGCATCGGGGTCGGAGCGCGGAGGAGCCAAAGGCTCATTAAACAATCTACAATCTAGCTTCCACCGTACTTTGCAGTTAATATTTATCAGTCGTTTCCACCTAGGATTAATAGTGTTTTTCGATTTGTTCACTGAGATAGGTTTGGCAGCGTGTTTTCTAATGTTTTTCCACTTCAGCATGCATTGGCAGATCTTTATTAGTTGTTGTATTGTAAGCTCCTTGTTTTACATTGTTATTAAGTGTGTTTATGTAACCATTTTAAACATATTCAGTACTCCTGAAAATGGCTTTAAGCTAAACAGTAATATACAATACAAAGTGCCTTCCTTGAAGCTTCAAGTCCTCAATTTTGGGTCGTAGTTGCCGTTAAAAACAGTATATATATATATATATATATATATATATATATATATATATATATATATATATATATATATATATATATATATATATATACAGGGTAGCGCATTGAAAACGAAACAGACCGATTTGCGTCCAGAGAATTTTTTTAAGAAATGCCGACACACGTCAATTTTAATATTGAGGGAACATGTTTTAACATAAAGCTCAACTTTGTCACATCAACCCCTTAAGGGTGGTGATACCAACTCTTATATTTTAAATAGGGCACATGGATCGAGTGTTACATCATTTGAAAGCTCTTTCTTTTATGAATTCAACACACAAATTTTTTTGGAAGTTTTATTAACTCGTTTAAAAATTATTCACAGTTGGAGTTGCAACAACGTATTTCATTCATTGGCATAGGAAATGCACTAATTAGTCAATTTTTCGTTAAAAAAACTAAAAAACAAAACTTAACGTTCAAAAATGTTTATTCAGTTAAGTAAGTGTTCAAATTGTTGACCACCAGCCTCCATACAAAAGTACAAATTTTGTTCAAAATGAGCTCTGGCATTCTGGAGCATTCGTGGAGTTATTAGACGGCATTCTTCAACAATGCGTCGTCGTAATTCTTCCAGAGACTCCGGTTCTGTTGCGTAAACTCTACTCTTTAAATGGCCCCATAAAAAGAAGACTAAAGGAGTTAAATCCGGTGATCTAGGGGGCCACTCAATACCACCTCTACGCCCAGTCAATTGTCCTGGAAATTCTGTTCAAAAACTCCTTAACACGTTGTGAAAAATGCGGAGGAGCTCCATCTTGTTGAAACATTAATTGATTTTCTTGATAGCAATCATCATTTTCAACAATGTCAATCAGTAGAGGGAAAACGATATCTTCTAGTAACTCCAAATACGTTTCTCCACTCAAATTGCTATCAAGGAAAATTGGTCCGATTAAACGGTCTCCAAAAATGCCAGTCCAGACATTCAATTTCTGTGGAGTTTGAACATGGACTTCGTGAAAATTTCTTGGGTTATTATCTGCCCAATAACGACAATTGTGACGATTGACTGTAGAGTTTAATAAAAACGTACACTCGTCTGAAAAACAGATATTGAACAGAAAGTTCCCGTTATCAGCTATTCGTACAGTCATAACTTTACAAGACTCCAGCCGCCGATCAAAATCATCTTCATTCAGTTACTGTACCAGATGAATTTTATACGGGTGAAATTTATGAAGCTTCAATATTCGCTGAATGGTTCTTCTTTTGATGTTTGAAACAGTGGCCAACTTTCCAATTTTCTCGTGCTCAAAATTGAGTCTGCAGCAATTTGTCCTAAAACTTCAATCTCAGTAGTCTCATTTCTAACCGGAAATTCACGTTCAGGATCCCGTTTTTTGTTGGCTACTGAACCACTTTGTCGCAACTTTGCAAGTAACTCCGAAATGTATTTTCTGTTAACATGTCTGTTCGGATGTCGTTCATTAAACAAATTTGCGGTACGGTTGGCACACTCATCGTTTTTGAAAAAAGAGTAATTATTTCAACTCTCTCCTCTACAGAATACACCACTGTGAAATTGTATTGTATTGTATTTTGAAGGATGACATGGCTGCGGCTTGTTGCTATTCGCACATTTTTCCGTGATTATAGCTTTCTTCCTCATTTGATCTGTCCCTGATTAATTACGCGTGAGCTAATATCTAAAAGATATATAGCGTCTGTATATATTATTCGGATCACTTTGTATATAACCATTAGCTATAATTTAATTATAATGTTTGTCTTAGTGTATATATTTATTACATTTTTTTATATTTAAGTTAATAAGCCCACTATATTGCACAATAAAGCACACAGTTTTGTACATAAAAATTAACTGTTTAGATATTGCTAAAATTAGAATCTATAAGGATAGTCACTGGGACACATATCTTCATGTCTTGGGGTCGATCAAGACAACTTTGTACATAAACTAGAAGACCACAGGAGAAAAGAAGAAAACGCAAGGAAAGACAATAGGAGATTTAAAGCTAGAAAACTCACGTATACTTACATCCATACTTCGTGCCACCCACACGCATATTTACATAATCACTCTCACACAAGTTTATAAAATCTATAGACTATAATATATGTATAAACTAACGTTACAGTTGTAGCTCAAGTCTTTTTGCATGTAGATAGATTTTTGTATATACATGTACGTTTTTTGTCTCTAACAAATATGACAGGTTAAACGGAGAAGAAACAATATCAAGCCTAATTATTTCGTTCAAAAAATTTTGAATATAAATATATTTGGAGGGTATTGTGCAAGCAAATAGCATATGTTCTGGATCACCAACCTCCCCACATTCGCATAAAGGAGTTTCTCTTATTCCAATTTTAAACAAATATTGAGGTACTAATGAGTGTGCAAATCTAAGCCTACAGATGTTAACTACTAAGGGTCTACTCAGATCGGTTGTGTTAAACCAAGGCTTTGTTGGGGGAAGTGGTTGTAATTTTTTATAATATTCACCTCTCTCGTCACTCTTATACTGGTGTACCCATTTTTTCAAAATTATTGTCTGATTTAAATTAGAATAAATGTCCGAGACTGGACACAGGTAACTTTTATCAGTGTCTTCACTTGTAGCGCGTTTTGCTAGATTATCAACCTCCTCGTTATTGTCGATGCCACAATGGGACTTGACCCACACCAAAGAAAGCTCCACATTTCTTGACATTAACTCCAGGATATCACAGATTAATTTAGATATTAGTAAGTTGCATTTTGATGTTGGTGTAATGTTTTGTATTTTCTTCAAACAACTTTTGCTATCTGTAAATATGACCACTTTTTTAATGGTATGTAGTTTAATATATCCTATGGCTTCGATCAAAGCTATTGTCTCAGCCGAATATATAGATAATGTACTGTTTAATTTGGTAAGTTGTTTGTGTTGTTTTTCCGGTACATAGAAAGCGCAACCAGTACCTACTTTTTGCTTTGATGCATCTGTGTATATATGGAGTGTATTCGGAAACATTTCAGCTACTTCAGAAACAAACATATGGTTGCGAAGAGAAATGTGGTATTCTGAGTAATCTGGTAGGTATATTATACGAATATTACGTAGCAGTCGGAAATCAAAGCTGTAGATAGGATCTATGGAACTACTGTAAAAACTTGTCCTGATGGGGGCAACCCCACCGTAAGCACCGACAATTAACTGGCTCGGTTTTCGTATCCAGTGAACAGAAACAAGATCTTGTATTAAAGCCTCATGTAATTTATTGGTGATATAATCATTTTTAGATACTGTTTTTTTTTACTGTGAAATTAATTTTCGGTAGACCGATAAACTGAAATAATAAACCGCATTTATCTCATTCCGATAAGAAATGTTCTGATAGTCAGTTTTTGTTTACAAACCAACAAAACATTAACTATCAACACATTTCTTATCAGAATAAGTAAAATACGTTTTTGCATCTTCAATTGTAAATAATTTTTAAACGAGTTGATAAAACTTCCAAAATAATTAGTGTGCTGAATTCAGAAAAGAGCTTTCAAATGATGTAACATTCGATATATGTTCGCTATTTAAAATATAAGGGTTGTTATCACCACCGTTAAGGGGTTGATGTGACAAAGTTGAGTTTTATGTCAAAACATATCCCCCTCAATATTAAAATTGACGTGTTTCAGCGTTTCTAAAAAAAATTTTCTCTGGACGCAAATCGGTCAGCTTCGTTTTCAATGCGCTACCCTATATATATATATATATATATATATATATATATATATATATATATATATATATATATATATATATATATATTGTGAAGCCTCTACGCTACCTAGCAAACTTCGGTTTGTTTCATTAAATTACATTTTTTTCGGAAGTTAACTTCGTTGGTCAGTTCTAAAGGAGTCACATTTTCTCTTAAAAATAGCACGTTTTCGTCTTTAAAATGCTATATATTTGAAACTCTTCAATGTATGTTTACAAAATTCAACTCATACATCAAACTGTAGGTGCCACGTTCATAAATTCAGTTTTGTTCAATAATTGCAATCAACATTTTTCCGGAATTAAAGTTAACAGAATTTTGAAAATACCGCGTATTGTATTACCTGTTGTTAGAAACAGACATTTTAAATTGTTGTCGCCGATGCCATACTTCCACACATATTGACGATGTGGAAGCAGTTGAATAAAATTGTAGCGAAAAGAAGGCACGCCATACCTTTATACCGACCAAAGAACGAACAAGAAGATATCCAAATTACAACAGGCAGATGTCGGTGACATAAGGGCTCATACCAACTCAGATCCTAGAGGTATCGGGCCCTATTTAAGCATAGCATCAGCTGGAGAATGTCTAAGTCCTGATCTAACTGTTACCAGTCAAAATAAAGGTTTTCAAAACGTCATCAAGACTCTGCAGTGACATATTTTACAAGTCCATTATTAATAAATATTTACTCAAGCTTGCTTTTCGTAGCTCAAGAGTGGATATGTGCCGCACTTGTCGTCGGCTTTACTGTTTGTATTTTTTACGATACAGTTCTAAAAATGCAAAGCCTATGTGTCTATAAGACATCGTGAACTTGTAAAATTCAAGCGAATAATGAAATAGTTCGTGAGGCCCAAACCAACACCACATTCATGAAAAAATAGCTGAAAGAACTAGAAGAAGACGTATGTCGCTATCGGCAGCCCGGGAGTGATCGACGTTGTTTGTCCATGGATATTTAATAACAGGTCTTGCTTGTCCCAACTTTGACATATAGCGATATGTTTTATCTCTCGTAGCTTTGCTGTTTTAACTTCGGTATTCGTGTCCGAGATACAAACAATGCATCTGTATTTTTGTGGCATGAAGGGTTTTCTGGACCAGGTGCCAATGTCGTGGCTTCTTGGCTGATTCGATTCATAAATAGCAATTTTACTGATAAAAGATCTTTGATTATCTGGTCTGACAACTGTAGAGGGCAAGACAAGAACAAATTCGTTTTTTTTTTGTTAATTATATTCTTTGTTTTCAACGGTTTGTATGATTCCATAAAACAAGGGATTTTTGTAAGTGGTCTCAGGCATCCAAAATCAGTAAAGCCAATTTTGCATAAACGCGATACATCTTAATAAGGTTAAGTAAGATGTATTTAAAGCGTTCGTGTGTGGGTAGCTTAACTGCCTTCTCGTACAGGTAAAAATCTTATAGGGATAGCAGTTTTTGTTGCTTCCTATCAGCGCTCATTTTATTCATGAATTGGAAATTGGTATTTTTGAAATTTCTAAGTATTGTTTGTTTATTCCACATTTCTACTTAATTGCATTTTATTAGAGTACTTTTTGGGGGTTTACCTGATGCTTTTGTACTGTTAGGTTATAGTTTTTTGTCTAAAATGTTTTTTAAATTTTATTACACTATTACACTTACTGTGTTACTTTATATTTTTGCCAACAAACATATGTAAAGATGGACGAATATATAAGAGACTTGCAATTTGAGTCAGTTTCTACACTAAAGGTTGAAAGCGTGCATGCCTATGAGGAACTGTCAACTTCCACCAACTGTAATCTTAAAATATTTCACAATAATATACGCAGCGTAGATAAAAATAAAGACGAACTGTTTTTATTTTGAAATTATTTTCTCAGAATTTCGATGTCATTATCCTTACTGAAACTTTTGTCTTGTATATCCTGGAGCTTTACAGCATGCAGGGATATGATGTGGTTTGTAATTAAGGGAAAGCTAATATAAATGATGGTGCGGTAATACATATTAAACACAACCTAAAATATAAACTTCTGAGGCTTATGTTTGAACGTACGGGATTTCTTCAGATCAGATTTAAGGTAGGAAATACGTATACCTTGATGATAACCGCTGCATACAGGTCACATTCAATTCCAGCACACACACACGGAACTACTCAAATATCTATAAAAAAAACATATTAGAAACAGTGTAGACCACCATATATTTGTTGGTGATATAAATCAAGTTATCAACAGTGAAAATTTGGTCGAAGTACAAGAATGTTTAAATATATGTGTGAATTTGAGTTTACGTCGTATATTAATGGATACACAAGAATATAAAAGCAATCAAAAGCCTGTCTGGATCACATATTTATAAAGCACAGACGAATATCAATACAATAGTTATACTAAATTTAAGAATGATTTAAG